>CM070490.1:7080745-7170745 GCA_036324585.1 Champsocephalus esox
CAAAGCACTTATATACTAACAAAGGACTGGCTCCTCTAAAGCCAGTTGAGTAGCACTTGAAATGCTTGGCTCTATGAAGCCTGATGTACTTTATGATTCTGTTTCCTTCAAGGTTGTGTCTTCCTGGTCGAGTATACTTATTGTAAGTCGCTTAGGATAAAAGCGTCAGCTAAATGTGATGTAATGTGATGTCTGGTACGCATGTGCGGGACAAACATCTGAAATGCGTACCGGCACTTGTCTCACTAAGCACATTTCCAGAAGGCGCTTCGGTCACTGGACGACAGAGCCGGTCGCCGTGCGCACAGACGGGGCTGCTGTTAACGTCGGTGTGTACAACGGAATTGTGCCACAACTAGCACCCACCCCTCCCGTCGACGTCCAATACCACACCCCCACCGGCCTACTCACTAAAACCAGTTCATGTATTTAGTGACGAATGGAAATTACAGAAAAGTTAGTCAATTCAGAAAAAGACATTATTGCCATGTAGCCTTTAAAACCTGGAACAAACTTCACTTACAGTCTCGAGATATCCCAAATGTAAAGTGATATCTAGTGTCACAATATCGTTATATCAGTTTGTTGCCAACCATCATTTATCTACAGGCACTGAGCGCTTTAAATGCGACAAAACACAGAAATATTAACAGTAATTTGACCCGTGTCTTTACCTCTCCTGTGATAGGCCGACGAGGCTGCGTCCATCTACGCTCAGCAGCTGGTCACCTGCTGCCAGACGACCGTCCTGCACACACACACACACACACACACACACCTCATCATGAGTCACTGTGTGTTTTTCCTCGTGCTTTTCTGTTATAATGGCAGTTTGTGTTCTCACCACGTCCGCTGCTCCGCCTTTCACCACAGACTTCACGTAGATGCCCAGCTTCTCCTGACCCGCACCCTGCAGACGGAGAGACAACGAGACGGGTTAACCAAAGAGTCCAACAAAAAAAAACACATTTCACATAAAAACGCTAAATATTAAACGGTAATTTATTCCACCAAATGGCAAGTGAACAGGTCCGAGGCCAGTGCGAGTATTCGGATGCTTTCCTGCTGAATTTTAAATGTGCGGCATCATAAGAGTAGGGCTGAACGATTCATCGATCTTAAATCGAAATTTGAAATGATGCGATTATCACATTTGTTTTCGTTCTTCTTGTGCGTCAGTCATCCACACCAATCAGAAGTGCTGTGCTCCACATGTACCAGCCATTGTTAACCAATCAGAAGTGGCCCATGATAGAAGGTGATAGACAGATTGATCCAAACCACCTGCCAAGTATTTTTGAAAGTGCCTGCCCTTTCCAAACGGCTTCCAATGGAGCTTTCAGATGGTTTCTGAGTCAGGTTAGAGATGCTCCATCACGTGTTTCTATCACAGGGTGAATCTGAAACTGAAGCTCGACTTTAAAGCAACCCAACGGAAGTTTCCTGTAAGTGTAGTTCTTTCACTCGTAGCTCGGGCTGCGGGGACGCTAGAGACGGGAGCACGTCGATACGACCTTCCTAGCCGGAGTTATGGCCGCATTTTACAATAAACTTCCGTTGGGTCGTTTAAAAACAAATATCGCAAATCGAATCTCAATATCCGTCAGAAAGATCGCAATTACATTTTTTCCCAAAATCGTGCAGCCCCACTTAAGAGAAGCACAATCGAATGGACATTTACCCAAACCGCAATATCCAGTATCACAGTGAGCACAATTACGACCAACAAATGCCAAAACCAAAAGAAATGGAGAACAGAGATTAATAATAATATATTAATATTCTATAGCGCTTTTCTGAACCCAAAGACGCTTTAATATAAATATATAATATATAAATTAGCATTAGTAGAGTATCAATGTGGAAGACAATCATTTCTGCATACACACAGTTTTGAAAGCTCCCACAGAAAATGGAAATGCGAGACGTTTTCGCCACCTCGTCTATTTTGACAACACGAATCCATTCTAATGTGCCGACGCGGAACAGGAGGGGAGTACAAAGCTGTCGTTTCCGGAGCCTCTTTTATGCGAGGTAACAAGTTCGCCAACACGTCGGACCGAAACATTTCAAGCCGTTTAAAGAGTCGACACACGTATCTTTCATTTCCCCGCTTACATGCTGGCGTTCTTCGCTGTATTAGAGAGATATTTACTGCTGGAACAAGAGCGACTGCCCCCTGCAGGAATCCGTTTCTTATTTTATGTCATAATATTTTCTTTAAACCGAATCCTTTCTTCACCAAGTAGCAACAAAGAACATACAGATACAAAGGGGGGAGTGTGTGTGTGTGTGTGTGTGTGTGTGTGTGTGTGTGTGTGTGTGTGTGTGTGTGTGTGTGTGTGTGTGTGTGGTGTGTGTGTGTGTGTGTGTGTGTGTGTGTGGTTTACACTGCTGGTATGTTATCAGTCGTTTCACACACTCCCATCTTGACATGTTTATCCTCAGAGTTTGTCCTGCAGTGAAACCCAGACAAATATTTTCCTGTGAAAGACATTGTTGGACTGAATGTGTTTTTGACTTGCAACCCTTTTCAGGCTCACACACATTCTTTAGTTTTAGAATATCAATAAATGTGCTTTTTCTGCTTTAGGACAAAACTTTCTTTCATTACTTTCAGACATGCTTCTACCTTTAAAGCGGGTCTTGATTCAATATAGGACCTAAAGATGACATATTATTCTATATTTGTATCTTGTGCCTGTGACATGTTTCAATGCTTAATGTTCAAAAAGGGGGAAGTGTGTGAGGGCAACACAGGGATTTTAGCATTTGCAGACCGGGGCCGTTTCTCAATGCCGAGGATACTGGCTTCCAAGCCAATATTTCAAGGATGCTACGTCATCGAGTGCTGTTCCAATATCCAGCATACTTGGAAATCCACCGAGGCCGCGTCCTTGGTTTGGGGGACTTTCGAGGCTGCACATGGGTAGACTTCGCGTCCTTAAAATCCCCACAATGCTTTGCGCACGGACCAATTTCAAAAACCCTTGCGGAGAACGGCTGAACCGACGCAGCACACACTTCAATGTCAGTATGTAGTGGCGTAGAACACGTGTTGGTAAATGTGTGACTTTGTTACGTTTGTTTTCACCAAACATGTGTTCCGTGAAAGTAAAGCAAGTTCATAATTAGATACTAGACATCGTGAGGTATTTATTTTCGGTACAGTTTATGTTGAAACCGTTAGAGAGAGTGGCACACTTGTTAGCCTGTTCCATTCTTCTTCGTTTTCCGAAGACGTGGCTTGGAAGCATATTTGATTCGTTTCTGAAGGAAGTGACTTGGAAGTGACTTGGAAGTACCAAGCCAGCATCCTCGCGATTGAGAAACACCCCATGTACATGCAAAAAAACCTGTATAACACACCGAGTAAAGGGAAAGGAAAACCCCAACACGTATAAAGGGGCCTCTTTAACCAGAAGACACCACAGGACCTGAAGCGCACACTACCTAGACAGTGAGAATCACAGCATGTCTATAAAACCGCTCGTAAACCAGCAGGGTGGATTAAAAAGACTCCTAATTGGTGCCATTTGTGAGACCTGGCAACATGGCGGTGTGTGTGTGTGTGTGTGTGTGTGTGTGTGTGTGTGTGTGTGTGTGTGTTGTGAAAGGAAGCAGGGGTTACTCTCAGGTTGCAGCTTATATGTGTTAACTGTTGATCAGCTGTCGTGCAGACGATAAAGACGCCGGTTCAAACTGCAGCGTTTCTGCAGAAATTCAATTCTAGAGTTCCTTAGAACTTTTTAAAATCACATCGATAAGGATTTCACAATCTAATACTGGTAAATGAATAGGCACGTTTACACCCGAGTACTTTTCCCAGTTTAGTTCCGATGTAGTTCACTTAGTTCATGAGAACCTTTCCACCCCCTTTTCAGTCCCCGCTAGAGAGCCATTTCTGATTGGCTGGGCGGATTGCAAACCACGCCCCGTAAAACTCCCAAAAGGTTTTGTGACGCCGCCATTTCATTTGCTGGCATTAGCATTATTAGCATTAGCGCAGCGCAGAAACGCAGAGAGACTAACGTATGGCAACACAAAAGAAAACATGGGGACTTCGGGTGGCAGTATACGCCGTGAAGTTGTTTGCAAGAAGAAGAAGAAGAAGAAGAAGAAGAAGAAGAAGAAGAAGAAGAAGAAGAAGAAGAAGAAGAAGAAGAAGAAGAAGAAGAAGAAGAAGAAGAAGAAGAAGAAGAAGAAGAAGAAGAAGAAGAAGAAGAAGAAGAAGAAGAAGAAGAAGAAGAAGAAGAAGAAGAAGAAGAAGAAGAAGAAGAAGAAGAAGAAGAAGAAGAAGAAGAAGAAGAAGAAGAAGAAGAAGAAGAAGAAGAAGAAGAAGAAGAAGAAGAAGAAGAAGAAGAAGAAGAAGAAGAAGAAGAAGAAGAGAAGAAGAAGAAGAAGAAGAAGAAGAAGAAGAAGAAGAAGAAGAAGAAGAAGAAGAAGAAGAAGAAGAAGAAGAAGAAGAAGAAGAAGAAGAAGAAGAAGAAGAAGAAGAAGAAGAAGAAGAAGAAGAAGAAGATTTTATAATATTTTTGGCAGGACTTTCCAGTAATTTTCAACGGTATTAAACGTAACTCAAGGACTTGAGAATGCCTACATATTATATCATAATAGTAAACAAATTCCAATTTTATTTGAAAAATGTGATTTGTTTTGCTTTCCTGCGGCAGGAAACAACCTCTAAATATAAAAGGACATAAGGCGCGTTCACACCGCCTTATGTCCCCACAAAGGTTCATGCGAACTTAGTTCATGCGAACTCTTTAGTTCTCATGAACTAAGTACAGATCGCGTTCACACCGGAAAAAGTCCCTGGGGGAGGATTAGGCAAATGAAGCCGCGTCGTCACTTCTTCTTCTTCTGCTTTGGGTTTACTGGCAGGCCGCAAACCACTTCACGGCGTATACTGCCGCCCAAAGTCCCCGCCGGAGTCCCCGGGTTGGGGAAGCTCGTAGACGCTGGGCCCCAGCAGCTTTACTGAAGCCTCCGAGTAAATCGCCAGAACGCCGACACCTCCTCATCTCCACCGCTCCCATGTTTTATGTTTGTGTTGCCATAAGTTAGTCTCTCTGCGTTTCTGCGCTGGGCTAATGCTAATGCTAATAATGCGAGGATAATAAAATGGCGGCTTCACAAAACTCTTTGGGAGTTTTACGGGGCGTGGTTTGCAATCCGCCCAGCCAATCAGGAATATAGCTCTTTTCTCACAAAAGAGCCGCTCGAAAGTCCCTGCTCTCTAGCAGGGACTTTCGAGCGGGTCAAAAGGTTCGCATGAACTACTTTTAGAACCGGCTCTTTTTGGTGTGAACGCGATAAAAGAGTTCTCAATGTGAATGCGCCTATACATCTGGGTTCAGAAAGGTTCAAACGGATCGGTTTGTTTAGAAAGTAACAATGAGCTTTGAGTTGCCTTCATCTCCAAATCCTGATTCTTCACATATCTGAACCAAACGGATTGATTGTGGGGCAAAAACAGGATATCAGAAAAGTATAATTTCTTGAATTATTGCTATTTATGAACTGAATGTGAATTGAGTGAATAGAGAAACATTCTGCACGTGTCACACCCAAGAAGACCGCATCGAGCCTTCAAATTGTTTCCCACAGTGTTTCGTTCCGTCAGTGAATGTGCATTTCTCTGTGATAATGAGTCTGGATTCATGCAGTCAGACTTCCTGTGAGTGACGTTAACACGAGAGACTCCGTCTGTCTCCAGCCTGCTGTACATTACAGAAGACCTTAAAGAGCCTCTTGTTCTCAGCTTCGTGCACTTTGAGGGATTGAGGCGCCAAATCAGGCTCCAGAGACACTTGTAGGAATTTCCTGAATCCCCCGAGGGTGTTCAGAGCGGCTTTTAGCGAGTTAAAGGGGTCCGAAAGGGGGGTCAGAGGGGCCACAACTTCTAGCACAAGTACTGTGCATCAGCAGAAATGAAAACGGTTCTTCAAGGGAGCACGTCTGATGCATTGCTTTCATTTTACATGAAGCTTAATTCTGTATTACTCACAATGGTTGTACTTGAAGAGTCACCTCGTTTCCTTTGATGGCAATTATGTAAAGGTCCCATGTCACGGCCATTTCTACTGATCATAATTCCATTGTTGAGGTCGACTACAATATATTTACATTGTTCAATTTTCCAAACTCACATTGGTTTCTCAAACAGCATCTCTGTGTATTCTGTGTATTCACTCTCTGTCCTAAACGGCTTGTTGGAGCTCCCGCCCCCCCCCTCCCTGTGAGCCCAGTGGCCGTCTGCGAGACACAGCGAAACCCAGCCCGACACCCGCAGCCTGGCTGGGAGTCGGTGTGACAGCCTCGCCGCGTCCCGCCGTCTCAGGGAGGACAAATCGGCCGGAGCTGGAGCTGAGAAAAGATCGAGTGTGTGAGGAAGTCCGCGGATTGGTCCATTTGGATCAATCCGCGGACTTAACGTAACGGCTCCACGGATTGGTCCATTTGGGGGCTCACACGTCACAGAACCCAGGAAGTAAAACAATGGAGAAATGTCACGAGGCGTTCTGGGGCAGCAGACAGGTCTTCTCTGTGTTAGAGTGTTACTCGCTACAGGGTGTACTTTGAGGGGTTGTGACTCTGCAGACAAAAACCTTCATAACACAAGGGGACGGGTGATAACCGGAAAAGCCTGACATGGGCCCTTTAAGTCATGAAAGACACAGCGGCACATGTAAGGCAGTCAATGTAACGTAGCTGTGAGTTCTTATGATTTTAAAACTAGCTTTTGTTGTGATATAACTCGGCTGCTTTTCAAGCCTCTCGTTGTGAAGCCACGATTAGGTTCATCTAGTGGTGAAAACTAAACTGCAGACATGTCAGGCAGGATTATGCAACGAGCAGCAGAACCATGAATACCGCTTTTGTTAAGTTGATGCTTGAGCTACAAACAGCCCGTTTCATTAGAAGTGCAAGTGGAGCCGTGAAGATGCAATATCATCAAATCAATGATGTGTCTAACAAGTAGGAAAACATCTTTAAAATGTTTATTAAAGTGTTTAATTTACCTCTTTAGTGGACTTTTAGTAGACGTATCACCCTGATTAGCAGCAACACGGTGCACATAGCTACATCTCAATGCATCAAGATAGCAGAAAACATGTGTATACATTAATTGCAACATAAAGCCTTTCTGCGATGCAAACACGTCGGGGAATGGACACGTAAACTAAAGATGTAAAGACGCGTTGAACCGAGAGACACAGCAGGCTTGTTTACATGATTTGAAGTTTCAAAGGATCAGAGTGAAACCAGATATACACAGACATGATCAACATGAACGGACATCTTTTGAAGAAGTGTTCCCTGTAAATGAGGACGTAATCTGTTTGGAAAGAAAGACGTTATCCTTAAGAATAGTTGGAATACCAGAGGGAGAGCTGCACGGTTTGATTTACTGTGTTTTAATGGACAGCTCTGGGTCTTTAAAGTGCTCAACAAATCAAGCGCACCTTAAAGACGCCAGGTCGGTATTTGGCCTGAAGATGTTTTGAACGAGCCCTCCACCGAGGCGTTGGTGCGTGTTAACCCTTCGATGCATAAGTGGGTCTTTTTGGACCCGGTGAGCTGGTTTTCTAGAAGTATCTTTGTAATTAAAACATTTTATTTATCATTTCATATTCCAGCTATTCCTCAAAAAACATGTTTTGGATATCATGCTGCCGTTCACATTTTAAATATACATTTTAAGAAATTGTACTTCCCCCAAGCTCAAGTCAAAAACGACCCGCATGCATTTCCTATGGAGCTTTGTTTTTTGTTCAAACTGTTAAAAAGAAATGTCTGAAATTATAAATAGTGAAAAATTAAATATAAAATATTTCTAGTGTGAACCAAAATATAATACTAAATATTATACAAGTGATTTCTCTGAATCAAAATGATTTGGTATTATTCTAATACGGGTCCTTTTTGACCCACTTATGCAACAGTGTAGGGTCCAGTCACTCTAAGGGCATCGAAGGGTTAATAACACTTGTGGACATAACTTTCTTTTTTTTTAAAGTGTTGCCTCGGTTAGGAAAGGACTGTTTTAAAAACCTTCCGTGTTTAGTAAAAGCAATTTCATGACTTCAGCAAATGTGCAGCTTATAACCACACCCAACTCCGACTTAACAACATGTCGGATCAGCTAAAGTCACTGACAACACGGGTGTGTACAGGTGTGTGTGTGTGTGTGCGTGCGTGCGTGCGTGCGTGGGCTTTGATGCCGTCCTTTTCTCATAGCACCAAAACAAATAAGCCAAGATGAAAGAAGATACCTCCGTCCTTTAAATAGTTGGAGAATGGAAGATTCGTGTTTTCGACACAGAAATACTAATATAACGAGTACATCCAACTTTAGTAACATATCGCTTCGTAAATGCTTTACTTAGAATTCATTATCTTCTAGCGCAGTCTCATGACACAAGATGCATTTGTATTTTGTTCCTATGAAGGAAACACATAGTTGCTTTCCGAGGAGCATTGTTTGGTTATTTTGTATCAGCTGTGAGACTGGGTTATAATAAAACATCTGGAGAAACTGTTGAACACGACGCCAATAACTATACTTCTGTACAGCATGTGTGCACACCATGCCACTGACACAGACACAGCTCAATATAATCTATGGAAATGCAGTTGTTCCCCAGCAGGTAAGGGATACTCTTGGGAGGCTTCCCACTGCTCTGACGCAAACAGAGAGAAGCTCATCAGGGCACAGCAGGTTCAAATACATATATTCCAAAGTTATCTGATTATCGTTTCACTTGTACTTGGTCCACCATGTGTTGTGATGATATCGTTACACATGTGTACGAACGGTTCAAACACGGTTTAATCGTCTCCTCTGACCCTAACCTCAGAAGTCGTTCAGATTGCAGAGTTGAGGGGTGAGCTCAGAAATAGGAACAGACAACAAGGTAGAAGCGACGCGCGCCGCTTCTTTCTTTCCTGCACGTATATATATTTATTTTTCCATACAATCCCGATTCTGAGGCAAGAGAATAACGAGCGGCGAGACGCGCAAACATTCTCTTTCACACACCTCATGGTTTACAGGAAAGCCAGTGTGTGTGTGTGTGTGTGTGTGTGTGTGTGTGTTACATCCTTCCATTGTTTCAGCGCTCACAGGGGGTAACCCTCCTATACGATTGTTCCACTCGTTGTACAATTCAGTCCGCCAACAAACACACACACACACACACCACTTCAAACACACTGTGGAAACAAACAGCGCGACTCTCCGGCGTCTCACATTTACATTTCAGTTTTGATTGCACACATCAAACGAAACTGATGTCCGTGTGCATGCAAACAAAAAGAACAACTGCTTAAAACCTTTTCAAATTAAGAGCCATTGAATGAAATTGGTTTACGCACGTCTCTCTTACATCGCCGCATATTTGAGAAACTTGGATACGTTTTTTTAATCTGTACAGAGGGAATGTTCTGTTCTGCAATAGGGTTAAAAGTACACTCCCGACTTTCCCTCGGGACAGATGGGAGCTAAATAAAATACAGACGCACGCATGTATCATTAAGAACAGAATCCGTTTGAACTCAAACTCTTCAAAGGGTTTAAGCGACATCTAATGTAGGAAGTTCCATGTTTTACAGAACATCACAACGATAGCTGCTCGACGCCAGATTCGAAAAATGTATCGCGATCAAAACAGAAGTCCTTCAAACCCTTACTCTCCACCTGAATATCGAGACTAATTAAATTACTTTTTCTGCACCATCAGATTCAGACGAGATTAAATTCCCATAAAGCACCTCGTCCAAGTCCAACACATGACTCGAAGAAGTCATTCCGGAGCACACTGTCCAAAATATGCACGTGCTCTGACCACCTGCGTCTCACGTGTGTACTTTAGTTTAAACATTAGCAGAGCGGCCCTGAAAGCAAAGGGTCACGAAGCAGAGGGCCGTCACACTGGAGGGACGACGATGCATCCACACGAAGCTGCCATTACTCACGTGTGGTCAATAACCTCGCTACGTAACGACCCAGAACCGGAGCGGGTGCCATCTGTTAGACGTCCTTATATCCGCATATTAATACATTAATACAGTATAAAGCGTTCATTTGACTTCTTGTTCTATTTATGTCGGCATGTTTTTCTAATTCCTGCACCGACTTGAACGCTTTTGCCTTATTTTATACGTCTTTTACTTTGATGTGAGGCGTATCGTACCGTATGCTGCATCGCAAGAGGGACTACGCTTTAGCTATTGTGCATTTGACAAATAAAGCTACAAAGGAATCTGGTGGTGAACAGAACAAACGCTACGTATCCGACGTGTGTAAACGTAACCCCGCACAAAGCAAAGATAATCGAGAAGCGATCAGAACATTTCCAACAATGAGACTTTCCACGTGATGATTAAAGCGGTGTTACCTGGTCTTTCCTGCCCACCACAGAAAACCACATGTTGCAGCCGCTCCTCAGCGTCGTCCAGACTCACACACACTCAAACTAATGCACACACACACTTATCCCGGAGAGCGCTTCGACCGGCTAACGTGCACCGACTCGTCCAAAACCTCAATTACACCGGCTGGGAGAAATCCATTCAGCCGAACGCCTGCGTCTTAAAATCACTATTTACGGCTGAGGAAGTCGGATAAAAGGAGAAGTGCGAATGCCGACGTGTGTGGCAAAAAGTAGAGGGAGTTTAGTGCAAGTCATTTTAGGAATTGAAGGGGAAATGTAAAAAAAATATGTACAAAAAAGTACATTTAGAAAGCCGTGTGAACTCCGGGATATGCGGTTGTAAAAAAAACGTCTTCAAATCCAAGAAAATCCCTCGTAATTCCAGCGAGTTTGTGAAGAAAGAGTAAATCCAGTGAGAGATCCAGAGGTGAAGTGTCGGCTGGTCGGAGTGAGGTGGAGCGCTGCTGCTCCGCCAGGCAAATACCACACACACACACACACACACACACTAAGTTATATAACAGGACAGAGCGCAGCCCAGTTTACCGAGAATTCAAGCAGCTGTTCGACAAAATTCTCTCTACCTGCCTTTCCCATCCCTCCCCACCACACACACACACACACATAAAGCCACACACACACACACATAAAGCCACACACACACTTCCCCTCCTCATACGTCCACACAGCTTTGAAAACAAACAGCGCAAGGTTTCCTCAGTACATCCTACACACACACTCACACAGACACACACACACACACACACACACATACTCACACAGACACACACACACAGAGACACACACACACACACACACAGGAAAGCTCTCGCCTTCAGCAGGAAACTCTCTCCACTCCAAAGAAAGGCAGAAACAGTCGTTGTGTTCAACGGAGAACAAGCAGCACGTCTGCCTGCTGCACTTTATCCATGTCAACGATACAAAGGTAGCCTCAACGCACAACGAGCAGGATGAAACACAACGGAAAGGTGCATCGACCTCACCGCTGCTGGCTGGAAACACACCGTAGCATCATAGAAACACCTGCGTGTATACAAGCATTAAAAAATTTCAAAAGTCGAATTTCAAGCTGTGGAAAATGAAATAATCATATATACGATAAACAGCACGGCGATTATAACCCTTATTCGAATTTAATCAGACGTTGTTGTGCTATAAACATCTAAAAAAAAAGTGACGTGACAGCGATCTACAGAAGAATTAAAGGAAACACAACAAGGTTTCATATTTCAAAAAGCGTCACATACTTGAAAGCACACTATATTCCCTATTACTCACAAACACTCGACCAGGGGGGTCAAACTCAATGTCATCGCGGGCCCCATCAGCGTTATGGTTGCACTCAAAGGGCCGGTTGTAACTTAAAGACTATATAAAAATACATATATAAATATTTAATATAAAATAATGTTTTATATGACATGATTGCCTCTGCATTGGATTATTATCGGATATGGTAATAACTTCATAATTAACTACGTCTGAGGGCAGAAGTCTAGGGCAAATAATTGCAAATCAAATTCAGAGAAAAATGTCAAATTTGAGATGCATTGTGGGACATGTAGTTTATGAGCAACGTGCTTCTGTAACCATATAATAAACATATTATATTCTTTGCAAGCTCTTGTGGGGCCACATGAAATTTAGTCGCGGGCCGGATTTGGCCCCCGGGCCTTGAGTTTGACACCCCTGCACTAGACGAATAGCTTTTATATCAATAACATCTTTGATGAAATATGCAAAATAGAAGGCAGTAAAGGCAGAAGGTATGCAAAATGGTACAAATTCAAACAAATCAAAGATGTATGATGTGAAAATAAACTGCATTAAAGAGATCCTATAGAGAGGCGAAGTCCCGCCCATCTACCTCCGACCCATGGGACCTTATTTCGGAAAAATAATGCATTGAAGTCAACGGGGAAAGAAAGATTATCTTTGCAATCCCGTTTGAATTGTGCCACGAATTACACACGTGATGTTTGTCAATCTAAAAGATAATTTCCATGTTAAAAAAGTCACAGTTTGTCGTAAAAATACGCAACTCGAAAGACTACAAATCCCAGAGTCCCGGTCCCGCATGCTGGCTCTCACGGCCCGTCCACACAGCGGCGTTGGAAGAAGCTTCTGCCCGTTCACTTTGAATGGGGTGAAGTCACTTTTCGCCGAACTGCATTGTGGGAAGCGACGTGGAGCTTTCCTGGCGTTTCAGAAGCTTCAAAAGTTGAGCAATGTTCAACTGTTGAAGCTTCTGAAGCTTTCGGTGGAAGCGTCAGCCAATCAAATCAGCTGTTTTAACTTTTAAATGCACTGTAAGGTGACCTTGGGTGTCCTGAAAGGCGCCTCGAAATAAAATGTATTATTATTATTATTATTATTATTATGCCAGTACAAGCTCTAGCCAATCAAACCGCTGCTTGCGTGTCAGGGGCGGGAGATTCATGTGATTGGTTGTTGGTCGAGTTTCAGACACGCCCAGCGCCAAGCTTTTTTGAAGCTGCAGTGTGGACGGGCCGTAACGGAAACCGACTAGCTCCCCTTGTGTGTACGCACAGCTCTCAACACGCCCAGACCTGGAGGGATGTTCACCTCTCTCTACGTTGACTTCAATACATACTTCTTCATTCTTCTTCTCCCGGCTGTGCAGAATGTTTCTTTACTATTCTAAGTGGAAATCTAAGCAATATGGGACCCTGTTGTTGCCCCCGAGGTGCACACGGGTCCCTGTGCTGTGTTTCCAGAACGCTCAAATGCTCAGAAGAAATGTAAAACACGAGTGAAACAAACATCCCGGCAGGTGGTCTGCATAAGTGGAGCTTTTATGAGTGTAATGTAAGGGAGGGACGGGGATCTGAAGCCGTTGATCCTTCACACACAATTGGAGGGTGATGATGGGGTTGTTTGGATTTATCAAGGTTTTATGTATTCTTCGTCAAACATTGTCAACGGGTGCTTAATGTAAGGTTATAATACATATTAAAGTAGAGCTTAGCTGAATGTATTTATCGGTTTATCAGTAGGTGGATAGTCAAAATGTTTCACTAACTATTTTCGCGTTAAAGTCTTCAGTCTTTATGTCTTCGAAATGGCTTTTCTTTATGACTTTTGTTTATCTGCAGTGATTTTTGTTCTATTTTAAATGTTTGGTGAAACGTTATGTTGTAATCTTGGCCAGGACTCCCTTGTAAAAGCTGTTATGAGTCTTAATGAGAATGTGTCTTAAAGGTCAGCTAGCATGCTATATGTAGGCAACAGCACAGCTCTCAGATATATACAGATATATATAAAAACATGTCTATGAAGTGTTTTGCTCAAAATACCAAACAGATCATTCCAGCCACGCCTCATATCGCTCTATTTCACTTCCTGTTTCAAAAGTGCTGATTCTGGGGATAAAGCTTTAAAAAAGGAGGGGTCTGAGCTCATGCGGGACCCGGCAGCTACCGTCTAAACCAAATGCTGCCGTGATGAAACGCCATATCATGGATTATCAAGGCTCTGAAACAGTCTGGAGCTCAAAGGCTTTCTCTCTTGCCGGTTACACCACAAGGTGAGTTCCTTTCTACTTCCTGCTTCTTCACACACATGCTCTCCAGTACAGGTTAGCTCTGAGTGTTAGCGATGCTAATGTAAACACCGACCATTACCAAAACAGTCGGGCATTGTTTCTGATAGCAGCGTTTCTGATTGGCCCGTGGGTCCACATTTCAGATATTACGTCATATCGACAGCAAATCTCCGTTGTTCCCCGTTTTTAGAGATTTGGGTACGGAGGAAAAGAGAGAGGGTTTTACTTTCTGACGCTGCGTGAGTTCCCCGACGCACCGGGGACACATGTTGATGTATAACAGACATCACAAAGTGCTTTTTGCATGATAGGTCCCCTTTAAAACATGTTGGTTTGGCCTATTAAGTACATTTTAATATGCATTAAAAATCACAGTACAAACTTCTGTGTTTGCCAGCTTTGCAGCTAACATGTGGAAAATGTATGAAATGAATCTTTCCTGATACAGTAGCTGTCCTTTCGGCGTATATGTCCACTTTCTGTCAAACATTAAAACACAGCGGTGATTTTGTATATTTCCCCCAGGTTCTGTCAATGCATCAGAGGTGGGTGAACAATAAACAACACGGACAGACAGTGATGCATAGTCCCACCCTTCACACCCACCCCCTATGAAAGCAAACAAAAGGGAGGCATCCAGAGCCTGTTTCGTCTGTGCTGCTGTCAGACTCAACATCAAGTCAAGTCCATTTCAAAAAGAGACGTTGAGAAACAGCCACACAGATCCAGAGCGCTCCTTCTCCACAGCCAGGATAAAAACATCCCGGTTATTTCTGGGTTTCCTGTCAAATTCCTGCAATCCTTCTGCTTCAGGACGCCTTTGAAGAGTATATGATTTCTGCTTTTAAAGGAGAAGTTTTCTTACAAAAAATATTAAAAAAAAATCTTGAAAACCTTAGTCAGATCTCAGATGTGCTGCAGCTTGGATTCAACACACACACACACACACACACACACACATATTACACACTTCCAGGTGGTATATCCTACCTTGGCAGCCACGATGCTGAGGCCCATGCCATTGTGCTTCTTCAGGGTTACTGTGACAACCTCCGGGTCTTTCCTCATTGGCTGCAGAGAAAGATAAACGGGAAGTAGAAACTGTGAGTGAGGATGAAGCCTCTCAGGTGCGTCTCTTTCTAACTTACGGGGAGTACAATTTTGAGGGGAATATCCTTTTAGTGTTGCTTCAGTCTGTGTCTGAAACCAGACTGTGGAGTGAGAGGAGGGAGGGGTGAGAAAAAGGGAGGGAAGGAATGAAGGAGGGATGAAGGGGGAGAGGGGACGACCACAGAGGAACCTGTGGTCGCTGGAATAAAGTCAAGAATGAAAACCACATCATGGCCACACACACACACACACACACACACACACACACACACACACACACACACACACACACACACACACACACACACACACACAGGCTCATTTGGGCAGGACTGGGTGGGGAGAAAAGAGAAACAGAGAGAGACAGCTTCCCACGTCATGAACTAAATATTCAGACAAAGGATTCTCATTTAAATGAGCTCATGACAGACTTTACAGAAGGAGTGTGTGTGTGTGTGTGTGTGTGTGTGTGTGTGTGTGTGTGTGTGTGTGTGTGTGTGTGTCTGTGTGTGTGGCTGTGTGTGTGTGTGTGTGTGTGTGTGTGTGTGTGTGTGTGTGCGTGCGTGTGTATTATTCTGCAATCTGCTCGAGCACCAAACGGATCAGCTTCTGCTACGCACTGCATTTTGAATAATGTTAATAATCTGCATGTTGAACACACCTATAATTAAATGATGTAAACACACTGCATCACATGAGCCACACCCACCCACTCAGCCCAAACACACACATCATTAGTCAAAGAGTGTGTGTGTGTTTGTTGGAGACGCCTGCATTACGTCGAGACTACAGTCATGAAGTAGTAGAGCAGGGATAAACAGACCAATTACAGAGGAAGTGGCTGTGTGTACGTGTGTGTGTGTGTGTGTGTATGTATGTGTGTATGTGTGTGTGTGTGTGTGTGTGTGTGTGTGTGTGTGCGCGTGTGGCTGTGTGTGGCTGTGTGTGGCTGTGTGTGGCTGTGTGTGTGTGTGTGTGTGGCTGTGTGTGTGTGTGTGGCTGTGTGTGTGGCTGTGTGTGTGTGTGTGGCTGTGTGTGTGTGTGTGTGTGGCTGTGTGTGTGCTGTGGCTGTGTGTGTATGTGGCTGTGTGTGTGTGTGTGTGTGTGTGTGTGGCTGTGTGTGTGTGGTGTGTGTGTGTGTGTGTGTGTGTGTGTGTGTGTGTGTGTGTGTGTGTGTGTGTGTGTGTGTGTGCGTCAAAGAGGTCTATCATTTACTCAGTAACTGCTGCAGTGCGATTGGGGTTGATTAAAAAAGTGTGTGTGTATCTCTGTAAAGGTTGTTATGAAAAGTAAATTGCCCCTTCTGAAGCCACTGTAATCACTGCCTTTCAACAGTGAGACCACACACACACACACACACACACACACACACACACCCCCCCCCCTCTGGACTCAATTCAAAGCAACTTCCAGGTTTGAACTTTTCTAAAAATAGTCAAACTGTCAGCTTCGTCGTCACATTGTCTCCAGCTCAGCTTCTGTTCAGGAATGTAACCTTTTTAAGTCGTAAAGGCGCCTTTAACCCGATCTGTGTTTCCGTGCGTCACTTCCTGAGTACTGGGACTCCCAGGAAATACAGTTTGACTTACAGTCCATCACCGCTAGGCTACGGCGGAGAGAAAAGGGCCTCAAGAGCGCAGCTTATAACATACAACATATAACCTACAGTAGCTAACGTATTACCCCGTGAAGTAATAACACTAAAACAATGTCAGCATGTCAAATGGCTCCACCCCGGATACGACATGGACCTTTAGATTGTTTCTCACTGATTCTGAAATGTATTTGTATCTATTTTCTGTAGAAGGAAGTATTTTGGAGAAATGTGATCGTGCCACAAATGTACAGATTGACTAAACTCCAATTAAAGAAGGTCACGTCAGAGCAGCGTCGAGATAACGGTTCGAAACGCAAAGCGACCTCCTGACGTTGCTCTGAGGACACTTTTAGCTGTCAGATCCGCTGTTCACTTAAGTCAGCGTTACTAAAAAGTCCTTCACCTGAGATGCTCCACAACACACACACACACACACACACACACACACAGAGAGTGAGTGTGTTTTAATGTCCTACCATCTCAGAGCTGTCAGCAGCAGAGAAGTGGCTGTCGCAGTCGGCTCCTTCAAAGTGGACCGTCCAGGTACCAGGAGAGCGGGGGTGGGGCACTAACCTGCAGAAACCTGCCAGAAACACACACACACCACACACACACACACACACACACCACACCACACACACACCACATTAGAGTACATTCACCGAGTGGTACCTGTAAAGTATGTGTGTAAAAAACAAATACTGGAACAGAGAGTGCTGCTTCCTCTCTCTTCATGCCGAGTCATAGTGATGAGAATATGTGAACTCCTCTCGAGTGTAAGTCAGGATAATACTTTATTCATATGATCATATCAGAGCATGATACTAATGTACCGTTTTCTGTAGTTAATGCATCACTTTTCATACCGAGACTTAGCATAACATGTACCATTTTCTCTAGACACAGTGAGTATCATTTCTCAACTTCTATCTAGTTACACCAAGCACAATATGTTTTTGTGTTTTAGTTATGGCGAGCTCAATATGTTCACCTTTCTCCAGTTAGACTGAGCTTAATATGTTCACCTTTCTCCAGTTAGACTGAGCTCAATATGTTCACCTTTCTCCAGTTAGACTGAGCTCAATATGTTCACCTTTCTCCAGTTAGACTGAGCTCAATATGTTCACCTTTCTCCAGTTAGACTGAGCTCAATATGTTCACCTTTCTCCAGTTAGACTGAGCTCAATATGTTCACCTTTCTCCAGTTAGACTGAGCTCAATATGTTCACCTTTCTCCAGTTAGACTGAGCTCAATATGTTCACCTTTCTCCAGTTAGACTGAGCTTAATATGTTCACCTTTCTCCAGTTAGACTGAGCTCTAGTTGTATAATGTAATCCTGGGGAGGGTACCTCTCTGCAGCAGCGGCTCCAGGAAGTCCTGCAGGCCGTTGGGCAGGTTGCGCACCACGTCGCAGGAGTACCCGTCCTCAGGCAGGAGGAAGGGCAGCTGCAGGTCGGGGTCCTCCTCCAGCTGGACCTCCCGGCCGTCACTCCTCGCCAGCTCGTCTGCCGTGTTCTCCGCCACCGCCACCACATGGTCTATCAGCTCCTACACACACACGAGCAGAACACACACATTAGACAACAGGCTGGTTCATTACACGTGAAGCTCCGGGGAAATGTAATGCAGCTTTTTCCAACATCTGTGCAAACAAATGTGTTAATAACAGCTGACTTAAAGAGTAATTTACTGCCATCTAAAGTTTGCCTCAAGACTTTAAAAATGCAGAAAGACATTCAACTGAAATGACAGAATTGTACAAAGAGTTTCAAAAGAAGGTCTTCTTGCCTTCTGACCTTAAAGTGTAGCGCCCTCTTTAGGCCAATGAGAGATTTGTAAATAAAACATCTTTGCTGTAGGTTGTTTAAAATGTTTTTCTTGGCTCATATTACACACTGTTGTTCTGTCTGGAAAATGTCCAACCACAGCATCTGTATATATATTATCAGGGTGTCTGCAGGAATCCTGAAGTCACATGTAAAACCTTTTAAGACCTTCTTAAAGACCCAAAAATATCCAACGATTTACAGACGTCTCTTTCCCCATGTTAGTCAATGGGAAAAAGTGTTTCCGGGCCCAGCGACTGATACGGAAGTGTAGTACCGCCGTTTGGCCACTATGAATATTTTCCTTAGAGTCCGGCGCACTTCCTAAGGGCTTGGGTTATATTGCATGAGTTGAATATTTAGAGCGTGTTCAGTGTTGTCTTACGGGCGGGATGTAAGGCTCGTCTGGAGCGCAGTGGTAGTTGTTCATGAGCGCGTGCAGCTGCAGGGAGTTGAGCTTGAAGCAGGTGTTGTGGATGTTCTGCACGTCCTGCATGGAGTATTTGTCCATCGTCAGCAGCGTGGTGGCCTGGAGGAAACACAGGGGGGGGAAACATTTTAAATGAGCACCATATATTTTGTATATTTGAGGTCTTGTCTAGTGTCCTTAAGATCAAGAGAGAAGAGAATATTAATGCATAGCTTGCCTTGTATTTTTTACTTTATTTTTTATCCTTTCTTTCCCCATAACATAGTCCTCGTCTTTGCAATAAAAAATAATGTGGAATCCTTAAATAGAAATCCTTATTATGAATAAGAAATGGCATTTGAAAAGTTATCGTTTATTTTACTATAAGTTTGACGCTGACTTTTATCAATCTAATAAATATTTACATCCTAAACTTTACTTTAATTTGTATTCTCTCGGCTATTTAAAGGTCACATATCATGCTATTTTTTGGCAATAGCATACGTCTCAGATATATACAAATATTTTTTTAGAGCTGAGCTCATGCGTATTTAAATAGCATTTATAATGTCTTTTAGAATGTTTATGTTTTTGTAAAGCAACTTGCCAGCATTGCATATTTCAAGTAATCGAGTCTCATTTGTATCCTTCATAGCTCTGACAGATTTCCGTGCGATGCTTTGTTTTCCTCCCTGGTTTGAAAAGGCGAGGCTCTGATGTCAGATGTGTTCACGCATCACTTCAATTTTCACAACACAATAATCAGAATCTGACGACAGATGCTGGGATGTTTGCTTACGTTGGCTGAGAGTCAAACCTGATCAAGCAACAACCAGTCCTGAGAGGAAGCAGATGTGCTGAAGTCTTACATTTTAAACTTTCTTTTCCAGTTGTATTTTATGTTGATAAATTCAGTCCGTACCATTAACAACAAGTTATCAGGAGCTTTTTAAGTCATTTGGTGTTTTTAACATTCGATATTAACTGTTTGTCCATATATGTACTTTACATTATTACAGTATACTATACACATTATAAAATAAGACAAAAAACATCGCTTTTTGTATGCCTTAAACCAAAAGCAATTATTTTTACGACGCAATAAAATAAAATCTTTTAAAAATGTAAAAAAAGATATATATAATAATAATGAAAACAATTAAATAATAATAAATACAACTAAAATAATGATAATAGTAATAATGGCTATTATAACAAATAAGTATAATTATTATTGACCTAATAAATTGCAAATAAATTACAATCCATAAAAGATAAATCATATTTAGTGTGAAAATTATAAAAATACATTTCTATATATTCTATTCAAGATTCAAGGCTTTGTTTTTGCAAGTAAATTAAATAGATACTTTGTTACTGTACTTAAGTACATTTTTCTGGTATCAGTACTTTACTCCACTACTTGTTTTTCTGACCACTTTTTACATTGACTTCTTACATGTTGAACTCAAATACCTGAACTTTCTACTTCTTACATGTTGAACTCAAATACCTGTACTTTCTACTTCTTACATGTTGAACTCAAATACCTGTACTTTCTACTTCTCACATGTTGAACACAAATACCTGTACTTTCTACTTCTCACATGTTGAACACAAATACCTGTACTTTCTACTTCTCACATGTTGAACTCAAATACCTGAACTTTCTACTTCTTACATGTTGAACCCAAATACCTGTACTTTCTACTTCTTACATGTTGAACCCAAATACCTGTACTTTCTACTTCTTACATGTTGAACCCAAATACCTGTACTTTCTACTTCTTACATGTTGAACACAAATACCTGTACTTTCTACTTCTCACATGTTGAACACAAATACCTGTACTTTCTACTTCTCACATGTTGAACTCAAATACCTGAACTTTCTACTTCTTACATGTTGAACCCAAATACCTGTACTTTCTACTTCTCACATGTTGAACCCAAATACCTGTACTTTCTACTTCTAACATGTTGAACACAAATACCTGTACTTTCTACTTCTTACATGTTGAACCCAAATACCTGTACTTTCTACTTCTCACATGTTGAACACAAATACTTGTACTTTCTACTTCTCACATGTTGAACTCAAATACCTGAACTTTCTACTTCTCACATGTTGAACCCAAATACCTGTACTTTCTACTTCTCACATGTTGAACCCAAATACCTGTACTTTCTACTTCTTACATGTTGAACCCAAATACCTGTACTTTCTACTTCTTACATGTTGAACCCAAATACCTGTACTTTCTACTTCTTACATGTTGAACACAAATACCTGTACTTTCTACTTCTCACATGTTGAACCCAAATACCTGTACTTTCTACTTCTTACATGTTGAACACAAATACCTGTACTTTCTACTTCTCACATGTTGAACCCAAATACCTGTACTTTCTACTTCTCACATGTTGAACTCAAATACCTGTACTTTCTACTTCTTACATGTTGAACACAAATACCTGTACTTTCTACTTCTTACATGTTGAACTCAAATACCTGTACTTTCTACTTCTTACATGTTGAACACAAATACCTGAACTTTTTACTTCTTACATGTTGAACCCAAATACCTGTACTTTCTACTTCTTACATGTTGAACCCAAATACCTGTACTTTCTACTTCTTACATGTTGAACACAAATACCTGTACTTTCTACTTCTTACATGTTGAACTCAAGTAGTTATGGGTACTTTTTATTTAAGTACATTTCAAAGCCTCTTTACTTTTACTTGAGTAAAGAAGTTTAGTCAGTACTTCTACCAGAGTCTTTTTAAACACGAGTATCTGTACTTCTACTTGAGTAAAGGATGTGTGTACTTTTACCATCTCTGTATACAAGTAAATGGAAGTATATGACCTTCCCTATCTCTCTCGTTACTCCCCAGTCCCCTCGGTCCTCCTACCTGTACGATTCTGCTGAGGTGGCAGTCCGCGGCGAGCTCCAGGCCCTGCTTCTCGGCCCAGGCCTCGATGTGGCTGAGCTGCTGCCGGAGGATCGCCCCCCAGTAGTGGCAGCACAGCCCCGAGTCTGTGTCCGTCACCAGCTTGTTGAAGAGCCACATGTTGATGAAGTGGAAGAGCTGCGAGAACAGCTGGATGGTCAGAGCGGCGTTCACTCGACATCGCCGAAGCAACGACATCGCCCCCGTCAACGTGTGAAGTACGTCCTCTGTGAGGGAGAGAGAGAGAGAGAGAGAGAGAGAGAGAGAGAGAGAGAGAGAGAGGAGAGAGAGAGAGAGAGAGAGAGAGAGAGAGAGAGAGAGAGAGAGAGGATACATGATACAAGAATTTTCGAAACGTTTACAAAGGAACAACATCAGGGTTGCAGATGGACTTAATTCAAGGGATGGAAACGTGTGTGTGTGTGTGTGTGTGTTTTGTGTCTTACCGATCTTGGGTCTCTGTGGATTCTGTTCCTCGGGGTCGTCCAGGAAGGCGGGCATGTAGTTGTTCAGGTCCGCCTGGAGACAGTGGACCAGGTACCTGTACAGACACATAGCAGCACGTTAAAGACTTTAACATTGAACCCAGATCTATCAAACATTACCATGGTTACTATAATCAAAATGTTGCTATTTTTACAATAGAAATTATTCATTAACGCTGTGCCTTTATATTGAGGTCATCACTTGCATAGCTATTTATATATACATTTGTTTCCAGATTAGACATATGATGGCCTAAATTATAAAATATCCACAGTTTCTATGGCGGTTTCAGCAAAATAGGTTTCATCGATACTATTCTTATTTCACATGCTCACCGTTACCTAGGATTAACCACGTATATTTGAATTTCTTTCCATTCATAATAAAAAAAACTATACAGTTATATATATATTATTTTTGTATATCATAGATTTATCATATTCTCATATGCCCTGATTTCTACAGAGAACTTTCTCAATTCCCTGCCTTTTTTTTTACCCGGAACATCTCTCTAAAACGTCCATGATATTCCAGATGTCCTCCCTCACATACATCACTCTCACACACAGAGGGTGCTTCTCAATGTCGAGTACGCTTGCTTGGTAGCACATGTCTTCCGAGTCACTTGCTTCAGAAGCGAGCCAAGAATACTTCCTGGCATTCGGAAAACGAAGAGCGGAACAGGCGAGCAAGTGTGCAGGTGTGCGTCGTACGAGAAGCCCCGCCTTACATTTTCCGCCACAGATTTGGGGAAATCGGTCCGTGCGCAAAGCATTGTGGGGATTTTAAGACCGCCGAGTCTACACATGTGCAGCCTCGACATTTCTCCTAACGAAGGACGCTCGGTAGAATTCCAAGCATGCTGGACATTGGAACAGTCCTTCGGCGGCACTCGATGACGTAGCATGCTTGAAATAGTGGCTCTGGAGCAGCCTTCCTCGACATTGAGAAACACCCCCACACAAACACGTACTTGAAGGCCATCTGGACGAGGTGTGCGAGGATGTCCTGGGCGTCCAGCGTGATGCGGCTCAGGTCTCGGTCCTGCTTGATGAAGTTGAGCAGCTCCGAGGCGTTGGCCATCCAAAACGCCAGCGCACCTGCGATGTTCTTCTGCTTCTGTAACGTACGTCGCCACAGCCACACGAAGACAAGAGCGCACACACACACACACACACACACACACACACACACAGAGGAGGGTGTTAGAGCAGCGGGACAAAGGAGAGGATGAAGAGTTAAAAAAAAAGGGAAGTAGGTTTCTGTTTGAGTGGCAGCCAGAAGGAGCAGGTGTTACTTCAGGGATAGACTCATGCCCCGCCCACCCCTCCCTCTAAGCCAACCAGATGCCTCGAGGACGAGTGGTCACTACCGTCTTCATTTCTTCAACATGGAAATTCAAAAAACGTGTATTTATGAGAGACATTAGTGACCACTGCTTTTCCCTAAAAGACACCAACTCCATTTACCAGGTCGTCACACACGAGCCTCTATAATAATAACTTGTTAAACTAAATGTACCTCGTTTCGACTGGAGACTTCGACATGTAGTCAGACTGCGAGCAACAGCATTAATAATAAAACATTTTTTTTATAGATTGACAAACGGGGACATTTGTGGCAGATTTAAGAGCTATCTTATTTCCCTCACAAAATTAAAGAATTGCCACCCAATTAAATCCATTTGATATCAACTTCGACATTACCTGTGCTGTCCAAGGTTATTTTATTTGACACTTCACCGTCATGCCAATATTCAAATAAATATATGTACACCATTCTCATGTGTGTCATGTGTTAAATTTAAGTCAGCTTGTTTAGTTAGTTAAGCAATGAAACTGGACTGCGTGATAATTGCTTAAAAGCTCACTAATTAACACGCTGCATCTCATATGCTTACTACAACGTGTGATAGTGACCATTTCTGGTTTAATACGGAGGTCAAGGTGCAACTGGATCTTGACGAGGTGATTTTCTTGAGACGTTTGATGTTGCCCCATATGTCAGTCTACAGTTTAGCAGCTCAGTGTGTGAGGAGCCGATTGGTTAACATCCCCGCCACTCAGAGAGGGAGGGATGAAGGACGCTCGCCGCCCTGCACTCATCTATCCCCGCCTTGAAAATCACAAATCAAACGAAACGAAAAAATAACCCTTCATTAAAAAAATAAAACAGCCAGAGAATGAGAGATGGAGCCATCCAAAAAAGCAAATGATAAAACACTGAAAACACAGACGGATGGTGGGACATGTTAAATGAGGAGGTCGACCTGAGTCTCATCCACACCGTGGAGCAGGAGCATAAAGACGGGATGTCACACAAAATGGATGCCAGAATTAAAACACGGAGCAATACATTGATAAATGGGGGGGGGGAGAGGAAGAGGAGGAGGAGGAGGAGGAGGAGGAGGAGGGGGGGGGGTTGCTTTGGTTTGGCTGTTTGTCGGTTTTTTTGGTTTGTTTTTTAGTACCAGGCAGGTCCAGGGAAGCTGAATGGAATTAGTCAGGTTGATGTTGTTGCTTAGTTTTCCAGCTGTGGGAGGACGCATTGTTACGACTTTATTTTTACATTTCTGTTAGAATGGAGAAAATGAAGCAGCAGCAGCAACAACAATGAAGGGCTGGTCAAAAAAAGCAGAGAGGGAGAGAGGGGAGAGTGAGAGTCAAAGAAGGAAGCCGAGAGGTTGGTGAGGCTGGGCGACAAGATTTTTTAAATGTAACCCTTAGATGCATAAGTGGGTCTTTTTTGACCCGGGGAGAGTATCTTTGTAATTAAAAAATTGTATAATTTCATATTCCAGCTATTCCTCAAAAAACATGTTTTGGATATCATGCCATTTACATTTTATATATTTTAAGAAATTGTCGTTTTTGTATTACGACCCCAAGCTGCCATAAGTGGGTCAAAAATGGAATTACGTTTTTTTTTCTAAATGTAAAAAAAAATGTCTAAAATTATAAATAGTGAACAATTAAAACATAAAATATTTCTAGTGTAAACCAAAATATAATACTAAATATTATAAAAGTGATTTCTCTTAACCAAAATGACAAAAATGGCATAACAACACATTCTAATACGGGTCCTTTTTGACCCACTTGTGGACGAGTGTAGGGTCCAGGCACTCGAAGGGCATCGAAGGGTTAATAACTTATTCAAATGATCCGTTTCAAAGGAACGTCAGGATTATGTTTGCAACTTTATAACAACTACAAAACGTTTCCTCTGTTTTTATCATTGTAAACAAAACGTTTTGAACGACTGAAATGAAGACTAAAGTCGCCTAGTTTGACTCCACCAAGTAAAGAAAACTGTACTTTTTGAACTTGCATGTAGAGAAAATACGATAACCTTTAAGTAGATATGGATTTGTTTCAAGTTTCTTTAAAGGCAGAAAATAGACCCAGCATCGACAAGCTGAGTTAAAAATGTTCCGTCAAATTTTTTTTATTTTTTGTTGCATCGATGTCGCCCACACCGACAGATAGAAAGAGAGAGAGAGAGTGAGTGAGGGAGGTAGCCGAGTCTGTAGCAGCCGTATCATGGTGTGCTATCCTACCTGATCCCCTTCAGGAATCTCCTGTATGGAAGGAAGAGGAGGAAGAGGAGGAAGAGGAGGAAGAGGAGGAGGAGGAGGACACGTTGACAGGACAGAGAGAAAACACGTCAACAGCTACAGTATGGAAACAACCATGTAACACACATACATACATGTGACCGGCTCTATCGTCGCATTGACCCGAAGACACACTTTGAGTTGTACACACTGTTGGGAAGAGGAGATTCCTGGCTTTCTGATGATATCAGGATTATTGTTGTTGTGCTCCAAATATTAAGCAACATATGTCACATTATATAACGACTGTTTTCTCTTCTCTGGAATCCATCGATCTGATTGGTTGTTTGCAAAAGTAGTACGGAGGGAAGACATTTTTGTTTGGATTACTGGTCTGGGGGACAGCTCGCGAGTGTGTTGTGTGTGTGTGTGTGTGTGTGTTTTTTACGTTTGTGTGTATTGTGTTTGAAAACCCTCACGAGAAACACCGGCTGTTGTTACGCCTGCTGTGACGTCAAGTCACTCCGTTCTCCGCTTGTAATCATGCCGAAGCTTCAAAGCTGTATTTCTCATCTGAATTTGTCGAAACAAGTTTAATATTCTGAAAGCCAAGACTTCGTTTATTTAAAATCGAACAAAATACCCGAACCCCGAAAAACTATTTTTTTACGCAAATCCACGTTTATTTTTGAAACGAGCCGTTGCAACTTCCGACTGATTTCAATAGAGCGGGTCACATATACACACAGACTTTGACACACACACATGGTCATGGTTTAAAACGTGAAGACATCTTGAATCAGTTTAACTGACGAAGGTCATCGGAGAAACACATCTGGACAAGAAACCATCAAATGTATCAAGTTAATGTTAAAAGCTTTTAGAGATTTCTTTAAGGGGATATTTTAACCGAGGATGTTTGGGGTACTGATCCAAAGTCAGTGTATTATTTTTTATATATTTTTAGGTGGCATGGTAACGCACTACTATGGATAACAACCGTATGCAAGCCCACTTCAAAACATCCAAACTATCGCTTTGAATTTAGCTTAAAAGTAAAGGGAATCATCAACACGGGTAAGAAACACGAGTGTACTTTATTACTAATAACCTAAAATTACTTTAACTCTCTGTTGGACAATATTAAGCCTTTTATTAAAAATGTTAGAATTTGAAAATACACAGCCGGAGAAAATCTGCCACTTCCTCACAGAGCCCCGCCTCCAACACACACGAACACGCACATGACCAATGAGGGCACGAGATAAGTGTGTGCCCCGATTGAAGGCTGACAGGCAGGTAGGCCGTCCAGTTACTTTAGCCGGGCCGAGGCAGATGATTGGTCGAGCTTTTTACAGCGCCACGGCTTCCACAGATGTGGAAGCATGTTTTTAAGGATTTGTTTGTCAAAGCACTTCAGATATTCATTGCTATCGGGATGTTAAGAGCATTCCATGGAATATCACAAAAAGTGTATCTCGAGCCGGTTTCTGAAACGTACCCACCCCACCTTTAAATGCATCACTAATTATAACTCAGAGATATTAAATATAAGTATTTCTACGTTAAAAGTCAAATGTAAAATATCTAAATAATTCTTTCTAAACTACTTGGTTCTGATTTATTTCTTTTTAACACATTATTTGCATCTGTATTAGCACGAGCTTAATTGATTAGCACATGGCTAGCTGTTTAGCACACGCTATGTCACAAGACCGGTAGACAAACACAAGACAGAAGCATATACTGGTACAATAGAGGAAACTGGAGAGAACGCTTCAGAAAACATCTTACAACGGCATGTGTCGTAGTTTGTAAGGAAAACGGAATACGGGTGAAATTGAGCACCAAAAAATTAAAGAACTTCGACAAAAAGAATAAGAAATACATAAATATCAGCATTATGAGGAGAATAACGACAAAGTAATCTTGCACTAATGTACATTCCCAAAGATATTGAAGTGACTGTTATTTTGTGAATATTGATTGTTGTGTTTTTTATCTTAATGTGTGCATATGTGTAAATGTTGATTGTGTATATATAGGATATACATATTTTTTCTGTACACACACACGCTGAAAGATTGACAATAAATTTGACTTGAAACAATCAATAAGAGATGAGAATAGAAGTGTTACTGACCTGTATGACTCCCTCCATCATGCTCACCATCTTGTTCACGATGGCGATGACTTTGTGCGTCCTCTCGGAGGGCGACATGTCGTTGCGGTAGGAGGGCGACAGGACGTAGCGGCACGCCATGTACAGCACGTAGGTGGGAGAGAGCTTGAAGTGAACCGTGGAGCTGTTGGTGTAGTTAATGATGGCCGACAGGAAGGTGTCTTCAGCTGCACGGAGGAGGAAAGGCCAGGCACGTTTATTTATACAGCACTTTTCAACACAAGGCAATTCAAAGTGCTAAGGACACTACGAGCATTAAGCACATTAAAAAGCAAAGATAATAAAACATGATAACACAGGTACATGAATACAAGTTACGGTGCCGTGTGAGATGTGAATAGTTCAATTCAAAGCAGCTTCAGAAAGAAAGTCTTCAGCCTGGATTTAAAAGTAGGCAGAGTTGCAGCGGACCTGCAGGTTTCTGGGAGTTTGCTCTCACATTCCTCGACCCCTAGTCTTCCCGTGAAACTACAGTTCTTTTGACACTTTTCCAACCTTTTTATATTCCTTCCCTTTCAATCATTGTGTATCCCCAGACAACACATGTTCCTGTTTCAGACCCCATTTACACGGGAACGTTTGTGTTTACGCACCCAATACGTTTTCAAAATTCGGCTCAATTAAAAACATGTCCGTTCACACGAGACCGCTCGACCCGCTGGAGACGCTGTAGTTCATATGCCGGGCCTGTAAGTGGCGCTGTTCTTCTGCCACAAAATTCACCAAAAGCAGCGAAGAAGACCCCGGAGCACGGTTGCCATGGTTGCCCTTCTGTTTATGCCCCGTGGTGGATTTAGCAACATGTAGTTCATGTAGTTCTCCATGTCCACTTGTTGCTGATGGTTGTGGTAGAGGAGCTGTGGATGTTGCACTAACATCTGTAGCATGGTCAGTAGCAGTAGCATGCTACAGCAGTGAGCAGCAGAGGTGGGGAGAGGCGGGGCTATGGCTTGATAGTTATCAGGAAATGATCATACAGGGCGTACACACGGAGCCGTTTGGCCCCCCAGAGCGTTCCGGTTGCAGATCTATCCACCTTGGGACCCGCTATCGTTTGTGGGCGTCCGTTTCCGTTACGGCCTCGTGTGAACGAACGGGCTGTACGCACGAGAAAGGTAGCAGATACAACCCGTTTCGTTCTCGTGTAAACACCGCCTTACTGTTAAACGAACCCATCTTTGACCTTTAAAAAAAAACTCAATTAGTTCACACATAAACTGAGCAAATAATAGAACAGATAGAATTGGGAGGGATGAAACCCTCTTTAAAGGTCACACATGCAAATACACATGCTCTGCTTTGAACCCATCCTAGCACCAGGAGTCTAGCACTAGGAGCAGTGGGCATATGCCATAAAAGATAAATATATTACATGAGAAATGTATACTTATATGGCTGTAGGTTTAGCAAAGGTACACCAGAAATACAATGTCAATATAATGTGTTGACAGAAGTTACTGAGAGGATTCTACTGTATATTTTGAAGATTTGTTTCATGTTGACACGCGGATAAACTCATAATTAGGTCAGTCACACAAACTGAAAACGGTGTATTAAACCGTAGACAAAATATATTAAATAATAACTTTTTTACCGATTAAAGTTACCGTACTTTTCGGACTATAAGCCGCGACTTTTTCCCCCATTTTTTGTGTACAGCTAACGGCCACTAGGGAACCTCCTAAATCTATGGATGTTACAGGTAAAATTAACCACCTTTAACACTACGGGCTCTAGGACCGGTCCGCGCCCGCCACCTTCTAAGCGGCGGGCTCCAGCAGGAAAAGCTGGAGGCCGGAAAAGAGTGAGACAGGTCACGCGCCAAAGTGAAAGTGGAACCGAGAGACAGAACGAGAGCAAGACAGACGGACAGTTTAGCTGCTGCGGCTCATATGCAGGTGCGCTCTATAGTCCGAAAAGTACGGTACTAAAAAGGAGTGTACTGAATATGTTGAAGCTATGTCGATATGTTGACATTCAATTTGTGTTTGAACCCGGTATTTTGCAGCTAAATATTAGGAAACACTCGTATGATTGGTATTAAACTATTCGTAGAATTAAAGGTGGCTTTGTAGAATTGCTACAAACTCGAATGATCCCATCGTCAAAGTGTAAATCTTTTTAAAAAAAATCCAACTTTAATGATCAGCAATCTAACAACACTGATAAGCTATATTCAAAAACATTTATTAAGACTTTTTAATTTAAATCAATGATTAACGGCATTAAAATTGCGAATGAAGTAAAAAAGGAAATCAGGCTTGTGCGTCATATTGCCCTGATTAAAATATTAAGCGTAAATCTTTTTTTTTAAATCCAACTTTAATGATCAGCAATCTAACAGCACTGATAAGCTATATTCAAAAAAACTATAAAGACTTAAATAATTGTATCAATTATTAACTTTATTCAAACAGTGAATTAAATCACATCAGACTTTTGTGTCAAAATGAAAATATGAACACTTGAGTTAAGTTTGAGGTTTGAGAGAAAATGTCCCAAATCCAAAGAAGTGTCCTAAACGCTTTGCTTCCTCTGGAGTAGAGGCACAGGAAACCACATTTGGAGCGGCCCTACAGACTGCATGTGGCTTTATTCATCGTAACAGAAGCGCCTGACACCGCCTGGAACAACAGTGGGTTTAAGTCTCTCCGGTGGTGGTGTGTGTCATGTGGAAAACACCAATAAAACCGCTGCGACCCGGTGTCAGTTTCTCTCACTTCAGCTCGGTTAGTAAAGCATTTGAAGTCAAACCGGTTGCAGCTGCACCACGACAGCTCTGCTTATAACAACCTGAAGACCAGGGTCGCACTGCGAGGGTCCACATTTCAACGCTGAGGCGTCCAAGGAGCATGTGGTTTCTCCCGGTGCATTGTGGGTATAGGACTCTCTCCACACTAGTCTATGCCAAATATACACTCGGACACATGAGGCACAGTGGAAAGTCAATACACAGAGAGAGTTCAGAGCTGCAGAGAGAGTGTGGGAAACATCACACACTCAGTTTAAGACATTGTTATGCTTTCTGGAATCAATTAAAGACCATTTAATTATGAAAACAAACGCTTTTCTGATTGAATTGATCTAATAAAACAAGTATTAAAAGGAAAAGACATCAGAAAGCACTCATCTAATGGCTGCTTCATCCCACTCTTCCCTCCATCCAGTCGGAAAGACAGACACAGATGTTATGGTACTGATTTGAAAGGTACGTAGATTACAATGTGATCCGTGTCAAATATAGGAAGGCTTGAAGGCTCGTTGTAATGGACAGGATACTGATAAAAGAAGTTCCCAGACATGTCATTTGGTCTGTTACGTTCAGTGGTTGGTGCTCAATGTGTTCCCTTGTTCATAACCGTGCCACAGCATATTAGGAAAAACATGATATCACCGTCTTCTACTTCTCTTGTAGCTACTTGGCATTTTCCTCAATGGACCCAGAGATGTTCACTTGATAAAGCAGTGATTGTACATGTTTTAATAATATTTGATGTACTAGTTTCAGGGTATCTGCAGGAATCCTGAAGTCACATGTAAAACCTTTCAAGACCTTTTTTAAGACCCTTTCCATACATCTTAAGACCTCATCGCCACGTGGAGTTCTAACCGGTTACCATGGCGACACACTTTACCTCACATTTACTATACACAGTATTGATTGTCCTTCCTCCTTATCTTCCAACCACTTGGACGCAGACTTGCATTTCCCCATAACGATGTTGCTTAGCAACCGGCGTAAACGGACCTTCGCGCTATCAAGCAGTGAGCGTGCGACGTCCTGTTCAGATGACGTCAAACCCAACGGGATGCCATCAATAAACTCCACAGAATCACACTACACACCTACGCCATGACTACATTCAGGCAGACTGTAGAACACAACCTCTCTGGACCATTCATATACTTATTGAAAACAAGCTACACAATGTAACACCTTGGAAAATGCCTTTAAATACTTTTTAATAGCCTTCATTTTCGCTAAATTTATTTATCAACTTGTAATACTTTTTAAGACCCCGCGGACCCCCTGAATGAGCCATGTTAGGGGCGGATAAATGGAAAGCAGCCGTCTTTAAAGGCAGGGTTCATACACTTCTTCACCAATGACTTCTCCATGACCTTTACCTAATGTTCCATGACCAAAACATTACTCTCAGCGGAACCACTGAAAAGGGTTTATTTTAACATGGAACAGGAAATAAGGTCTGAAACATGTTGTGCCTTTCTAAAGCAAATCCAATAGTAGGCTTACTAGCTTCTACGCACTAAAGCAACTAAAATCTCTCACCAGCAAAACACCTCGTCAGTTAAATGCCATTTCACGTTTCATTACAATACAGTATTTATTATCATTATAGTATTACTATTTACGCAATTAGATGAAATTGTGTAATCGCTTAGGGCAATTCTGAGCCATCAATGAACGGCCATTAAAGGCCATTTTTTATTCCACTGACGGATTGTTCTTTTAACTTGGCGTAACCCGGTCTGTTTGTTGTGTAACCTTGTGGACTCTGTGGGCATCCAGCTTGGTTGAATCAACTGAATACTCTGACATTAGAGTTTAAAAGTATTTTAGGTCAATAGTTTCCGGCTATTGACTGCTTGACACACACAGAGGGGCAGAGAGAGAAATACTCACAGTTGTCTCTGAACTCGATGGCGGCTGGAAGAGCCAACTCTGTTCTGTCGGCTAAAGAGTCCTGAGACCTGCGGAGCCAGAAGGACACCGTGAGGAGGAAGATAGCGTTACATACAGACGAGTGGGAAAGAGGAGAGGACGAGTGTCTGACCTGATGTCCTGCTGCTCGCCTCTGATCATCGGCTTCACCATCCCTCGCTCCATCTCCAGCTTCCCTGAGCTCTACACACACACACACACACACACGTCAAAATGCATTGTGTAATAATACTAACGGGTAATAACAAGACGTGGAAAGGTTGTAGATGTGTGTGTGTGTGTGTGTGTGTGTGTGTGTGTGTGTGTGTGTGTGTGTGTGTGTGTGTGTTACCTTGCTGGTGGGCAGAGCAGCTCCACTGTGGACGTCTCCGTGAAGGTCGAAGGTTGTTTCTGCTACGCTGCTGCAGTAGAGACACACACATGCAGAGCTTTAGTTTAGGAACTGTGCGCTCCACAGCTGACTTGTCATTACTGACAGCAACAAGAGCTCAGACTTAATCAACACACACACACACACACACACACTTATCTAACGCGTCTAGGAGAGGGGAGATCAGAGATGCAGAAAATGACTGACTCACGAATAACCACAGGCAGAAATTTGCATTAGAAGTGTGTGTGTGTGTGTGTGTGTGTGTGTGCGTGTGTCAGTAATTGAGTTTGACAGCGATCAAGTTTAAAAGACAGGCTTCTGATTTTCACGCCCCACATGACAGGAGGGCATCAATGTCAAATAAACAGTACAGCACTAAAACAAACATTCACACACACACACACACACACACACACACACACAGCTGTGCTCTGTGTTGTCACGTACACAATGACAACCAGCAGCAGCCAAAGTAGGTTAAACATTAACAGCAGGACTATCGATTGACAGACAAATGACACCGATTTTCTTTTTCAAACCACGTTTCTAAAATGGATTCATTTCTACATTTAAAATGTTCCATCTATGAAAAGGACAACTATACCGCCCTTGAGACAAATGTTATTCAAAAGTCTTTAGATGAATAAGACAAAGAGGCGTTAAAGATTGACTGTGATTATATCGACCAATATTGTAGATTATTTTCAGGGCGTTACAGAGGAGACTTTCAGGAACCCTGAAGTCACATGTAAGACCTTTTAAGAGCTTTTTTAAGACCCTTTCCGTACATTTTAAGACCTCATCGCCACTTCGAGTTTTAGCCGGTTACCTTGGCGACACACTTTACCTCACATTCACTATATACAGCCTTAACACCTTGTTCATAACCGTGCCACAGCATATTAAGAAAAACATGATATCACCGTCTTCTACTTCTCTTGTAGCTACTTGGCATTTTCCTCAATGGACCCAGAGATGTTCACTTGATAAAGCAGTGATTGTACATGTTTTAATAATATGTGATGTACTAGTTTCAGGGTATCTGCAGGAATCCTGAAGTCACATGTAAAACCTTTCAAGACCTTTTTTAAGACCCTTTCCATACATCTTAAGACCTCGTCGCCACTTTGAGTTCTAACCGGTTACCTTGGCGACACACTTTACCTCACATTGACTATATACAGTATTGATTGTCCTTCCTCCTTATCTTCCAACCACTTGGACGCAGACTTGCATTTCCCCATAACGATGTTGCTTAGCAACCGGCGTAAACGGACCTTCACGCTATCAAGCAGTGAGCGTGCGACGTCCTGTTCTGATGACGTCAGATCCAACGGGATGTCATCAAGAAACTACACAGAATCACACTACACACCTACGCCATGATTACATTCAGGCAGACGGTAGAACACAACCTCTCTGGACCATTCATATACTTAGTGAAAACAAGCTACAAAATGTAACACCTTGGAAAATGCCGTTTAATACTTTTTAATTGCCTTCATTTTCGATAAATTGATTTATCCACTTTTAATACTTGTTAGGACACCCTGTTGATATTTGTGAATGAAAAATTATCAAATGATGGACTATCAAAAAAGTTGATTATCTTTCTATTTACCAACTGATAAATTAGTCGACACATCGTTGCATCTTTACTTGCAAGTTAAACCGGCAGAAAAAAACAAAAAGGCAAATTCATGAATATTTCACATAAAAATAACTCATGACATCCTTAAACTGACGCCTCCAATGTTTGATAGATAAACCTAAGAATGCTTGACAAATATTTAACTGCAAAACATCCAGGATGAAGGGATGCTTGCAGCACACAATCCAAACAAACATGGAGGGGGATTACGTCTCTCTCTCCAGATTTCTGTTAGATTAAAATTCTGACCACGACAAGAAGATCAGCTCCTCCGCTGCCAAACTTCTCCAATCTCAGAAATCGGTCTTCGTGCCAAACCGTGGCTCTAATCCTCCTGAACGGCGACGTGTCTCCGGCTCAGAGGAACTAGATTTCCCCGTAAGTTAGTTCAGCAGAACGTTGGAACGCAGCCCGGAGAACCACAGGGACTCACATCCACCATCAGGCTGGAGGTACAGATGGAGGTGACACCAACTCACTTAGGGCCGCTCAATTAATCGTATTTTAATCGCGATTACGTCTTGCAACGATTACGAAAACAACGTAATCGAAATAAAACGACTATTTTATTATTATTAGGCTATTACTTGTTTTTTTTTCAGTTGAATTATACTTAAAGTTCAGGGTAATCAACTGTTCAAAAAGCATTTCTCTAATAAATAGATGTTTTCAAAGTCAATGAATAATCGCATTTACAATTATTGACCCAAATAATCGAGATTATGATTGTTGCCATAATCCAGCTCACTGCTGATGCGACTTTGTACTTACAGGATTATTGCTTTTTTATTGAAGTTGTTTTGTCAAATGTCAAATGTACACATCCAGCAATATAAGCATTAATTTAGACTTCAATTTACAAGCTGCTTCCCACAAACTCCTCAGAAGGAAAATCTGGCTTTTCAGCTGCCAAATTCTCCACGATGTTCAGCCGATAGTCACCAACATGTTCCGTCTCTAGTCAAACCACCACGGACTTCAAGGAACAGATACCGTCTATATACATATCTGTATGTAAATACCTAACAGTCAAGAGTTAGATCCAAGGTGGAGTGGGATTTAGGTTAAGATATTGCTAAATGACATGATTGTACTCAAGGCATCAGTCAACGAGTAGCATCACCAACATCCTTAAGCCATTAAGAAAACTGATATTAAATAAACCCTCAATGTGAACGCCTCGAGCCAAACAACACATGTTCCTGTTTCTCTCCATAGGTGAAAATGGACTGGATTCCGATGTGGTCTATGTACACATGAGTTGATTGCTTGAATATAAAATATAAGTTACCAGAACCCAAAATTAAACGGTGACACAGAGTAGCTTCAAAGCACAGCAGGATGGTTACTTCTTCTTCTTCTTCTTCTTCTTCTTCTTCGGTTTCTAATCAAAGCCACTCGATGGCATCTGTGGGTGAATTGCAAACTCGTAATCCCTCTGAGGAACGTGGAGTAAGAGCCCCGTTACAAACCACATCTGCAATACAAGATTAACTCGTTTAAAACACTCCACTGATGCGTCATGGTGTGCCTGTCCAACCGGTGTTCGAGTCTTACAAGTCCACTAGCACGCATACCAACAACTCAACCATCATGATTTCCACTTAAAATTCCTATTCCTTTCCGGGGAAGTCAAGTACCGGAAAAACGCATTTTAACAGCTTGATTTATGTTCGAAAACACTTCAAAAAGTTCGCAAGAAGGCCTCAAAATACTTGAAAGACTCCGCAGAACAAGCGAACCAAGAGGAAACACAGTTTGTAACTTTGCATTGAATCATTTGAGAGAAGTAATTCATGCAGAAAAATCAATGAGTAACAGCGTCAGTTACTCACACACCTCTCTCTTTCTCCCAGCGTTAGTCATCCATTGCAGGGCCATTCAATTCAAATCCTCTTTTCAAGCCATTCACTCATCCTCAACCGGCGCACACACTCTTATCTGCTCCCCCTCCGTCTCCTGTGAGTGTGTGAAGCGACGGAGAGCAGGAGGCCACACCCAACATGTTGATCAGATTAGAGGGCAGCCATAACTCCAGACCTCCTCCTCCCTCTTTTCCTTCCCTTCATCTCTCTCCACCCGCCAACTCCAAACCTCATCCTCTCCTCCCTTCAGCTACTGAAGTACATATACTGGAGAAGCTTTAATGTAGGAAGAATGAAAAGGAGAATAAAGAGGCAGAAAGGAAGCACCAGGAGGGTCAGGGAAGTATCTTTTCTGATCAACCATTTAAATCAAAGTTTAGGACATTTCTGTATCTGACATTTATTAGTTCAGTTTGATGCATTTTTTTTTAGATTAAAAATAGACTTTCATGGTTGCTTGTTGATCTTACAAAAGGTTGTATAAGAATATAGTAAATTGAGTCTGTATGCACTTGTATGACATTTAGTTTCTATTATTTTTTGGGATTATGTTTTTATTACAGCCCGTGTAAATGACTTAAAGGGGACCTATCATGCAAAATGCACTTTTAAATTTGTGTCCCCGGTGTGTCGGGGAACTCACGCAGCGTCAGGAAATAAAACCCTCTCTCTTTTCCTCCGTACCCAAATCTCTAAAACGGGGTAACAACGGAGCTGATCCAGATTTGCGTCCGATATGACGTAACATCTGAAATGTGGACCCACGGCCCAATCAGAAACGTCGCTATCAGAAACAATGCCGACTGTTTTGGATGTTATATGGTCGGTGTTTACATTAGCATCGCTAACTCAGAGCTAACCTGTGCTGGAGAGCATGTGCGTGAAGAAGCAGGAAGTAGAAAGGAACTCACCTTGTGGTGTAACCGGCAAGAGAGAAAGCCTTTGAGCTCCAGACTGTTTCAGATCCTTGATAATCCATGATATGGCGTTTCATCACGGCAGCATTTAGTTTAGACGGTAGCTGCCGGGTCCCGCATGAGCTCAGACCCCTCCTTTTTTATCAATTTTTTTTTAATATATTTGAGACTTATGCTATTGCCTAGAAGTAGCATGATAGGTCATCTTTAAATTCATACCTCGGGACTTGAAATTATTATTATTTATTAATCACTTTTTTAAACTTTAACATTTAAGGTCCAGCTCAAAAAACAACCTTATTAATTTGGCTTTTGAATGATTCCTATCTTAATTATCCTGTTGGTATCAAGTGTTATTTATGAACACGCTATGTGTTTCTCTGTTTAGTAGATGTGCACGGTTAGTGCTACTTTAGTTTATTTGTATAACTTGTGGTTTATGAAGCATTTAATGTTTCCTTCTGTGTATGAAAAGTATCGTACAAATATTTGATTTGTAGGTTTTTCGCTATTTAATGTTTTGTCTTAAAAAACAATGTAATGTCACTAAAATAATACGAATGTTGACAATATCTGTTTTTATTTTACTGCACATATTTTAAATTTGATTCCATTATATTTCAATGTAAATACTGCTTTATTTATTTTATTTAATGTTACGAGTGTCTTTTCGTTTTTGTTTTACTTGTATGTATGCACCACGACACCAAGTCAAATTCCTCGTACGTGTCAAGCTACCTGGTAATAAACCCGTTTCTGATTCTTAAATAAAAACTTCTCCTTCTCCTCACCCAGACTTGTGTCTCCCCCTCATCATGGCGGCCGGTTCTCTCTTCGCTCCCTGGTCGAACATGGGGTCCACAAACTTAAAGATGTGCGCAGAGCCGAACTGGAGGGTGGACCCTGAACGCAGCACGGTGGTCTCCGTGACTCGCTGCCCGTCCACGAAGGTGTCGGCGTCGGGGCCGTGCGGCGTCACCGTCACCATGCCCTCGCTGTGCATCAGGTTGCAGTGGTGAGGGAGGATGCCCGGGCCCAGCAGCTAAACACAAACAACGGGGACGGTTATACATATTACGGATACTACTATTAATTGCCAAGAAGGCGATAACTGTGAAAACGTAAAACCTCCGACAATTATTCAGTGGAGGCACAGACTTCAACAGGTCTACACAATGGAAAAGATGACGGCAGGTCTGCAAATGAGAATGGACTCCTTTTTCTAAAAATGTGGAACGGTGTTAAAAGATACCTGGATGTCTAGCTAGTTGATGATGTCACACCTTGTGTAAAATGCTTTTATTTATTTGTTTTACTTGATTATTATCCATTTATTTTTATATTATCTTATTTTCCTTATTTTAACTTTATTTTATATTCTGTTTTCAGGGTTCATACACTTTTTCACCAATGACTTCTCCAGGACCTTTACCTAATTTTCCATGACCAAATAAATTACTCTCTCAGCGGTACCACTGAAAATGGTTTATTTGAATATGGAACAGAAAATAAGGTCTGAAACATGTTGTGCCTATCTACAGTAAATAAATCCAATAGTTGGCTTACTAGCTTCTACAGCAGGGAGGTCAAACTCAAGGCCCGGGGGCCAAATCCGGCCCGCGACTTCTTTTTATGTGGCCCGCAAGAGCTTGCAAAGAATATATTACGTTTATTATACTGTTACATGGCGCTTTACAGAAGCACGTTGCCCATAAACTACATGTCCCACAATGCATCTCGAAGAGACTTGCAATTATTTGCCCTGGACTTCTGCTTTCAGACGTAGTTCATTACTAAGTTATTATCCTATCTGATAATAATCCAATTCAGAGGCAATAATGTCATATAAATATAATACATTATTTTATCTATATATTATATATTTATATAGTTACAACTGGCCCTTTGAGTGCAACCATAATGCTAATGTGGCCCGCGATGAAATGGAGTTTGACACCCCTGTTCTACACGATAAAGCAACTCAAATCTCTCACCAGCAAAACACCTCGTCGGTTAAATGCCATTTTATATTTCATTACTATACGATACAGTATGTATTATCATTATAGTATTACTATTTTGGCGATTAGATAAAATATAAATTATATTTGATGCAACTTTTGTTACATTTCCATGTCTTTTCCAGGTTTTAATGACCATATTATTATTTGTAATTTGAATGGGAAAGTCCTATGTCAGGATATGTCTTGATTTGTAAAAACAACAGGGACGGTTACATTGTATTGTTGCTATTACATTAGTGTGCATATCCTTGCTTTTTTGTTTTGACCCTATAAACATACGTGATTGTTTAGTTTATTTGCAAATATAAACATATATTTTAAAAAGCATTACAATGTAAAAAAAATTGGGCAGGAAAATGTGCTTTCCTCATTAAAAACCAGCAGTAATACTTAAAAAAGATTAAGGATAAAAAGATTAAAATGCAGCCCTAGCTCTGACCTACGGTGGAACAAGTACTTGGATATTTTACTTTAGAAAAAGTAGTAATACCACAGCGTACTCCGTTAGAAGTAGATGTGTGGCATTCAAAATATTGAGCTCAGCCCCGTCCTTTTTTATTGTTATACATTTTTAATCTTTTTAAAGCTTTATTCCCCAAATCAGCACTTTTGAAACAGGAAGTGAAATAGAGGGATATGAGGCATGGCTAGAATGGGTGATCTGTATTTTGAGCAAAACACTTCATAGACATGTGTTTAATATATTTGTATATATCTGAAACCCATGCTATTGCCTAAAAATAGCATGATAGGTGACCTTTAAGTAAAATATCAAAAGTATGGGCATTAAGAAATGCCTGAAGCACCAAGAAGTACCCATGTAGAACGGCAATTATTCGTAACAATATGATATTTATCAAAGAATTTAAATGAGTGATCCATTAATGTGTACATCAATTTAAAAGTACCTCCAAACTGTACATAATAAAATACTTGTGTGAATGTATTTAGTTACTTCCCACCACTGCCTATGACCTGGAAGTCTGTACACAGTGTGTATCGCCTCAAACATAACGGTGTGTTTTCTTTTCAATGTATTTACCTGGATGGCTCCGTCGGCTGTGCAGTCGGAGCCGACCTCCGTGATGCTGTGCTGGAGCCGGTACAGCTTTGGTTTGTCTCGCGAATCAGACCCGTCTACACACACACACACAAACACACACATTTAGCACAGGGCACATCGTCATCACATCACAACAAGTACTGTAACAGTATCACACACTCATTGACCTCGACTCACAGCGACAGCACAAAATCCATTCATCAAGTCAACAGGACACAGTCAACGTAGATTGGAATATATTCTTATATAATCTACTGATGTGGTTTACAAAGGTGTGGGCAGCTGGTGGGGCTGCAGAGGAATTATTCATGATTAGTAATCAGGAGTTTAGTGAAAGCAAAGCAGCATATTAGTTCACTGAAGGGAAAGGGGGAAACGTGGAGCTCTGGGGGTAAAATCTGGAGTATCAGAAAAACCTCAAAACCACCTTCGAAGAATAATACAGAAAAAGAATAAGAAAAGACTACCAGGTCAGCTTGGCCGTTTACACATCAACAACAATCCGTTATAGAATAGAGGAAGGACTGAATGCCGGATTTCACTAGAACTGGCAATACAAATAAACAAAGTTTAAAAAAGGCACAATGAGTAGGGTTTGATCCGAGTGTGAAGCGGCTGGGATGAGGATCAGCACCTCCAAATCTGAGGCCATGGTTCTCAGCAGGAAACCGATGGACTGTCCACTCCAAGTAGGGAATGAGTCCTTACCCCAAGTGAAGGAGTTCAAGTATCTCGGGGTCTTGTTCTCGAGTGAGGGAACAATGGAGCGTGAGATGGGCCGGAGAACCGGAGCAGCGGGAGCGGTACTGCAGTCGCTTTGCCGCACCGTTGTGACGAAAAGGGAGCTGAGCCAGAAGGCAAAGCTCTCTGTCTACCGGGCCGTGTTCGTTCCTACCCTCACCTACGGTCATGAAGGATGGGTCATGAGCGAAGAACGAGATCGCGGATACAAGCGGCCGAGATGGGTTTCCTCCGCCGGGTGGCTGGCGTCTCCCTTAGGGATAAGGTTAGAAGTTCGGTCATCCGGGAGGGACTCGGAGTTGAGCCGCTCCTCCTTCACGTCGAAAGGAGCCAGTTGAGGTGGTTCGGGCACCTAGTTAGGATGCCACCTGGGCGCCTCCCTAGGGAGGTGTTCCAGGCACGTCCAGCTGGGACGAGACCGAGGGGTAGACCTAGGACCAGGCGGAGGGATTATATCTCTTCGCTGGCCTGGGAGTGCCTTGGGACCCCCCAGTCAGAGCTGGTTGATGGGAAAGGAACGTTTGGGGCTCTCTGCTGGAACTGCTACCCCCGAGACCCGACCACGGATAAGCGGGAGAAGATGGATGGAGGAGGATTTTTTTATTTTTTTTAATAACCAACTTTCTTTCAAATTTACTTTTCTAGGAATCTATAAAAACTCTAAAAATAACGTAGCGATCACGTCGTGAGCACACATCCAAGAGGAAGCTGCAAAAATGGCAGACACAGCGCCTTATAGACTAGTTCGAAGACAAGAGTGGACGTAGGATTGGCCTTTACCCACTGGTGATCAACGTTAGAATCATTCAGCCTGCGACGCGGGGCCAAAGTCAACGTTTCGTTTAAAAACCATAACCTCTCATTGTGCCTTAAAACAAAAAAGGAACTGAAATCTAAATATGCTAAGGTTGCACCTAAAGGACTACAACACAGACACCACATTAAGCGAAGGGAGGGGGGGTGTGTTCGATCATAAAGGATGGATGTCAGGGCAGGGTCGCGGCCCCCCCCTCCCAAAAATCCCATCAGCCACTGCAACAGACACAGAGGAAGAGTGGTGGATGGTTTTACCTTCATGGTGCCGATAGGCGTAGTAGGCATAGTGATTCCCTCGCCCTGGGCAAACAGGCAGGCAGGTGCAGAGGAGGAAGGACACATGCACAAGGCCCCACACACACACACACACACACACACACACACCAACACAATATGCCATAAAGAGGAGGGAAAGAAAGCAGACATAGCAGAGGGTGAAAATGCAGCAAGGAGAAAAAAATGCAGCATTACCTTGTTAACTATTAAATGCATGCAGGCATACAAACACACACACACACACACACACACACACAAGCACACACACACTCACACAAGCACACACACACTCACAAGCACACACACTCTCACAAGCACACACACTCTCAAGCACACACACTCTCACAAGCACACACACTCTCACAAGCACACACACTCTCAAGCACACACACTCTCAAGCACACACACTCTCACACGGAATATTTCTGGGGGTCTTAAAAGATTAAAAGCAAAACTGATGAACCCAAATTAACTTTAACACTTCTGCCTCACTCGGGTCACTTTGGGCTTTTCAATGTTGCAATCAAGTTGGCTTTTAGCGAAGGGTTCCAGATATTAAATTAATGTCATCATGTGTAATTTATTAGGCCTTAAACACTGATGTATGTTTATTAAAACTATTATTTTGCTCCAATATTATTTTTATTTCTTCAGTTAAATAGTTAAAAGCCTTACAGACACTAATCTTATCCCTTTCCCTGATTTATCAGTTATCAAGGACACACACACACACACACTTTGGCGCCACCAAATTAAGTGACCCATCAACCCTCAGAGTAGACCCTGTGGTTTCCCCAATATTAACATCTACTGCTGAGAAGAGTTGGGGTCTCCATCAGGGCAGAAAGATGAAGGACACGAGGCGACAGACAGACGGGAAGATAGAGAGAGAGGGTCAGTAGCAAGAAACAAGCGGTTAGGGCTGCACTTAGCGAGACTCAGGTCAGCTGTTTGTTTAGGATCATAACAATGTCTCCATAGTGGGATTTCTTTACTGCATTCCCACTTACCTTTGTGTGCTCCGAGAACATCAACCGGGCAAATCTACTTTCAAATCTACATTCCCCTCCATTTCTCACAGGATGAATACAATTCATATTCGGCACTGTTGTCATTTGTCTTGCTCTTACATCGTCACGTCAGTAATACAGAAACATAGCAACGCAAGATACATGAACATCAGGAGTGGAGTGCACCGGCTGGGCGTAAAGAAGTAGGGCTTAACTCTAACGTCGGGCTTAGCTACGTCCGACGTAGTGATTCGAATTTACACCGAGTGCACCAAGCCTGACTAGTCTCGGGCGCGTCCACGTGAAACAGTAATTGTTGCCAAGCAACGCCATTTTACCATTTCACAGACTCAGAGGACCGCAGAGAAGAGGGAATTCCCACACCCACAGCGTCAGCGATGACTCGAGGGGAATCCCAAATGGCCACACCCCGAAAGAGAAAGAGGGATTTGTCAGAGCGACAGCGGGAACTGACGGAGAAAGAAATCGTTCGTGTGGAGGTGGAGACCGTCGAATTGAGAGCGGAACACAAAACAATTCTGAATCTGAGCGCAATCAGCAAGGTTGGGGCGAGCGCAGCGTCTCGATCTGATCCGTGCTGGAGTTGAGGGGAGATCTCCTCGATTAAATCAAAAAGGGCTTGTCTGCCGAAACCTCTCTGTCTGAATAGATGTCCAGAAAGTAAACAAGACACCCTGCCATCGTTAACATCCTTCTTGCCCGTTTTACGTTACCATGGATACTAGTCTGTCTTTCAGATTTACGCCCTGCTCCATACTAGGCGTAAAAGTTACACCCGGGCGCAACGCATACAGGGCTTAAGTCTAAGTGGTGCACGAGTCATAACTTTAGTTTGGTCTTAACCTTCGGCGTCAGACGTAGAGTTACGCCCAGCTTACGCCCAGCTGGTGCACTCCACTCCAGGTGCTTTTTTAAATCTGTTTCGCAACTCCACCTCTGGGGTTGTGGCATGGTCATCATTTAAAAAAGGTCAATATTGTTACACTTGTTCTGGTGAAAAATTGGTTTTAGATATTTGTTGTTTACCCTGCATTAGATTAGATATACGATATGTCTTTACTTTAAGTGAACGGCTGCATTCAAAAAAGGCATATTGCTTGATTCCTATCATCGCCCTTAGATAATTTGACATTCATCTCGAGATATTCCTCTCAAAATTAAGTATTTAAAGTAAGCCGGTGAGTGCTTGAAGGTAAAGGGGCGTAACTAAAACTAGTCGATGCTTCAATAAACAAGAATAATTTAAGAAATGATGAAAGCGAAATAATGCATTGGAACAGGGCTTTTTTATGACTTCAAATACTGAGACGATATCTGTTCTGGACGCCTCGTAATGAAGCCGCCGCCGCCGCAGCAGTTGAATTTAACATCAGGCGGAGACACCATGACGCTCAGGTAAAGGCAGCCATCTGGGATCTGCTGCCTCAGCGATTCCGACCTCCTGCTGTGAGCTTTATGTCGAGAGGAAATCCTCTGGTCGGAGCAGAACCCGCAGAACAGCTGGAAGCCATCACACATGTGGTTCACTGCATTAAAGGAAGACAGCCTCACCTTTGAGTAACCCCGAGTGTTAATTACTGCCGTTATACTGCCGCCTGCTGGCCACTACCTGAATAACAGCTACTGGTACCAGGGTTTGTACAGCTTTAAAGACAATTCAGTCCTTTTTTAGCACCTAATGAAGCTCATCGAGAAGCAAAGAGTGTGAAACGCATCAAGGCAAGACTTTGAAGACCTTAAAATCATATTCTGGTTTATTTAACACTTTTATTTACTACATAATTCTATATGTGTTTTTTCACAGTTTTGATGTCTTCAGGATTAATCTACAATGTAGAAAATAATTTAAATAAATAAAAAAAAATGTTGACTGGTACTGTACATAAACCAGAAATGATGAATTTATTTATTACAATCGATGTCTAGTATCATGATATTGTGTTTTATTTAACAGCTGTTCATATTACTTTAGTTTGTATGTTTTGTAATCATGATTTTTAAATGTTTAGCTAGCTTCGATTTTGGTTCGTGGAGTTTGAACATATTGAAAATCCAGCTTTTTTCCATGAGTAAATTCCAATTAGAGGATATTCCCAACCGTGGAAACTTAACCCCGTGTTGCAAGTACTACTAATAGATACTAGAGCGAGAGAGCAGACGTTAAGGTGTGTGTACCTGGGCTCAGCTCCACCAGGTACGGCAGTTTTTCGGGCGGCAGAGAGCTGTTGCTCCCGTCTCTCCTCAGAACTCCTTTATCGTCCCCTTTCCTCGCCTTCCTCGCCTGGTAGTCGGGGGGTCTCTTCTTCAGCTGGAACACGAGCGCACCTGAAACACAACATATAGCGTGAAGTCGAACGGTCACCAAGGGGAGTCTGTTCGCAAAAGCACTGTTTGGACAACGTGAGACATCGTAGGTAACATTGAGCTAAGCTGTCTTTGGCGCTTTTCTGATGACACAATGTGCATGTCCCCGCTGTGGGACTGATAAGGGGATTCTGAGTCCGATTACAAGAGCAAGACGTAGTGGCTGGCCGTTGTAATGACTATGAACCGTCAACGGGGGCAGTAGAGGCCAAGAAATGAGGAGCAGAGAAGAAAACGAGGAATATGAAACTATAAATTGTGAAAGATGGGGGTGTGTGTGTGTGTGTGTGTGTGTGTGCGTGTATGTGTGTGTGTGCGTATATGTGTCCGTGTGTGTCGTGTGTGTCCTGTGTGTGTCCGTGTGTGTCCGTGTGTGTCCGTGTGTGTCCGTGTGTGTCCGTGTGTGTCCGTGTGTGTCCGTGTGTGTCCGTGTGTGTCCGTGTGTGTCCGTGTCCGTCCGTGTGCGTGCGCGTGTGTCCGTGTCCGTCCGTGTGTGTCCGCGTGTGTCCGCGTGTGTCCGCGTGTGTCCGCGTGTGTCCGCGTGTGTCCGCGTGTGTCCGCGTGTGTCCGTGTGCGTGTACGTGTGCGTGTACGTGTGTGTGTCCGTGTGCGTGCGTGTGTGTGTGTGTTACCTCTGTCAGCGGGCCAGTCCCTGAAGATCTGCAGAGGACACTCCAGATCCTCCAGAATCGCTTCTTTTCCCGCCTTGTCGTCTTGCTGCAAAGTAAATGTTAAACTTAGTATTGAACTCATTAAATTAAATCATTATATGAAGTGACTTCTATACAAACAGCATCTCATGACACACAGAAACAACGTACCAGAAGAAGACCTTTCGTTTTAAGCGATAATGAGGGATTACACGATATTTTAAGAACCGTTTTAGTTCTGATTGATATAAAAAAATAATTAACCACATTTTATCTTGCAATAGACACTGGATGCTATTGGCAGAACACTCATTGCACCAGTAATGTGTTTCTATAGAATTACACTTCCTGTTAAAATGATTCTTCGGCTTCATAAATAATGTACATTGACTGCATCTCATCAACAAGTGCATTGTTGTTTACATCCCTCGTAAACATTACACACGAGCTAACGGCTACAATACCAGCCCTCGTTTCTCATGCTCACTAACCTAATGGACCTTCCCTGTGCTCCAGGATCATCAGCAAATTGCTACTGACCGTGTGTGTGTGTGTGTGTGTGTGTGTGTGTGGTGTGTGTGTGTGTGTGTGTCCAGGTGTGGGTGGGTGTGTTTGTCCGCGTGTGGGTGGGTGTGTGTGTCCGCGTGTGGGTGTCCGCGTGTGGGTGGTGTGTGTGTGTGTGTGTGTGTCCGCGTGTGTGTGTGTCCGCGTGTGTGTGGTGTGTGTGTGTGTGTGTGTGTGTGTGTGTCCGCGTGTGGTGTGTGTGTGTGTGTGTGTGTGTGTGTGTGCGTGTGATGTCCGCGCGTCCCGTGTGTGTGCGTGTCTGCGCGTGTGTGTGTGTGTGTGTGTCCACGTGTCCGCGCGTCCGTGTGTGTGTGTGTCCATGTCTGCGTGTCCGTGTCCGTGTCTGCGTGTGCGTGTGTCTGCGTGTGCGTGTGTGTGTGGTCTCTCGAGTATTCACTGTATTGGCTGGAGGAGCAGCAGTTATTTCATACGATTAGCTGCAGTCAGAGTCCATCTGAGAGGATAGATATGAGAGAGGCTGTAGGGAGGGGGGCAGCCAAGTTCACCGTCATCCCCACACACGGGGATGGACACACACACACACACACACACACACACACACACATCATCTGCTGCTACAGCACTCAGTCAGAAAGCAATTGAATTCCTCCCAAAGGTTTTCGTGCCAAGTGGCCTTCTGTGTCCACCAGTCTGGGGAAGAGTGTGTGTGCATGTGTGAGCGTGTGTGTGTGTGCATGTATGAGCGTGTGTGTGTGTGTCGTGACCGTGACTGTCTCTCAGGAGGACGATGGAAGTGTTTATCGGTGAGATAGGGAGTTGTGTGTAGTGGAGGAAGAAGGTGTTGCGATCGGATGTGACTCAACATCAGTGTAATGGGGGGGGGTTAACCCAACTGCTTCTAAAACCAGTCGAACTCGGGCGGAGATGGAACAAATGTGGATATTTTTTTTTGGCATGTTCTGTGAGGGAAGAGGAGTGTTTGGATGGTGGGTTTCTAACGGGGAAAAGGGGGAGGAGTTAAAGCCAGATAGATGTTATTACCCGGGCGATGCAGTACTCTCTGGGGTTCTCCTTCTCCAGGCCGTACTTCTCCAGCGCCTCCACCACGGCGAAGTCTGCCGTGTCTCTGGTGGAGAGCAGGATGGTCTTATACGGGATGTTGGGCTTCAGACTGTCGGCGTATATCCGCAAAGTGCCTCCTGCAGGAAATACAACGCGTGTTAATGGTCTTTGTACTCTGCCACTAAATAATAGAGCAGATCGTCTTTTGCCCTCACGATAAAAGGGTAAACAAACTTGTATTTTTATTTTAGCGGTGTACATATTTCCTGCTCTTAATATCAAAACATTCAAAACACCTTTTCCAGGATGGTCATTCAGGAAGTCTTTTTTATTTTCCAGGACTTCTTGTAGGACTTTTGAAAAACTTCCACATATCCACATCCAAATGATTTCTTATTTAACCGTAAATGCACAATTTAAAAATGTACCATTTAACCGCTTAAGCTTTTCGTACAAATTCAAATCAAAAACGTCTTATAGTTGAAATGAAAGTCACACCATGTCCCTTTTGATTTAGTTGTACCTTTATACAAGTTTACATCTCTGTATTTATAGCTTCTCACTGCAACAATACATTAGCCTTCATTAATTTTTAAACAACCGTTTACCACAAATATATATTATTCATTTAAATACGGTATACGGACTCTAACTTCTGCCCTATTTTTAGTCAGAGACTTTCATTTTCCTACTTGCAAGACTTTCTATTTTCATACATATTTAATGAGCATGGTTGCAGTGTGTTTGAGAACAAAGAATTAAATTGCAAACGACTGCTTCTCTGTAAGTCAGGGTGTCTGCAGGAATCCTGAAGTCAGATGTAAAACCTCTTAAGACCCTTTCCATACATTTTAAGACCTCATCGCCACTTGGAGTTCTAACCGGTTACCTTGGCGACACACTTCACCTCACATTGACTATATACAGTATTGATTGTCCTTCCTCCTTATCTTCCAACCACTTTGGACGCAGACTTGCATTTCCCCATAACGATGTTGCTTAGCAACCGGCGTAAACGGACCTTCGCTCGCTATCAAGCAGTGAGCGTGTGACGTCCTGTTCAGATGACGTCAAACCCAACGGGATGTCATCAATAAACTCCACAGAATCACACTACACACCTACACCATGACTACATTCAGGCAGACTGCAGAACACAACCTCTCTGGACCATTCATATACTTAGTGAAAACAAGCTACTAAATGTAACACCTTGGGAAATGCCGTTTAATACTTTTTACTAGCCTTCATTTTCACTAAATTGATTTATCAACTTTTAATACTTTTTAAGACCCCGCGGACCCCCTGGTTAGTGTATGACAATAAAGACTTTACCATGCTTTATACAGAATATGTCCATCCATGCCAATCTAAATAATAGTATTGATGAGTTTTTTAGATGACAGGCAATATACAGTGGGGCAAAAAAAAAGTATTTAGTCAGCCACCAATTGTGCAAGTTCTCCCACTTAAAAAGATAAGAGAGGCCTGTAATTTTCATCCTAGGTATACTTCAACTATGAGAGACAGAATGAGAAAAAAATCCATAAAATCACATTGTCTGATTTTTAAAGAATTTATTTGCTAATTATGGTGGAAAATAAGTATTTGGTCAATAACAAAAGTTCATCTCAATACTTTGTTATATACCCTTTGTTGGCAATGACAGAGGTCAAACGTTTTCTGTAAGTCTTCACAAGGTGTTCACACAATGTTGCTGGTATTTTTGGCCCATTCCTCCATGCAGATCTCCTCTAGAGCAGTGATGTGTTGGGGCTGTCGCTGGGCAACACAGACTTTCAACTCCCTCCAAAGATTTTCTATGGGGTTGAGATCTGGAGACTGGCTAGGCCACTCCAGGACCTTGAAATGCTTCTTACGGAGCCACTCCTTTGTTGCCCGGGCGGTGTGTTTGGGATCATTGTTATGCTGAAAGACCCAGCCACGTTTCATCTTCAATGCTCTTGCTGATGGAAGGAGGTTGTCACTCAAAATCTCACGATACATGGCCCCATTCATTCTTTCCTTCACACGGATCAGTCGTCCTGGTCCCTTTGCAGACAAACAGCCCCAAAGCATGATGTTTCCCACCCCCATGTTTCACAGCAGGTGTTCTTTGGATTCAACTCAGCATTCTTTCTCCTCCAAACACGTCTAGTTGAGTTTTTACCAAAAAGTTCTATTTTGGTTTTATCTGACCATATGACATTCTCCCAATCCTCTTCTGGATCATCTAAATGCTCTCTAGCAAACTTCAGACGGGCCTAGACATGTACTGGCTTAAGCAGGGGGACACGTCTGGCACTGCAGGGATTTGAGTCCCTGGCGGCGTAGTGTGTTACCGATGGTAGCCTTTGTTACTTTGGTCCCAGCTCTCTGCAGGTCATTGACTCGGTCCCCCCGTGTGGGTCTGGGATCTTTGCTCACCGTTCTTGTGATCATGTTGACCCCACGGGGTGAGATCTTGCGTGGAGCCCCAGATCGAGGGAGATTATCAGTGGTCTTGTATGTCTTCCATTTTCTAATAATTGCTCCCACAGTTGATTTCTTCACACCAAGCTGCTTACCTATTGCAGATTCAGTCTTCCCAGCCTGGTGCAGGTCTACCATTTTGTCTCTGGTGTCCTTTGACAGCTCTTTGGTCTTGGCCATAGTGGAGTTTGGAGTGTGACTGTTTGAGGTTGTGGACAGGTGTCTTTTATACTGATAACGAGTTCAAACAGGTTCCATTAATACAGTTAACGAGTGGAGGACAGAGGAGGACAGAGGAGGAGGCTCTTAGAGAAGAAGTTACAGGTCTGTGAGAGCCAGACATCTAGTTTGTTTGTAGGTGACCAAATACTTATTTTACCGAGGAATTGACCAATTAATTCATTACAAATCCTACAATGTGATTTCCCCCCATCCTGTCTCTCATAGTTGAAGTGTACCAGGATGAACATTACAGGCCTCTCATCTTTTTAAGAACCTTCCTGTAGAGACCATATAGGATCTAAAGTGCTGAACAAAATGTCCTTAAAAAGGTGAACCAAGAGAAGGAAGTGACTGACTGGAACTCGTAAAATATATATAAAAAAGTACCACACTTTCATCCAGAGGCACATATGGCCATGCAATGTGTCATCGAGAAATGATCACCTTCCTAAATCCCACAAGGGAGTCTTTAGAAAACCAAACAGAAGCATTAAACAAAATGAGCTTCTTGAAAATAGCACTTTCTGCTGGGAGCACGTCACTGTCTGACCACGAGCCGTCCTGTGCTGGACAGCGGTTAAGATCTGTTTTTAGAGCCGTCCATCTGTCTGTCTGGCGCTCATTTGGTAATGTTTGACTTTGACTTTGACACACACACACACACAAATATATAAAAGACATGTCTATGAAGTGTTTTGCTCAAAATACCAAACAGATCACCCATTCTAGCCATGACTCATATCCCTCTATTTCACTTCCTGTTTCTAAAGTGCTGATTTGGGTATAAAGCTTTAAAAAGGAGGGGGCGGAGCTTATGCGGGACCCGGCAGCTACTGTCTAAACTAAATGCTGCCGTGATGAAACGCCATATCATGGATTATCAAGGATCCTCTCTGAAACAGTCTGGAGCTCAAAGGCTTTCTCTCTTGCCGGTTATACCACAAGGTGAGTTCCTTTCTACTTCCTGCTTCTTCACACACATGCTCTCCAGCACAGGTTAGCTCTGAGTTAGCGATGCTAATGTAAACACCGACCATATTACGTCCAAAACAGTCGGGCATTGTTTCTGATAGCAACGTTTCTGATTGGCCCGTGGGTCCACATTTCAGATATTACTTCATATCGGACGCAAATCTGGATCAGCTCCGTTGTTCCCCGTTTTTAGAGATTTAGGTACGGAGGAAAAGAGAGAGGGTTTTATTTTCTGACGCTGCGTGAGTTCCCCGACACACTGGGACACACTGATGTATAAGAGACAAAAATTGCATTTTGCATGATAGGTCCCCTTTAAGTTATGTTCTTCAGTAGACCAGCTGATGAACGGTGAAAAGTAATATTATTTTATAAAATAAAGAATGTGACAGCAAGAAATGCATTAGTCATTAGCCACTGTACTGTTGTGGAAAGACAATATTTAAGAGTAATTTTATATATATAAAATAAAAACTAAAGTTCTTAGAAGCTGAGTAAATCGAACTCGTCAGGTCAAACGGTAGAGTTGATATAAAGAATATGACTACTAGAGATGCACCGATCGATCATCCACCTAAGAGATAGGTTTTGTAGACTACCAGAAATGTATAATACATATATTTATTGTTTATTTAACTCCCGTCTAATGTCTTGTTTAAATGCTGCTCTCACAAAACACATTTGCCAAATTGGAATCAAAAAAGTAATTATCGAATCTAAAACATAATTTAATATAAAAGTACAATTAAATTACACTTTTCTATGAAAGAAAGCTACAATTTGTTTGTGCGTATGCTATTAACAATAACACTATATTAAAAAACACATACTGACAGAAACAATGCAATTGGTGCATCTCCAGTGAATACCTAATGTCCATCGACTATAATGGATAAGCACTGGCTGTTGATCACGGTTCTCTCACAGCTGCTTCCTCTCTGCACATTTCTCAGGCTTCGTCACAACATGAAAGTCGAGGCAGTGAACTGTGAAGCTCAGGTCTCTCTGCAGATAGTAACTGAGGTTAGAGTCCGGTTTAACTGAAGCTACATAAGGACAACAACAACAAAAACCAGTTGTTAAAACGCTTCATTACTTCCTAGACCTGGGGTCAGCAACTCGCATGCGGCCCTTTAAGCCCTCTGCTCTGGCTCCCTTGAGCTTAGACACAAATAAGAAGGAAATAAAATAAAATATTTGTAGGACTATTTATATTTTGTTGCACGGTTGAAAAAGTTTCGTATCTTGCATTTTGAGGTGATACTGTGACAGGAAAAAAAAACGGTTTTAATTAGGTCAACTAAAATATGCGTCACATCCTGCTACGGTCCCGCACGCATCAAAGAAAAGAAAAGTATCGGAGGAACACAGAGGGTTTAATTCTGCGTGGACAGTTATGCTTTCACAGCAATAGTAGAGCACGCGCAGGCACTGCGGAGCGCATAAAGCTTAGCAGACTCTTCACGCCAACGAAGGATCACTTCTAGGCTACTGTCCCGCAGCTGCCTCTCTGTTGGGGGGGGGGTGCATGTATGGTGAAGTCGCCGGAGCCTCGCAGCGGGGCTACTGCTGCGGAGCGCATAAAGCCGACCCTTCACAACGAAGGATCACTTCGGTCTACTGTCCCGCAGCTGCTGCCTCTCTGTTGGACTCCGGTACTGCACCTTACTCACGAGACGTTGTAAAAAAAATAAAAATAAATGAGTGGGGGGCGAACACAGTAACCACTCCACCAACGCCACAGTCACCCCCGTCGTGCGGGCCGGATGAGAATGTTGGGCCGCCAGTCGATGGTTTTACAAGTTCGAAATAAATCAAATAAAACGTCTAAATGTATGAGACTGAACTGTGCTGGGCTTGTTCTAGGTTTGGATCGACAACAAGTGTTTCATCTCTGGACAAAAAGGGTTCATCAGAAGCTCCACAAACCTGAGTCCGGCCTCCCGTCGCTGCTCATGAACTCCTGCATGCGTTTCTCCAGTTTCTGCTGGCGCCTTCTCTTCATCACCACCTCGGGGTTGGAGATGGTTCTCGTGAAGCTGGTCTCCGGCATGTCCTTGTAAACCTCTGCCGCCAGACGGTTGTTTTCCCTAAAACCACAAATGAGGCGGGGAGAAGTGAGAAGTGAGAAGAAATACAAGACAGATGGAGGGAGAGAAAGGTAGAATAAAGATATATCCTCTCCAAGGCCATAAAGACGGATGGGTTTCTTCCTACCCGTCTTCTCGGTTGAGCGCCTGCTCGTCGCCGTCGGGGATCCGGGCGGACTCCTTCTCCCTCTTCTTCTCCTTCTTCTTCTCTTTCTTAGACAAAGTCCTCTTGAAGTTCTGGATCACTCCGTCTTTCTCCTTCTCCGGACCATTACTCTGACTCTTCTGGGAGAGAGGGGATGAAGAGTTAGTGATGTGGTCGAAGACACTCTGAGGAAAAGTGTGCTACTGTCTGTACACGTCGGTTTGCTATCCTGGCTCCAACATGGTGGAATGAGCTCCCCATTAGGCGCTTTCACACCGGAGTACTTTTCCCGATAGTTCCTGGGATTTTGCGTTCACACCAAAAAGAGAACTTAGTTCATGAGCACTTTTACCCCCTTTTTAGTCCCTGTGAGAGAGGTGGTACTTTCCTGGGGAGAAAAAAATTCCAATTTCTATTGGATGGGCGGATTTCAAACCACGGCACGTAAAACTCGGAAAAGTTTTTTAAAGCCGCCATTTTATTTGCTGGCATTAGCATTATTAGCATTAGCCCCGCGCACCAACGCAGAGAGACTAACTTATGGCAACACAAAATAAAACATGGGAGCGGTGGAGATGAGGAGGTGTCGGCGTTCTGACGATTTACTCGGAAGGCTTCAGTAGAAGCTGGGACTCCCAGCAGCTTTCTGAAGCCTTCCCCAACTCCGGGGACTTCCGGAGTTGGGCGGCAGTATACGCCGTGAAGTGGTTTGCAGCCTGCCAGTAAACCCAAAGCAGAAGAAGAAGAAGTGACGTCAGCGGCTTAATTTTCCTAATCCTCCCTCAGGGACTTATTCCGGTGTGAACGCGATCGGCTCTTTAGTTCAATGGGGGAACTAAGTGCTGCACACGAAGTACGACAAAGTACTTGGTGTGAACGCGGTTATTGAAATCAGGACCGCAGAAAGCTTACACATCTTCCAGCGCAGACTGAAAACGCATCTCTTTCGACTCCACTTCGAGCAATTAAAAAAACGCACTTATATACTAACAAAGCCCTTATATACGAATAAAGGACTGGCTTATCTAAAGCCAGTTGAGTAGCACTTAAAATGTTTTAGCTCTATGAAACCTGATGTACTTTATGACTCTGTTTTTCTTCAAGTTTGCATCTTCTTGGTCGAACGCACTTATTGTAAGTCGCTTTGGATAAAAGCGTCAGCTAAATGCAATGTAATGAAATGTAATGTCTGTATGGGATAATGTACTTACTTACGAATTCACATCTGATCATTTAAGCGTGATGAAGGGGTTAAATGTAGTTTTAGACATTATTTCTTGACATCTAACTCACTAAGACATGACCTACATTTAACAGATGCTTGTTTACAGATTAGAGCTCCGAAAAATGCCAAAATAAGGGCAGATGTATCACAGTAAGTTTGTAAATGTGGCTGTTGAAACTGGGGCAAAACCTCTTTAAATAACCAGAACATAGTTAAACAAATGATGATCTTATAATGATGGATTTCTCCCTTTATAACTGCATTGCAATATCGTTTATTCTATTCTAAAAGTTATTTTGTGTGGATCTGTGTGGGAAATATCCAATGACACGATGTCACATGGTCTTGGTTTGTGCATATAATGTCTCCACACAACTCTACGTGATAGATGACTGTTTAAAGGTCAAACAGGTGAGCAGACAGCAGAGAGCCGACCTTGAGCAGGACGTCGTTCTCGTTCTTCAGGACGAAGCGTCCTTCCCGGTCGTCTTTGTTCCAGTTCAGCTGAACAACAAGAGGCTTTTCGTCCAAGTCCAGCTGACGCTCTTCTAACACACACACACACACACACACACACACACACACACACACAGTCAAACTCCGGCTAATCCCACCGCTCAGTCATTTCAAGAGAACTCTCTTTCAATTTAATATTGAATTATCAATTTCTTGCACAATTAATGTACATATAATATCCTGCATTATATTTTGTTATTGGACATTTGTGTTTCCACATGTATATTTTTTACTTTTTAATTTTATTTCTAGTGTCTTTATTTCTCTTATGTACATTGCCTTGTTTTTTATGCTGCTGCAACGCAAACATTTCCCAAATTGGGATCAATAAAGTATCTGTCTATCTATCTTTCTACCTACCTACCTACCTATCCATCTACCTACCTACCTACCATCTACCTACCTACCTACCCATCTACCTAACTAACTACCTATCCATCTACCTACCTACCTATCCATCTACCTACCTACCTATCCATCTACCTACCTACCTACCCATCTACCTAACTACCTATCCATCTACCTACCTACCTATCCATCTACCTACCTACCTATCCATCTACCTACCTATCCATCTACCTACCTACCTATCCATCTACCTACCTATCCATATACCTACCTACCTATCCATATACCTACCTACCTATCCATCCATCCATCCACCTACCTACCTACCTACCTATCCATCTACCTACCTACCTATCCATCCATCCATCCATCTACCTACCTACCTACCTATCCATCTACCTACCTATCCATCTACCTACCTACCTACCTACCTAGCCATCTACCTACCTAGCCATCTACCTACCTACCTACCTACCTATCCATCTACCTACCTACCTATCCATCCATATACCTACCTACCTATCCATCTACCTACCTACCTACCTACCTACCTACCCATATACCTACCTACCTATCCATCCATCTACCTACCTATCCATCTACCTACCTATCCATCTACCTACCTACCTACCTATCTATCCATCTACCTACCCATCTACCTACCTACCTACCTACCTATCCATCTACCTACCCATCTACCTACCTACCTAGCCATCCATCTACCTACCTACCTACCTACCTACCCATCTACCTACCTACCTAGCCATCCATCTACCTACCTACCTACCTATCCATCTACCTACCTATCCATCTACCTACCTACCTACCTACCTATCCATCTACCTACCTATCCATCTACCTACCTACCTATCCATCTACCTACCTACGTATCCATCTACCTACCTACCTATCCATCCATCACCTACCTACCTACCTATCCATCCATCTACCTACCTACCTACCTACCTACCTATCCATCTACCTACCTACCTATCCATCTACCTACCTACCTATCCATCCACCTACCTACTTACCTACCTACTTACTTACCTACCTACCTACCTACCTACCTACCTACCTACCTATCCATCTACCTACCTACCCATCTACCTACCTATCCATCTACCTACCTATCCATCTACCTACCTAGCCATCCATCCATCTACCTATCCATCTACCTACCTAGCCATCCATATACCTACCTACCTACCTACCTAACTACCTACCTACCTACCTATCCATCTACCTACCTACCTACCATTCTACCTACCTATCCATCAATCTACCTATCTATCCATCTACCTATCTCTCTATCTACCCATCTATCTATCTCTACCTATCTCTCTATCTCTCCATCTTTGATTGTCAAGATTTCATTAGATCCCTTATACCCCTAGTTTGTGAGACTCACCGCCACTGACGTGCACCTCGTACAGGGAGTATTTTGGCGAGGAGAGCATCCTCATGTCGGGTCTGAACTTCTCGGCTAGCGTCTCGATGACGTCCTGCGTTGTCGCTGTGCTCGACACTCTGATGCACTTGGTGGCAAAGTTACCGGCGACCCGGTCCTGGAAGTAGAACCGCATCACGCCATGGAACTCCAAATCCTGTTCAAAAGACAAAAGTAAATATCTATATTCAATATTCAGGATGCAAGGCTTTTATTGTTCGTACATAGCTGCAGTGTGGTTATATCAATGAACATCTTAGGTCACAGGCTCCTTCGACGGTGCAACACAATAAAACAGATAAAATAGTAAAATTGAAAATAAAAATAAAGCGGGAAAAAGGCAGAGTTGGAGAGGAGCAAAAGACACGGCAGCCATCATCACCAGCACCATCTAATGCCAACCATTACTAGTTAACTGAATATATTTGGCAGTCATGACGACAGGATATACATTTCAAACCATCCAATCGATGACTCCTGTTTTTTGTACATTGCAAGTAAACAGAGAGCAGTCAATGCTAATGAAGGACTGAGGAACAGCGCGACCGTTCAGCAACCTCAAGAGTCACAGGAGGAGAGCAGCCCCATTGGCTGAGAGCCAGGAAGTGAAGTGTGTCAGCAGGCGTCGTGACAACAGAGAGAGAGAGCCGTTTGTTTCTCGATTGGCTGACCTGTCCGTCACACCGCAGACACGCACTATTGTGCATCGCAGCCGACCTCATCAACAGTCCTTTCTACTAGGGTTGCCAGAAACTGACTAAGATCAAAATCGATTATTTATATATATTATATTATATTATATTTATATATATATTTTGGTTGAAACTAAGCCAGAAAAAAAAACATAAATAATAAAAAATATATATATAAATAAAATCGATTTTTAAAAATAATATTCGGTTATGGAGACTGTAACGAATAATCGAATAATCGCTGGCATCCCTACTCCCTACAAAAGTTTAATGGAGAAATTAAATGTATATATGTCTAATTTATTACCTTAATAACAACATGGGTTCAACTGCTAGAAATCTGACGTAATTGCATATCTATGTGTTGTGTCATGCTAGCGTGTACGAAAGTCCACATTTAGAAGAATCCCTCTCAACGCCAAATATCTAATAAATATCGTTTTTAGCAAGACTTTTTGGGGAAACCTATGAAATGTGCTGTTCTGGTTAGGGTTAGGGGACACACACAAGAGACAGCATTGTGTGTGTCTCAACGCCTTGGTGTCTTCATGCGGTATTTTCGAGCCACTGTTCACAATTTTAATCATTCTTAAATAGTCAAAACAAATTATATTTGCACTAACTCGGTGTGGTCTACAAATTGCTGCATTATTGCAAATTGAGATATAGTCGAGCATGGCAGTGTCTATCATCATATTGCTGTAAGCCCTTAGAGCCTTTCACTACTTCTTAAAAACATTTCATATTCCTCATTCCTGACTAAGCAACATGACACGCCTCAAATACATCTTGGATGATGTAAACTCCTATGTGGCGTATTGTCGACTTTGTGTGAAACCCCGAGTATCCACCCTGACCCTTCACAAAGGGGTGGATTAGTAAGCACTTAAACTCCGCTTGTGTTTTAGGGGAATTCCTATTTCCCCCATAATTACTTCCTAACAACATCATTCTTTGCCAGAAAACTCCTCAACTTCCTGGCCCATCACACACACACACACACACACACACACACACACACACACACACACACACACACACACACACACACACACACACACACACACACACCACACACACACACACACACACACACACACACACACACACACACACACACACACACACACACACACACACACACACACACACACACACACACACACACACACACACACACACACACACACACACACACTCCTCTTCACAAAGTCGACTACAGAACAAGAATGTCTTAGATGTACACACACGCACCCGTCCTCATATAATCGCATGTAAGCAGAGCTGCTGACACAGCATGTGTGTGCACTTACGCATTCGTTGGGGTTCGGCCGTGAAACTGGCCTCATATTTCATGGTAACTGCCATTAAAACGGGCTCGGAAAGCCTCAGATCTCGGAGGGAGCGCGTCGACATTAAACAGCTAGTATGGGCGAGGACAATTAATAGAGGACGTAATCTCGCCCTCAGCACAAAAAGAGAATCTGAAGCAGGACAGAATTGCTCCTCGTGAAGAAGACACGCTTTAATACGGAAGCAGCCATGTACACAACAACAAGCACAGCATATATTTACAGCTTAGAAGTGTGCATATATATCGCTAAGAATAAGCTCAAACCGACGTATTATTACGAGCTTTAAAGTAAGAGGGGCTTTTCCTTCAAAGAAACGGCACCATTTCCTCTTAAGTTCTCCAAGGTTTGAATTCATAAAAAAACATTTCTGCTTTATGATGTCGGGTGGAGATGATGCGCCTTCAAAAGCAGCCGTGAAAATTCCCTTTATAGATACAGTCTATGCTTCTTCCCCAGCGTCGGCATCTTTTCTGTCAGGTTGCCAATAAAGCAATTTCGAATTATAAAGAGGGGCGTCGCTGCCAGCACGCCTGCCGAAGGACTTTTAAGGTGAGAGAGAGAGAGAGGGAGAGTGTGTGTGTGTGTGTGTGTGTGTGTGTGTGTGTGTGTGTGTGTGTGTGTGTGTGTGTGTGAGAGAGGGCAAGAGGGCGAGAGAGGGGCGAGAGAGAGAGGGCGAGAGAGGGCGTGTGTGTGAGTGAGGGCGCGAGAGGGCGAGAGAGAGGGAGGGTGTGTGTGGTGTGTGTGTGTGTGTGTGTGTCAAAGATTTCATATACACTTAACTACTAGATGAATTCTACTCGACCCTTTAACATACAATCAAATACTGACACATTCACAATTGTGCAAAAAGACTCCCTCTGCCACAGTTCTGCTTTCATCTTTACATGAAAGACAAAACTTTTTTCTCTCCCCCCTTTACCTCCCCCCTTTCTCTCCCACTTCCCACTTTGATACAGACACAGTCAGGCAGAGAGGAAACACAGGGCGAAGTTTCGATAGGCAAGGGTGGAGCCGGGAATGTGTGTGTGTGTGTGTGTGTGTGTGTGTGTGTGTGTGTGTGTGTGTGTGTGTGTGTGTGTGTGTGTGCGGCGTGTGTGTGTGCGTGCGTGTGTGTGCGAGTGCGTTGTGATTTACTGCTGGAATGTGGGTCATTGAGGGTTGTCAAGCTTGCGTAACTGTTGGTAACCGTTACTGTGGAGACACTTTCAAGGATTCAAACAAAGGCCAGCTAAAAGCCAGCGGAGGATCAACACACACACACACACACACACACACAGCACTACACACTTTTGCCCACTGGGAATGGACAAGTACAACCACATGCAGCCAGGTCAAGCTACACCCCCATCTAACCTGAGGAGATGGTACAGTCCAACGGACACATGCTTCCAGGTTATGGTCCATGGACACGCCTCTGTTCATGGCAATGGTTCAGTCCTACACACACACACACATATTTGAAGCCACGGACAACTCCTAAAACATGCTTTGGACAAGTTGCACAACCCTATTCCTCCAGATAATGGTACAGTCCAACTCCCCTGCATTCCTAGTCCAATAAGTAGTCATTTGTACTGTTGCTTTTTAAATCTACCTGATGTTCAAATTAGATTGTATAGTTTTGGAGCGGAGTAATAGTATCGATAAAAACACAATATTATTTTTGAAACTCAGCCATAACAAAATACAAAAGGAGCAATTAGAGGAAACCGTCAATAATAATAAAATATAGTCCATGAACTAAAACACAACAAAGGTTAAATAATGTTAAATGTCTCCATAATTGTATGCTTTATTTAACTGTACTGTTCGGTCAGCTTTGTGTCGATTCACTGGAGCACACACACGATATTTGGTGCGTTATAAAATACTTTATTTTAAGTTTGGAAAAGAGAACAAGAAAAGGAACATTCACTTTAAAAGCCTGACGCCAGGTACTTTGTTTAGTTATTATTGTTAAGGTTATTTGAGCAGAACATGCTCAATATTGAAAAATAATAAAAATGTTTCGAGGCAAAAACAACAACCCACTGATCAGATCGTCCTTCCTGCAGCGGTTATTCTAATAATCCATTTCTTTTTGCATTTTGTAAACAGCAGTATGTCACCAAACACACACTCACATATTCAAAGTCAAGTGGAGCTCAGCGGTATCTTCAAACTGAGGTTTAGGGAAGTCTTTGATGTTGGAATACTTCCGTCACTGTGGGAATGTGTTTATATGGTCGGTACCTCTACCTGCAAGATAATTAACTCGCGTGTAACGACTGTGTGTATATTAGACATTGTGGTACTGTACAGTGTGTGCCTAGTCTTTCTAACTCGCTGTACAAGGACTCATAAGCAAAGGAATACACACACACACACACACACACACACACACACACACACACACACACACACACACAGTGAGAAAGGGCACTCCAGATATGCGATACCTGTGGCTAAACTTGAGAGACAGGACTATTTATGACACACACACACAAAGTAGGGCAGCGTTGTAGATAGCTGTTATCATGTGAGATAAAACCTGAGAGAGAACTGGGAGGGAGGGGGGGGGTGTGTGTGTGTGTGTGTGTGTGTGTGTAATTTCAAGCCCTTGTGTTCACACTTTAGAGGTAAATTCCTTATCTGTTTACCGATATACCGTATATTTACCGTTTGATAATCCACTAATAGAAATGCAGGACAGGTAGTGACTGAGCCGGTCATAGACGAATGATATAGTCTTTGATTCGGTGTATTGTAATGGCAACAAGGTGGTTTAGAAAACAGTGTCTTCATTACGGTACACAGTTTTTCCACCGGAGAGCACTCGCAGGTTGTTGTTGTTGTTGTTGTTTTACAAAGTGAAGGGTCCTACTCAGTGTATGTTAGTTACATGAATACAAATGTTGGCCAATTCATACTTTATTAAAGTATTAAACTCTAGGAAAAAATATCATGTTTTTTGTAAAGTGGTTCTGCATTTGTACGCAGAATAAATTATTCATACCATACTTTTTAAATACGTGTTTGTCCATCCTATAAACAATGACAATATGGTACAACAGAGTAGTAACAATACAAAACATGTCTTCAAGAGAGAAGTTAGAGGAGCTGAAAAATGTTGCGTACTACTACATTTTAGGGTTGCCAGAAACTGACCAATGCCAGGGCTGCCGAATAGTAATCGATTATTCCCGCGGGAGAGAAAAAAAGCTTGCCATCAGCTTAAGGAAACCCCCTCCTACCACGAGACGTATTGGCAGCATGTCCTTCACTATCATATTGGTGATTAGTGCAGTTATTTCACCTGCACGCATGTCATCACAACGACGTGGCCTTGAAGTGAAGTTGGTAATGGCCGGCTGTGCTGCGTCTTTCTCTGTAACCTCTTTGGCGTGCTTCGCACTCAAATGCGAACGCATTGTGGAGGTTGAGCTGTGATAGACCAACGTCTTTTCGCAGAGCTTGCATTTAACTTCCTTAGGACTTGTAAGTTCGAAGTAGTTCCACGAGGAGGAACTCTTTTTACCTGCCGGCTGCCGCTTTGTTCATCTTTAGTCGCACGTGTGAGGGAGAGGGGGGGGCGGGGCTTCCTCCAAGTTTACAGTAAAACAAACTGGTGGTGTGACCAATGACCATTTACAAAATGTTAATACTATTACTATTATTAGCATTAGTCTATATTTAGGTTGAAACTAATCCAGAAAAAAATAAAATAATAAAAAATATTAAAAAAATAAATAAATAAAATCGATTTTTAAAAATAATATTCGATGATGGAGAATGTAACGAATAATCGAATAATCACTGGCATCCCTACTACTTTGAGTGTGTTATAAACCATGTAATGAATGTGAACCAACTAAAATGTTAAGTATTGTTTGTTAATATTTATTTCAGTGATGTTCCACAAGCACTTGCGTCAAACAAAATCCATATATTGATAGAGTATCAGTTTGGTTTTTTAAATCAGGAAAAAAACTCCTCAATTAGCTCACGTATTTGTATGGCATCTAAAGATGGTAAACACTAATGGAAATGGAAGTACTGAATACCTGGAATCCTTACTTCCAACAGTTCCTTTTAAGGTCACAAAAATCCCTTTCATCCTGACCATGACACTCTCTCTACTTTCGTTACAGAACATTCCTGTGTGTGCGTGTGCATGTGCGCGTGTGTGTGTGTGTGTGTGTGTGTGTGTGCGTGCGTGTGTGTGTGTGTGTGTGTGTGTGTCTGACTCAGTGTAGAGAAAGCAGTGTGTGAGTAGTTAACCCTGACTCCAAACTCCTCCCAGCATGCTCTCTGACTAACACCTCGGGGTGAAAGGTCAGCCGGGAGACAGGTCAGAGGTCACGTGTGTGAGAAAGTGAGTCAACTTCACTGGCTGGAAAAACCTGTGTGTGTGTGTGTGTTACAGAAACACGTTCTCACTCCCATCCCGTCACATATTGACGGACGGTCAGGGCCCCTCCCCGTCGCTATATTACGTACAGCGGACCCCTTTCCCGTCATTTTCTACGGGCAGGGCGTCCCATAGACCTTCATTGACCACCTGATCAACAACAATGGCCGACCTTCGTGTTATTCTCGGTGGAAAATGCCTATTTTAAGGTTCATTTGACATTAAAATGCGTTTTGATGTCATTTTATGAGAGTTGTTATTTCTGATTATTTGTGCAGTACATGTACATGATGTTTAGTTTGCTAGTTATGACGAAGATTACGTCATGAATGTGTACACATTCATGGTTGCTAAGGTGGTTGCTATGGACGCTGCAACAGCTCCCAGACCACGTGAAATTCAGTTGCTGACGGACGCCAAAGAAGCCCGAGATTATGCAATTAAACCATTAAATAAAAGCAAGGATAATTGTGTGTTATTGGTGAGTAAATAACAGTGTGTTATTTTGAAAAGAATAACCAAATTAGAAGGAAAAAAATATTTTAAAAATACAGATTTCAGTATCCTGAGGCTCTGAGCCCCATGTATTTCCCTCACAGACGGCAACACTAAAGGTCTAAAACAGAGACCTAGATGAATATTTGGGATGTTCTTGCCTTTAGATTCTCCCCATAAGTCCAAGTACAGAGGGTGACTCTGCTGTGAAAAAACACATCTCAAACCAAAGAAACGTTAGCAACCATGAATGTGTACACATGACTCGATATACTTGTCTCTGCTTTGATTAGCTTGCATTTTATTTGTATGTGTCAGTTATTTAACGACTATATAGGACAAAGAAAATCAGACACACCCGTCCGGTTAGTTAATCACTGAATAGTGTCTCCGTAGTTTCAGGAAAAGTCATGTGTCAGAACTTTCCGATTGTTTTCTTTGTGCAAGTTGGTATTTAGGAATGTTTCAAAGACCCCAATGCAGTGCTATACATTGCTACTGAAAACATTCCAATCAGAGTAACAATATGTGTGTTTCCACTTGTCTCTATGGGTGTGTTCAATATTCTCCTTAAAAAAATACATTGAAGAACAGAAATTCAAAGAAATCTGGACATTTGCCATAAAGTTAATATCATTGGCTCAGGTATAAAATAAAAATGGGAGTACACATAAAAGCAATGGAGAGACATTTATTAAGTATGGTGCATGGAAACGAGCAATAATACGTTTTTCTTTTGCAGATTTTCTCGGAAATTCAGTTGGACAGACCGTTAGGGCTGCACGATATATATATATACATTTTTTTAGGACGTGTGATATTAAGTAGGCAAATGAACTCAAACACGCCATGTTACAATTATTTTTGCTGCTTGCTACAAAAGGAAAACTGGCCGGCTCTCATGTCAGGGCTACTTGAGTGAGTGACATGCCGGCTCTGCATACACAGCGAACCAATCGCAATCATTCTTGATCAGGTCGCAGCAGGATAACCGAGCGAGCTCAGCTTGTTGCTCTGATCACTTGAGATCCAGACGTCCGCGACTAAAATCCTTCATCCGGTTAAATATTGTTAAAAAAATACCAATTGTATATCATTAAAGTTCAAGAAAGGATGGTTTGTCTTTTCTTCAATCCCTGTATTTTTTCATATCGCAATATATTTATCGCAGGGGAAGTTTTTTCCAATATCGTGCAGCCCTAATAGAAGTGGGTTTTTTATATATTTGGCTGTAATCTTACTTGTTTATCTAAACAACCACAACTAACTAAATTCTACTGACTTACTAAATTAATGTACCTTGATAGAATCACTTTTATTAGAATAAACCCCGCTTTAAGCACACTTGCCAGGCCTGAGCACTTCATCACACAGTTATTATCAGTCACCATCTCCATCGGGCCTCACTCGCTCTTTATCGCTCTCCCACATCTCCTCTTCACTCTGCGTCTTACAAGCAAGAGCAGCAAGCCTCCGAAGGCGTTTAAACACACACACACACACACACACACACACACAGTAGAGTTGCATGTGTGTGTGAGACAGTGAGGGGGTTATCAGGTGTTCAGGAAAATAAGCAGAGCTCCATCTCTGAGCACGTACACCACTTCCACCCTCCAGTGTGTCGCTTCTGCGCGAGGCAGAAAACTCAGATGCTAGTGAGGACTCAGGGTAGGAGTACACTCCGTTCATTACCGGGCTGTTCAATAATTAAGTAGCTTTTTATGATGTGATAAATCAATCTTTACACACACTCTGGAATGGAAGCACACAACTGATGAGCTACTAGAAACAAACACGAATAACTAAAGGCAACACAAATCCATTTCCATCCATTTTACAAACGTTAAATTAAACTGTATGACGTGCTTTAACAAACATTTAATTGCGATGTGGCTTTGAAGACATGAGCTATGTTTTAGGAGCTCATCTAAAGCAGCCATGTACACATCAACGTTGGTTACTTTGTGTGTTGAGAATGTATCTGTCCTCGGACGAAGACGTCATGGATATTTTTAATTGAAATATTCAGCTTTTTGTCTGCATCGATAAGCCAGTTGATGTGATGTAGATGGACGGGAAACGAAAGGGTTGAGAGATATGCAACAAAGGTCTCCAGCTGGAAAGGGAGTCTGTCAACTGTCCCCCAACACACACTCACAAGTCAAATGTAACTTGGTTAGACTCTTAAGGTCTCTCAACAACTCATACTGGGCATGTAAGCTCTCCAATGTTAGCAGTAGGGTTGCCAGAAACTGACCATGATCAAAATCGATTATTCGGCAGCCCTGGTGAATAATAATCGATTTTCGACGACCCATTAATACTATTATTAGCATATATATATTTATACATATTTTGGTTGAAACTAAGCCAGAAAAAAATAATAAGATTAACTGCTAACTGGCATCCCTAGTTAGCAGTTAATCAAACAATCAAACAGTCTTTGTACGAGTGGTTCTTTATTACACATCGGGAACAGTGAGCAGGGCCCAGTTCTGCCGGATACTGCTCACTGGGATGTGTTGGGAATTAAATATGTCCTTTTACATACATGTGGTCCGCTTGCTCTTGGATAACGCCCCAATCTGAGGATCGGGGGACCCACTCTTTTGTTTTTAGCGCACACCTAATTTGGGCTCCTTATATTTGGCAGTAAATTGGAAACCGAGATTAGCGCTAAGCTTAAATAAGGCAGTGAGCCCCACACACCAGTAACTCTGAGCAACATGTGGCCCGGTTTAGCGCTAAGCTGCCGTTTAGCGCGCTGCCAAAACCACAGATTTATTTGCCGCACGTAAGTGTAAATATCCGAGGGTTCTGTTTACTAACATCATGATTCCTCTCGCACTGATACTGTAGCGCTGTGTTTTAAATTAAAGACAAAGACAAGGCTAAAAAAAAAGTTCATACCCTAGTTGCCATGGAGACCCTGGATACTTGAATTTTAAAAGATTCATTTAAAAGAGAGGGGAGGCGAGGGGCTTTCTGGATGGAGAGATGATAGATTACACACACCCACCCACCCACACACCACCCACACACACACCCACACACACACTCACTCCCTGAGTCAATATTGTTGCAGCCCCACCTGCAGTAACATGGGGGGATTCCTCCCTAAGCCCGTGTCTAAGGTCAGCTGGACCCAGGTTTTAACTCAGATGTGAGGAGGGGGAAAGCCATCCCACAGCGGCTTCTCAAAGACATCACACACACCGACACACACACCGACACACACCGACGATGAAGACACACATCCCATCACGTGAAGCAGGAGAGCTACTTTACATTCTGTTTAAATAGGCGAGGGGTGCGTGGCGTACAGCCCATTATCCACACCATCAGATACCTCAGTGCAGATGTACCATCAGAAACTCAAGACCACTTCCTGTCTTGTTTATGACTTAGATTTTCAAAGGGTTGATCACAAGGCCTCAAGCTAAACACGTTTAAAACAAAAGCTGTGTACACATATTTAGTTTCGTCTATCTATGGATTATTCATACAGTTAGACTGCATACACTGACGTAAACTTATGATATATTGTAATGATAGAGAAAATAATGAATATATATAATTGTGATAACATTTATTCATATAACGATCAGATACTAAGCAGTTGGCAGGTGTTCTGTTGACTGAGATGAACGTACGAGGCCTTCAGGCATTTCACAAGAATGCTGATCTTGAAGGGACCTTGAATTTTAACAAGACTGTTTTCAAATGGTTTTGAGGGGATGGAAGTACCCTTGATTTGGGATTTTAGCACCATCATTTTAGCTTGAGAGAGAGAGAGAGAGAGAGAGAGGGCGAGAGAGAGGGAGAGAGAGAGAGAGGGCGAGAGAGAGAGGGCGAGAGAGAGAGGGCGAGAGAGAGAGAGCGAGAGAGAGAGGGCGAGAGAGAGAGGGGCGCGAGAGAGAGGGGCGCGAGAGAGGGGCGCGAGAGGGGGCGCGAGAGGGGGCGCGAGAGGGGGCGCGAGAGGGGGCGCGAGAGAGGGGGCGAGAGAGAGGGCGAGAGAGAGAGGGCGAGAGAGGGTGAGAGAGGGCGAGAGAGAGGGCGAGTGTGTGTGTGTGTGTGTGTGTGTGTGTGTGTGTGTGTGTGGTGTGTGTGTGTGCGCACGCCCTCTCAGCCCTGGCCTGTTGGAAACACTGATCTGCATACAGTAAAAATCAAACCTCCAACCATGCGATGACACCTCCAAGCCGACATCGACATTCTGACCAATGAAAGAAGCCGAATGAGACATTACAACACAACAGACCCGTCTTAAAAGCAACATCTTTCGTAACGAATACGATGACGGCGCCAATCGAGAATGACTGTTCCAATGAATTTCCGGCCTAACAACAACCACAGCCTGAACCAGCATGAGAAACAAAGCGTGGCAGCGCAGGCCTGTCGTCAGGAATGAATGAAAAGAATGGCTCACTTCCTCCGTGGCTGCAGAAGAAAAGCCTCTTTGTTTCAGGTGAGTTTCTGCTTCGGTATCGAGCCGTCCAGCCCCCCACCACCCTGACAGTGAGGCATTGTGGGAAGGTATGTCATAAATCGTCTGGACCCGGTGGTTACGCCTGGACACAAATCAGACCCGCCATGAGACACGCACAAGGATCAAGGCTGGCAGGTAAACTGCAGGGAAAGAAATCAGTGTGTGTGTGTGTGTGTGTGTGTGTGTGTGTGTGTGTGTGTGTGTGTGTGTGTGTGAGGTAACTGCCCGGCACAAGGCCGTTCACAGCTGATGAACTTGTGTCCTGTCTTACTCCTCGTTTACGTGCACACACACACTGACACACACTAAACCCCAGAGGTGATGTTAGACGTGATGTATGGCTGACACGGCTGTCAACTTCGCTAACTGTGTTGTTTAAGAGGTTTCATTCACATGTCTTTTTCAATACAACGTGTGTCCTCGTTGTTAATCTCCTGCAAATGTGACCGTGGCAAAGAAAGGGTGTTGCAAATTCCACCATTTTGTATACATAATTTGATAACACGGTAATAAACGAAACAAGAAAATGCATTTCATTCAACAAGCATTGCCTTTCCACATTATGGTTTTGGCTTGGCATCATCATTCCCTCTCCAATATCTTATGTTGCTGTGAAAATATCACATGGCTGTTCATCTAACATACATGCAGCCCCTGTGTTTGCCTACTACTTGGCTGGACTATCCCTAAACAGTATTTATTTGATCAAACATCAATGCTCCACTGAAAGTCGGCCATCCATCCATCCATCTTCTCCCGCGTATCCGTGGTCGGGTCGCGGGGGTAGCAGTTCCAGCAGAGAGCCCCAGACGTCCCTTTCCCCTCATCAACCAGCTCTGACTGGGGGGTCCCAAGGCGCTCCCAGGCCAGCGAAGAGATATAATCCCTCCACCTGGTCCTAGGTCTACCCCTCGGTCTCCTCCCAGCCTCCTAGGGAGGCGCCCAGGTGGCATCCTAACTAGGTGCCCGAACCACCTCAACTGGCTCCTTTCGACGCGAAGGAGGTTCAACTCCGAGTCCCTCCCTGATGACTGAACTTCTCACCTTATCCCTAAGGGAGACGCCAGCCACCCTGCGGATGAAACCCATCTCGGCCGCTTGTATCCGAAAGTCGGCCGTAAATGAATATTAAAAAAGTTCAAATCAACAAACGCAATGCCTGTTATTAACCCCAACTATCAATCTAAGTTGGACTGAAACCCAAAGTCTGAGGTTACACCCTTAATTCTCTCGTTTTGTTCAACCAAAGCTGTTAAACTTCTTCAAACTACTGTTGGTGGGTAAGATAGCTCCGGTGTTATGGTGTGTGAAGATGTCCACACAATATTTCTAGCTCATCTTGGACTTTTAAAGGTGGGGTAGGTACGTTTGAGAAACCGGCTCGAGATCGCTAGAATTTGAAAATACACAACCGGAGAAAATCTGCCACTTCCTCACAGAGCCCCTCCCCCAACACACACGAACGCGCACATGACCAATGAGGGCACGAGATACGTTTGTGCCCCGATGGAAGGCTGACAGGCAGGTAGGCCATTGTTGGTTGTACTTTTTACAGTATCACGGTTTCTACGGATGAAATGTTTTTATGGGATTTGTTGTCAAAGCACTTCAGATATTCATTGCTATCGGGATGTTAAGAGCATTCCATGGAATATAACAAAAAGTGTATCTCGAGCCGGTTTCTGAAACGTACCTACCCCACCTTTAACGTAAGAGTAATTTAATTTAAGTCATTGACCGTTTTAGAAATAAATTATCCATTTAATAAAATGGCTTTTTTAATCTTCCTCCATCAATGCAACCACAGGATAACACTAGCGCAAACAGGCTAGCTCCATGCTACATGAAAAAGCTCGATTGAAGCCTTAGGTTCGATAGTTCCTCCGTGGTACATTTGACCGAGCTCTCTAACCCAATTGCAAAGTGCAGAAAAAGGACAGAGCACTAGGATTAAACTCAACGTGACTGTCCGAGCGTGGATAAATGAAATTGTTAGGTTTCTGCTGCAAGTGCAGAGGATTTGGATTATTGTGTAACACACGGATGGCAACTTGTTTATCTATTTTTGAGTTGGACACACACAGAACCACACACACACTCTGTTAATCAGTAGAATAAATAGAGGGGGCCATGCCGCTGACCATCACAGAGCGGCCATTGTTCTCAGGGGAACATCACTCGAGCAGCTCAAAGTCAAAAACACAAAGACAACACGGCGTGGCTCGGCTATCTCAAGCTGCATGTTCAGAAACACAGAACGCCTTCAAAGGTCTTTGTTCACAAATATGTGAGTAATGCTTGGTTACAGCGAGGACGTAATATGATGGAAGTGTGGTTGCTGTGGTTGGATGAAGAACGAGAGCTTTGAAAAAGTACATTAAAACAATATCTAGCAACAAAGGGACAAGTGGTGCAGTTTTGTTGGTGCACCGATGGAAGTAGTGCTAACATTCTGAATATCTTAACTTTATGAAGACAGGACACGTAGACGTGAAGGTAGTGAGCAATAACAGTTAATATCCTTGAACTAGGAAGACATCTCATTCGGATAAAACCACAAATAAAAAAGTGATTTTAATGTCATGCCGGATTTATTCTGCAGTAACTAGATTACCATTTCCTTTTCCTTTTAGTTGGTCAAATCTGAATAGCATTTTTGTGTGTCAGTCATCCACACCAATCAGAAGTGCTGTGCTCCACATGTACCAGCCATTGTTAACCAATCAGAAGTGGCCCCTGATAGCAGGTGATAGACAGATTGATCCAATCACCTGCCAAGTGCTCTTGAAAGTACCTGCCTTTTCCAAATGGCTTCCAATGGAGCTTTAGATGGTTTCTGAGTCAGGTTAGCGATGCTCCATCACGTGTTTCTGTTACAGGGTGAGTCTGAAACTGAAGCTCGACTTTAAAGCAACGGAAGTTTCATGTAAGTGTTTCACTCGTAGCTCGGGCTGCGGGGGTGCTAGAGACGGGAGCACGTTGATGCGACCTTCCAAGCCGGAGATATGGTCGCATTTTACAATAAACTTCCGTTGGGTCGCTTAAAAACAAATATCGCAAATCGAATCTCAATATCTGTCAGAAAAATCGCAATTCGATTTTTTCACAAAATCGTGCGGCCCCATCAGCCGGGAGCCGGGACAAAAGTAATTTCTGTTTACCTCCGGTGGAAACGTCCAAAGTGAGAGTCGGAAACTAGCCGGATAACGAGAGGAAGCGTTGACTTCTGCTCCATTTACCGATATCTTCGCTCTCATTCTCAGTAACGACAAAAGAGTCGAGAGAAAATAGAGACTTCAGAAGAAAGCCAGGAAGGTCACGCATGCTTCTGGGCATGTTTGTGTGTGTCTGTGAGTGTGTGAGTGTGTGCATGTACAAGAACGATCAATAGCAGTCTGCAGTGGTTTACAGGGGGGGGCTGGTTAAACATGGCACATTGTGATCAGGGCGATGGAGTTACACACAACACACACACACACACACACAACGGTGACCTTATCAGGCACTTCTCAAGGTCCCAACGTGCGGAGAGGAGGGCAGTGTGCACCATCACACACGCACAAAGACACTGGGGATGAGGCGTTGAATTATGCAGGTCCGTCCACATCTCTGTGACTTTGGTGCAAACGGGGGACGAACTACGAGCCGACGAACGCACCAGGAAACGGTTCGATACCAGGAAGCGTCCATTCCCTCCGTGTTTCCCACGGTGTGTGCAAGGCTTCTGCGGTAATTAACGGCAGTGTAATGTAGCCTTTACAGTCCTACACACAAGGGGCCCGTATCATCAGGGGTCCTTTTAAGATGTGTAATAACCATCGAGGTCGTTTGAATGCCTAATCCCGTGTGAATCTGCCACGTCGGGATTATGCAAAGTAAACATTTGACCGCAAATTAGCTCAAATTCGAAGCTCCTCTGATTATAATATTCCCGTGTGCTTCTTAGTAAAATGCTCCTTTTATTAAAAGGATGTCTCCGTGTTTTGAGGTTGAGGGCGATGAAGGCGACAGTGGAGTTGCTGATGAGAGATTTGATAGCATATTGGGTAGCCGTTGTTAAGCTGATCAGCATGAGGACCAATTTGGGAGAGTGTATTTTTAAATCAGTAAATAACTCTAGTGAAACGAAACAGATCTTGTTTCAAAGATTTCCTCCATATCTCAAGGTCTTATCAACATACAGAAGATAATAACATACAGCCGATGTATGCATTTTCCATTATTCTAGACACGTTTTCCAAAAGTAAACTCGGGTTATTAACAGAGTTTTAACAAAAAGGCAATCTCCATCAGCCCTAGACTGTGATACCGGATAAATGGACCTCGAGTCGCATGAACTGTAAAACTGGGAAGATTGGGGCGGCAAATAACTAACAATAATGTTTTATAGCGATTTATCTGCACATTTGTTTCTTGATTACCTGTTTGATAACATTTACGTAAAAATAGTCTTTGCAATATCTTCAATATGTTTTTCTTGTCTGACACGGAGCAAAACCAAAACCAAAATTGAATTAGTTGAAAAGCGACATTCAAAAGCTGGAGCCAATGGAGTTTAGGCATATTTTTGCTTGAATTGATGTCCAAGTCAATACTTTGTGGGTTATATTGCAGGTGGGCAGTAACCATGGCGATGAAACAAGCGACAAAAAGCTTGGCGACATTGTTTTAAGATGTAAGAGGATGTCAATATATTAAATTACATGTCAAAGCGACGTACATACACTTCAATAATGCAGACATGCCTACAGGAACTTTTGGGGCTTAAGTATCCTGCCTCGAGGACACTTTGTTGAGTGTAGCGGCTCGGGGTTGAACCGCTGACCCTCCGATTGGTCGCTCCCCCTTGAGCCACAGACTTTTGCCTTTTAAACTGTATCTACCAAGTCGTCTTGTAGGCATAAGATCGAGGTACAAACCCTGTGACACCAACGGTTGCTCGTCCGCGAACAGCTGACACGCCCGTGAAAAGTCGCCACCGATGGAACCCAATACCGACTAACCTACTGAACGCTGCCACGGCAACCGCTTCACAGCTGGGTGTCATGTTGCCATGGCGCTGGTGTGCAGGCCATGCCCAGTTCTCAGGTGACAGGTGGACAAACAAAGAGAGGAGGGAGATACATGTGCTGCTGCAGCGAAACTGGGCCGAGTGTATCATATCAAATATCAAATCTTACACGCTACTAATCCTGCAATAATTCCAAAGAAACTATTTTAAAAATAAAATATTCATGAAGGACATTTTTTAAAAACATTTTGCAGAAAACAAAACCAAAAATGACAACGGTATACTGTAATGTGCAGCAAAACTGGACAGTGTGTATCATTTAAAATATCATATTCAAGCCTCTTGCGCACTACAAGCTACTAATTGCTACTAATGCAATTATTCACGACAAGCTTCGAAATAAAGCGTTTTTTTAATAAAATATTTATGAAGGAAAAAATGTTATGTTGTAAGCAAGATACGCATGTCCAATATGTACATGTTCTACAGAAAACAAAATCAAAAACGACAACGGTGTACCCACAAATCCTCACAAAGATGGATTAGGCCCATCAACATATTCCTGTGGGAACTCCTGAACCTCCGACGTGTCACTAGACCTGGAAACCTTTCATACAAGTTCCTACAATACCGGGTTTCTCAAGGGTCTGAACATTTATCTGAAACCTGTCATCATAATGTCTGGCTCAGATTTCTAACTGGCCTTAGAACAGCCTTGAAAAAATGTCCTAATGAAAGTTGCAGATATGCTAAAACATTGTGAAGCCACAAGTATTCAAATAAGAGGATGACATCATGTGGCCTTCGGCAGAAACCCAGCGCAGAAGCAGCAGAAGCTCTGGTGCCAGCTTCGTTTCCCCATATGTGCAGGATTTACTGCACCAACGCATTCCAGCAGGCCGTCACAGAAAAACATTCAAATACTTTTCCGCTGGTCGGGTAAATAAATCGCCTGGTATCGAAAGTGTAATGTGGTGAACTCCGTCACTTGCAGCGCTGATGCAGGGAATTTGCATCAGTCTCTGACTCCGTAGACAAACAACTGACCGGGGAAAGAAGCTTGGACTGCAGCCTCTCCCTTCAACACACACACACACACAGATACACACTCAGGCCACGTGTAATAACATCCAGACAGACCTGGATATTAATGCAAAACAGAAGCGAGGAACAGACATGTTGTTTAGTTCTCTTTCACATTTTTTGGGGACATCGCAATATAAGCTATAAGTGTAATATCTTATTTGCAGAAAGGCAAATATTTAGTGTGTGTGTGTGTGTGTGTGTGTGTGTGTGTGTATGCGTGTGTGTATGCGTGTGTGTATGCGTGTGTGTATGCGTGTGTGTATGCGTGTGTGTGTGTGTGTATGCGCGTGTGTGTGTGTGCGTGTGTGTATCTGTGTGTGTATCTGTGTATGTGCGTGTGTGTGTATCTGTGTATGTGCGCGTGCGTGTGTGTGCGTGTATCTGCGTGCGTGCGTGTGTGTGTGTGTGTGTGTGTTTGTGTGTGTGTGTGTGTGTGTCCAATGCATTCTTTTAGAACTGGGTGGATAGCTGTAGATCAGCAAATATGAGCGGGTGGAGCTGTGCGCGGGGAAGTCCCCGACACGCCGAGGTCACCCACTCACTATTATTGTATTGTTCCATTTGATTTCTCCACCAGGTCCCACCAGCAGGAAGGTGGGGCTGATGTAAGACAGGGCGAGGACGAGGTGCAGCTCCATTGGGGGGCCGACTAACAACCAGCAGATGCGGAGTGGAGGACGAACCCGCCCTCTTTGAAATAGCCGGTATGTGACTTTAGGCTGAAACACCTGCTTGCGCGCTCATATCTCATCGAGCAGGGACACCTTCGCTTTCTTCGATATACATGTGCGTTGGTTTTGAATTAATCCAACATATTTTCGTATTCTGGATTGTGGGAAACGGTATTTCTCTCCGTCTGTACACACAAACTGAAAGATTGACTTTGACATTCATTTGCACCGGCATGTATTTGTACCGCTTTTACTTTGTTGGGAATATTAAGAGGTGTGTTTTCATACAGCCAGAAAAATGGAGGTACAGATTGAGTAAGTGATATATTTAAATACACAGTTATCCGATAAGAAACTAAACCTTAAGTGCTTGTTTGGGAAAATGCCATGACAGCCAACAGTAGATTGTAAGTTTGAGTAGCATTTGTGTATTTCTGTGGTCTCACAGCCAGAGTGATCAACGACCTACACATGATGATTATGATGACTGTCTAAACTATCAAACTAAAAACTATACATAAAAGTCAGAGCCACCTGTCGTCGGTGAGGCGCCCTCCTGACTGCAGAACGTCTCTCATTGTGTTATAATGTTTTTTAACGGACGTTGTCTGATTATATAATCATATGTGCGGGCCGTGTCTGTTGGTCTCCAGATTAACAGCAGCATGAAAGTGCCGATGCTCCGTGGCGGAGGCTCCGGTAGAAATAGTCGGGATTTGCGTTTTTACCCCCTGAATGTCTGACCAATGGGTGAACAGCATTTCCGAGCACATGACTTGTGTTTAAAGCTTATAGGCCGTTTGAGTTTTGCCGCAAACCGAAGCTTCTGAGAAATGAAACAATGTAACGAACTGTCGCGCGCCTGAAAACGGACTACTAGGTGGGAATGCAACCCGACTCTCGTGAGCTCAACAAATATTAATGTACTTAAGAAGAGCTCTAGCCAACACAGTTTTTTCTAGGGATGTCCCGATCACCTTTTTTTGCTTCCGATCCGATTCCGATCATTTGATTTTGACAATCTGCCGATACCGATTGTTCCCGATCCGATCTTTATGCGATACATTAAGAGAAAAAAAAGGTAACAGATAACGGCTGGTCATCCAACGCGATGAATTCAGCTATCTGGCTGTTGTTCTTTTGGCCTTTTCTCTGTTCTGGGGCAGTTTCTCTTTCCTTTTAAAAGTCTCTGAAAGTGTCGGTTGCTTCAGTGCCGTTACCCGAGTGGCCGCTGTGTACTCGTCGTGTTGTTGTTTGTTTCTCAGGCGGCGTATTAGATTGGTCGTGTTGAACGTAGCTCTGTTCTTTCCACCACGCGGAACCTCTGCCTTGCAAACATTGCATCTGGCTGTTACACTGCCTTCGCTTTCAATTCTATAATACTTCCAAACTCCTGACATTTGCTCTGTCCCGACTCCCGAGTCTCCAGCTGAACGTAGCCTCTCGTTAGCTTACTGCTGCTATGAGACACTGCGCCCACTCTGTTGCCAGCTTTCAGAGGAATAAGCAAGGTCTGAAAACAACACATACATGATGTTGTGTAATTTTAAACCAAAACTAAGTCCTCAGGATGACTTTAAGACGTGAACATGGTTATTTTTGTTTTGTAACGTTAAATAATAAAAAAAAATTGATAAAAAAAATAAATATAATCCTGATCCCCGATTTTTTGAAAATCACATGATCGGCTCCGATCCCCGATCACGTGATCGGATCGGGACATCTCTAGTTTTTTCCTTAATCTCGAAAATAACAGTCCAGTTCAGTCCAGTTGATTCCAGTTGATTCCAGTTGAGTCCAGTTGAGTCCAGTTGATTCCAGTTGAGTGCAGTTGAGTCCAGTTGAGTCCAGTTGAATCCAGTTGAGTCCAGTTGAGTGCAGTTGATTCCAGTTGAGTGCAGTTGATTCCAGTTGATTCCAGTAGATTCCAGTTGAGTGCAGTAGATTCCAGTTGAGTGCAGTTGAGTCCAGTTGAGTCCAGTTGAGTCCAGTTGAGTCCAGTTGAGTCCAGTTGAGTCCAGTTGAGTCCAGTTGAGTCCAGTTGATTCCAGTTGAGTGCAGTTGAGTCCAGTTGAGTCCAGTTGATTCCAGTAGAGTCCAGTTGAGTCCAGTTGAGTCCAGTTGAGTCCAGTTGAGTGCATCGACACTATGTTTTGTAAACCAGTAAACATGTCAACACACAAAGCGCCAAAGGTTCGCGGTCCCGGTCTTAAAAGCGTTGGAATGTCACTGGTGTTGTTTATCGTGCATAGTGCGTGCTTCTTTGTGGAGAACTTGTTCTGCTAGTAAATAAATTCCACCAATTAAAAAAAGATATCGCAACCCATGGCAGTTCCTCAGATCACAAAGCACTCATTGTATCGGTTTTTAATTGTGACTCGTGATCGCAGATCCGCCCATTTTGGTCGATATGTAAAATGCTGCGAGGACAGTTTTATCAATTGTCTCGTTTTCTTTAACTTGTTGTCACATTGTCCTCGGACAAGAAAAGGAACATTTCGTTTTTGTTCAAATGGGTAAATGCACACACACTGGTACAAATGTGCTGAGCCTAGCCATTCAATAGATTAACAAATCACCTCGACTAAAATGGTTGGATTTTACCTGATAACCACTTTTAAAATTATAGATAGTTGACATATTTATTTTTAAACTTAATTTACGAAATGCGAAAGTATATCCAATAGCTAACGTGTTTAATTTAGACTTTGTTGGATGTCATTGACCACCCAAATGCAGTGTTTTGGCTGCAGCCTTTGTGCCACCTCCCCCCGACCGCACGTTAACTGCCAACACGTGGCGGGACAATAGGTTTTCCCCCTTATTACTCCCAGTCATGACACAGGGCGTTCCTCCTTGTTTTCCCTCCTTGAGGACTACGACTTAGACAGTGATCTGTTGCAAAGCACCATGGGAGCTGGACGCGAGCCGTGCAAAACACTCAGTCATTGGACCCTGATTGCTGTCTGATCCTGTGAGGTCAACGGGGGGTTACCTGCCGCGTGATTGGCTCACGGGGAGGCGAGCGGCTCTGAGTGACAGGTGGAGGAGCATATCAGCTGGAATAGAGGGCAAGGAAAACCAATGGAGGCCAAGAGGGGAGGAAAAAAAGGGGGCAAGGAGAAGGGAGGAGGTGAGTCGGGCCTCAGAGGGGATTAACACGGTCTGACAGGCTGGCTGGGGCTGGGGCTAACACACACTCACACACACACTCACACACACACACAGCTTTTAGGGCGGGCTGCTCTGCTGAACACACACAATAAACTGCTTGTTTTAGAACAAGAGGAAAGAGAGAAAAGATAGATAAGAGAGAGGCCAAATCACAGAGAAGGAATGTGTGTGTGTGTGTGTGTGTGTGTGTGTGTGTGTGTGTGTGTGTGTGTGTGTGGTGTGTGTGTGTGGTGTGTGTGTGTGTGTGTGTGTGTGTGTGTGTGTGTGTGTGTGTGTGCAAAGAGAGAGTGAGATTATGAACCACAGGTGCTTCCATGGAGAGAGAACCCCCCGCTGTGAGCACTAATGTAAACACCGTGGGTCGTCCGTGCCTTCCCCAGGTACCCTTCTCTCTGGTCTCGCCTCCGCCCAGAGGCTGCTGCAATAGACGTTTGGAAAGTAGCTTAAAAAATACATTTGTGAAATTCCCAACCTCCAGAGAGTCTCTCCTCTTATTACCTGACCTTCCTCGTCTGGAATTCACCGCTGAAAACTACTTTTACATTCCAGGAATTCCCGCCCAGTCGGATCCCTGAAAACGTCGACATATTACCCATTTTTCACACACACACACACACACACACACACACACACTTCTGGACTGCTTAGGAAGGCTTCTTTAAGATGCGCTTTACATGTATTGATCAGTTTGGCCACGTTGGAGAAAATGAACTGCGTCCAAAGTAAAATAAGGTTTCTGCAAGACTGGCCAAGCTTAATTTAAGGCTTAAATGAACTGTAAATTAAAGCACTAATCGATTATCTGATACAGTTTTGCAACATAAATGAAATAGGTGAATAACTGTTATTGGGTCGCTGGAAACTCCGTCAAGTCCCTGGAAGTTTTTCAAAAGCTTTTTAATGTTTTATTATATTGTAATTAAAATATGGGATATGTCTGGATCAGTCTTGTTCTTCTTGTTGTAGTTAGGGTTAGGGTTAGTAGTAGTTCAAGTTGGGCTTGATAGCACATGCTCAAAAATTAAAACTGCCAGCTATTATGTGTTTGTATATAACTCTCGCTGCTATAGTTTCCGCACTAAAAACAAGCCTCGCCGCTTTACGAGACTTCAGTAAAGGTAACTTACCAAAGACCATCACCAGAATGTGTTAAACAAGTTTAAACTATATTTGAAGTCATAACATGATATATCGTCCTCAGGTACACATCACTGTACACCAAGGCAGGTTTACCATCACTCTCTGTACGGAGGCTCAGTCATTGGTACACGTTTATCTGTAAAGCTTTGTTGGGTAAACTCCCGTATTATATCTGCTCTCTGATCACACAGAGAGTTGCAAGCAGCTATTGTCTGAGGTCACAGGATGTGGTCTTGTTAGATGTGCCAAGAGCAAGGACTGTCTCAGGTAAGACAGCTTTTATGTGCGCAGCTCCACTTGCTTGGAACAATCTTCAGCAAGAATTGAAACTAGGGATGCACGATAATATCGCCCGATAATTATCGGCCCGATAATTATCGGTCCCGATATTAGGAATGATGACGTCATCCCGATAAACCGATAACAGTATTAATAGCCCCGATAATATACAATATCTTTTTTGGGTAAAAAAAAAGAAAAAGATACTGCGGTGTGGGTGGATTGGGGTGAGGGGCGCTTGTTTTTCACTCGGCTCCTCCCGTTTTGCCACTACTGTGGTGTTAGTGGTTTAGGAAGAGGGGAGTTCTTCACAAATCCAGCGCTCCCTAATACTTCGAACCTGATCAGTCACCTGAAACATCGCCATCGCTACGATGGTGTGTTAAAAGCGTACGAAGACAATAATACAATACAGAGTGTGTGTGTGTGTGTGTGTGTGTGTGTGTGTGTGTGTGTGTGTGTGTGTGTCTATGTGTGTGTGTGTGCAAGCGTGTGTGTGTGTGTGTGTGTGTGTGTGTGTGTGTATGTGTGTGTGTGTCTGCGCGCGCGTTGGAGCTATGTGCAACTCAAGGCATATGCTCGAACCGGAGCTGCCTGGACGCTGCAATCATGTTGCTGAGTGTGCTGACTTCTCCTCCAATGTCCCGCTGTCTGCTTCCTGCATCAAGTCAAGTGCTCGGTGCAGTTGTGTGCATAGAGCGCTCCTCTGTTTTCATTTAAACAGCTCCTTATATCCGTTAGCGCAGCTAGCTAGCACCAGATGCTAACAATAAAAATGCACGTAAGGTCTCTCTCTTGCTCGCTCGGACCACACTCCACACACCCTCCCGGTCCTCCCGATGGCCAGTCGGTGCCTGCCGGTGAGCGTGGAAGTGTGGTCTGCCACAAGCGGGCGGCAGGAGCGGGGCTGTCAGCAGCATCAGCTTGTAGATGGTATTTTAAACTCGATGCGCTCTGAAGCTACCGGGCGGCCGAGGAAAAAAAATACACATGCGTTAATCGTGTTAAAATAATTAGTGGCGTAATTTTTATTTTTATTATCGGTATCGGTATCGGTCTTGAGAAGCAGGAAGTTATCGGTATCGGTTTCAAAAAACCAATATCGTGCATCCCTAATTGAAACTGAGCAATCTCATTCCTCTGCATGTCTTTAAAGCTAGGCTAAATGAAATGCTTGCCGATACAATGGGCACTTGTAAATGTCGATAAATATGTATCCTGTAAATATAATGTATAATGTCCTTTATTGTTTTATGTTTCATGTGGAACCTATATGCTGCAGGTCTCCCTTGAAAAAGAGACATATGATCTCAATGGGACCAATCTGAATAAATAAAGGTTTGAAATGAAATGAAATGAGATATTAATATATTTTGTAATTTGACGAACGGAAGTCGTTTACCTTTCCATCCATCCTTTGATTACATTCTTATCTGCGTCACTCGTATAACTAAAGATGAGACGAGTTCAGATTTAATGGAGAATTAAAACATGAGGTTGAATGTCGGGATAATCCTGATGTTTTAAATAGTAGGAAAAATGAGCGTGTTTATTGATCGTGTAAGAAGGCCCTCCATCCTTCTTTCTAACGGGCAGCAGCCAATCGAGCGAGCGAGGCCGGCTGCATTAACTACAGCTGCTACAGAGAGACGTGTGGCTGGAAGAAGAAAGGATACTGAACTGGGTTATGATGTCAAACATGTGCATTTATGAATATACAACAGACTGGAGTAGTCAAAATCACAAAAATAGAATGACAACTTGCAAGAAGAAATATAAAAGTCAACTTGTTAGTGTTCAAACCACAAAGCATCCAACCAGTGTGCGACAATACAGAGCATTAAAATGACTGCAAGGTTACTCGTCCAATCATTTCCGTCCATCTGGCTGTGCATTTATGTGGGTTCTTGTACTTGTGTGTGTGACAGAAATGGGCCATAACTCTGCTGGACAGGCTGTAAGACCTGTGGTCGTGATCTCTTGCCCTGCGTGGTAATGAAGCGCCGACACACGGGACTCTCGGACACATCTCAAACCTACAGAGAGTAAGGAGGCGGGAACAGATACTGTAGCTGGTAGGGCTGTCCCGAATACCATTTTTCGGGCTCCGGATATTCGTTAGTAATCAGCAGCAGCAGTCGAATATTCGACCCGCGCGCGGGGGGTATTTCGGTGTATTCACGGCATTAATTTTGTTATTCTGCAGTATTGTTGTTTTATAGATATTAGCCCAATTTGTGTTCTTTGAAATTGAAAAGGACATCGCATCGTGTTTGTTACTTTCATTGCCGTTGTATATGTCTTAAGTGTAATTTGGCTTGGCTTCCTATTTATGGACATGCTTTTATTTTGAAGGAGAGGTAGCGCTGTTGACAGGAAGGTGTTGTTGCTATGGAAACAACGTGACGGAGATTAACGGAGAAAAAGTAATATCTACATATAAAGACGGAGAAAGTAAAATATAACGTTTATGGTTAAGTGTTAGCACCCCCCCGAAGAGGCACAAGCTCTTACGTTGATATTGGAGATTTCAATAAATTCAATTTGAAAAATAAATGAAACAAACAAACAAACCGAATAACGAAATTGAAACCCGAATAGTAGTGGTGCACTAATTATGATAATGATAATTATCGGTCCGATATTAGGAATTATGACGTCATCCCGATAAACCCGATAACATTATTAATAGCCCCGATAATATACAATATATTTTTTGGGTAGAAAAAAGAAGAAGATCCTGCGGTGTGGGTGGGTTGGGATGAGGGGCGCTTGTTTTTCACTCGGCTCCTCCCGTGTTGCCAGCACTGTGGTGTTAGTGGTTTAGGAAGAGGGGAGTTCTTCACAAATCCAGCGCTCCCTAACTCGTGCCTGGCTGTCACGTAAATGGCGTGCGGCCGTGAAGCCAGGACAGCAAACAAACATGTCGTCGGTAGTATGGGACTATCTCAAAGTTTCAGAGTTAGATAGTTCGCTTGCTATCTGTATTAACAGATGCAGAAGTTCCACGAGGAGGGAAGAAGGCAACGAGCTATAATACTTCCTGATCAGTCACCTGAAACATCGCCATGGCTACGATGGTGTGTCAAAAGCGTACGAAGACGCCCGCGCTGCTAAACTAGCGGCGAATCCAAAGCCAGCTGCAAAGGCACCGGGGCTTTCACCTATCCACGAGGCTTTTGAAAAAGGCAAGAACTTTATTTGGGAAAATAAATATGGTCGCTTTGAAGTCAGAACTGTTCTTGGCTTTGTTTTGTTCATAGTAGTAATGCTCATGTCCTTTTCTCACTAGTCTCTTTTTACCACCAGGTGTGAAAAAACTACACGTACATTTAATATATATTATATTATTATCGGTTATCGGTCTTGAGAAGCAGGAAGTTATCGGTATCGGTTTCAAAAAACCAATATCGTGCATCCCTACCGAATAGTACTCCAACGAACGAATATTTGGATATTCGGGTACAGCTCGAGTAGCTGGTGAGAAGAACTAGTAGGTAAAAGCTTGATGAACCACTATAAATAAAACATCTGTCCAGTCTTTCCTGCAGCAAGGAGCTGATGTCTGATGATGATGACACGTATAAATGAGGCTTTAGTTTGTTCCTTCCCCTACCTGCATATAAATCATCTAGGAACTGCAGCACCATTGACGAGGACGCATAATTTAGCTTTTAGCTGACAGAGTCATCCCACCCACCTGCTCCTCTGAGAGCAGTGAGCACATGACTAAACCATGTTCAATGCAAGAGCAGAGCTACAAGACAATACATCTAACCTGGACACCTGCTCGTATACCTGTATTGGGAATACTTTTTCAACTACCGTCATTATCGATACGGCAGAGTGAAACGGATTAAAGAACGGTGCAGGAATGAGTAAAAAAAAAGGACATTTTAACCTTTCTAATTCCCTTTTCTTAAAGTCGTTGATTTTCTTTTGGTTAGATACCTGAAATAAGGTCTGTGGCAAACACGAGCTGAAGATAGTTTGTTATACTACATATAAATGATGTCATTAAATACCCCACTTGTCCATGTGTGAGGTGTTAGGAAGGCCCTAACCCTAAATGAGACTACTAAAAGTCATCACGCTGAGTATTAGCCACCTTTAGCTTAGCGTTGTTATCATGAAGTCATGCAACCATCCTTTGTAGCCTAACGTTAGCTCTAAACTTCTAGAGATTGCATTTAAAATGTGTGGAGGTTATCCACCTGAACAAAACATTTAAGCATCACAAAAGTATGTCTAATTTTCTGCTTTTATTCAAAATCAAATGGAAAAATCGTATTCATATTTTGTTAAGGAAACCAGTGCTATGCTAACTAACACACACACACACGTCATCCCTGCAACACTTCATTACAAGCCTGTCAACTACAGCAAAATGCGTGTGTGTCAGTTTGTGAGTGTGTGTGTGTGCAAGAAAGTCAATGAGGCCTCCTTTTTGGTGAGCTCATCACAGCTACAGTGTTACCATGGTGACGCAGCCAGCAAGAAGCCACATGACATGATGAGAGGGAGACAGAAAGACGGAGGGCGAGAAGGCCGATGAACACACTGAGGGACAATGCAAACAGAGATAAATGCACAGCACCGTGGGGGGGGTGTGTGTGTGTGTGTGTGTGTGTGTGTGTTCATGGTATTGTAGTAATGGCTGAGGCCAGCAAATGTGTTAACCAGGCCTCCACTGTGCTGCTGCCAAACATGCTGCTACTATCACCAGCTGCTGCTTAACACAGGTACAGATACACACACACACACACACCCCACACACACAACTGACCTTTTAGTCAAAGTCAAACTCCAGGCCAGTCAACAGTGTTTTTCCCTCAGTAGTGACAGCGTTATTTATAAGTGGATGTCATCGAGATGTTTGATAAACCATGATGTTGTTTCTCAGGAAACTGCTTATTTTCTAATCTACAAAACAATACGCAGTGATTCCCATACATCGATTTATTTGTAGCGGGCCGCCACAATTAAATATCGTCCGCCACAAATGGATAAAAGATTATTAATATTCTTTTTTTCCGTGGTCTAACGGATAGTGAGGTGGGCTGATGATCGGAAGGTTGCGAGTTCAAATCCCGCCTGGAACACCACTACTAGTGCGCCCTTGAGTACGGCCCTTCGCCCTCAGCTCCTCCAGGGAGAATGTCCCTGTCGTCGGTCACTGTACGTCGCTTTGGAACAAGGCGTCTACTAAATGCCTAAAATTATATTTCTGGGAGAATAAACCCCACAGACCCTCAACTCCGGTGTGTCTCACTCACTAACAACGCAACAAGAACGTTGTCTCCAGTAGCCATGAACTCGCATGTATCATCTTATTTGAGGGGGGGGTGGATGCGTGGACCACCCGAATAGGTTAAGGGGCATTTCGCTTTTCTTGCCGGGGGGGGAGGGGGTGCGGTGCCCCCACAAATAGAATCAAATCCTGTGGGAAACACTGATACGGTTTACTTCATTTCCGAACAATTTCTTATTAAAATGTGAGTGAGCAGTAGGGCGATATCTTCCACGTAATGTTTCTATAGTCAAGCTACTTTAACAACATTCTTTATAGACAAATCCTTTTTAAAAATGGGATTCCAGGTTCTTAAAAGTAAGGATTGGCTGCTTTCTCTCTGCTTTCTAGAGCCGTCCATGGCCAAGCCCCAGCCTACATCAATGACCTTATCCACCCGCACATCACAACCCGGGCCCTGAGGTCCTCTGAGCAAGGCCTCCTAAGGGTGCCCCGAACCAGGCTAAAGACTAAGGGGGACCGTGCCTTTGAGGCGGTGGCCCCAAGGCTTTGGAACAAACTCCCCCAAATAATAAAACCCCCTGCCTCAATAGAGATTTTTAAGGGGCCGTTCAGGACCCACCTCTTCCGACAGGCCTTTGGGTGTTTTGTCGTATGTTTTATCGTATGTATTACCTGCTGCCGTTTTATGCCTTTTATTCTACATTTTATAGTTGTACTGTGAATTGTGTCTTGTACTGTAAAGCACTTTGTACATCAGTGTTGAGAAGGATGCTATATAAATAAAGTTGTACTTACTTACTTACTTACTCTTCATGTCATGCATTATAACAGACTGTATTTGCGTGGTGTGATGTTGATCGGAAAGACATCAAAACATGTCACCTTGAGCTCTGGGATAATAGTCAATGTATTTTCCTTATTTCATGACGTGTAATTGAACAAACAAATCTCATTACATACTCGTTAGTAGCAGGCCTAATATCAATTTGTCTACCGCTTGAGATGTTCCCAAAGCGTTCATATCGCTTTGGGAACAATATCGCTCCTCTTCCTTACATCCCCCGCACACGTCTCCGAACAATGGGAGACCGAGCCTTCTGCTCGTTCGCCCCGCGCCTCTGGAACTCCCTCCCAGATCAGCTGAGATCTGCCCCTTCCACCGAGGTCTTCAAAACCGGCCTTAAGACCCTCTTCTTTCGGCAGGCCTTCCAATAAACTTTGAGCACGGTTCACCTGGAGTACTGCCATTTTTATCGCTATCTCCGACTTTTATTTTTGTACTCTACTTTATATTTTATTTTTTGATTTCTTATTATTATTACAATTATTTGTTTAATCTCTCAAAGTGTATCAGTATCCCTTGTTGTGAAGCACTTCGAGATTTGTCTTGGCAGATGAGAAGCGCTATATAAATTAAATATATTATTATTACATCTCTCCCCTTGCCGTTGTGGGAAACGCTGCAAATCAATGCAAAGTTAGGAATCAAAAACAATAAGGGAACCAATAAGCCGTCTTCGAAGTACACGAACAATCCCATCGTAGCCTCGGGTGGAAACTGTAACGCTGGCGTCTAGAAAATAAATCCGATCACTCTGAAATCAACCCAGTCACTCTGCCCAGACTACAGGAAACCCACTATCTCCACAGAACACACACTTCCTGTCGGCTTCCTGCTTCCTGTGAAACCAGGAAGAGGAGGGAGTGGTGGCTGATGTTACGGCGAGAGAGAGGAAAGCAAGTGGACACAAGCTTCCTGCGAGTAAATTCCTTTCACCCCCGCACGCTCAATTGGGTTTGTGGTGGAGCTAGTTCAAACTGGGACATCTTCGCAGGACATCGTTTAAAGGACAAATCCTGGCTTCCATTGTCTGATATGTTTTCATTCCTCGCATGGTGCAGAAATAACATTTCAGTACCCCTGTACTACTGGGCATGCTTCCCTTTTCCTTCGAGTCTCCTGCTAATGTTGAAACCATCCCGTTTGCCTCCGTCTTTCCACCTCCCTGGGCCAAAGTGAGGATGCTCAACTCAGCTTTCTCAGACAGGGCATGATTATTCTATTAACCTGTTAAACCCCGAGCCTGTTTTTCAGGTTTCAGGCTCGAAAATGACATTCCCAGAACAAATGACTGTAACTTCACTTCTAAAAGGTTTATATGAATAATTTTTGTTATCAAAGCAAGGTTACATCTGTGAGTTGGATGTAGAAGTGTCAGAATCAATATAGATGTTTCTGTGTCAGAGTAAATTCAGATGGAACATAGCAAACAAATGTAAATTCCTGTCTCCGCCTAAAGAAAACCCATTACTTATAATGAAGACCAACCTTGAATGATGGGTTAGTAGCCTAAAAGCTTTAGGAATCCAAATTATAACATAATAAGTACCCTGTATCAAGATTGAGGCAAAACAAGTGCCATTTGACCTTTTTAGAGAGGTTTATGAAAATAAAGTCCAGGCGGAATAAGCTTTGGGCACATTTGGGCACATTTGGTTCCATCAGTGCCATTTGACCTTTTTCAGATACCAGACTATAAAAATCATTGTATTACATTGAATAATCACTATAGGTATTCATTCCATTAAAAAAAAATATTCTTAAAAGAATATTAAAAATATTTGTGTGAGTGTGTATAACAAAAATCAGCTTCGGGCTTAACAGGTTAAACTAAGATCCGACACGTCAGGTCCTCCTCCCCGCCTGTTGTGCAGCTTCGGCATGTGCACTGAAATGTGATGAGCCATTACACTTCACTCTCACGTGTGACGAGTGTCATGTTGTCACATCGTGCGGTAACTGGCGAATCCGGCTTTGTCATCCGAAGGCATCGGGCAGACGCATTGAAGCCATGTTTAGGTTAAAGCAACGAGCATAAGGACTATTCCAACAAATAACAAGGACAGAAAAACCAGCATGGGTCCGCTAAGATGCTGTGAAAATCTAAATCGGGAAGGTTAAGAAGAGTTTACATTGAAACAGGATGTTTCCGTCTGTTCGATACTTTGTTTACGCCTGATCTGTTTTCCAAGCGTGAAAGTGTAACTGTGGCCACGTGGAAATAAAACTATGCAAGGGGAAGTAATGCAGGCTTTATTTCAAGCTCTAGTGCAACTTAAAAGCTCTGTAATGTATTTTTAAAAAGGCAATTATTTTTTATTTAAAGGTGGGGTAGGTGAGTTTGAGAAACCGGCTCGAGGTCGCTAGAATTTGAAAATACACAACCGGAGAAAATCTGCCACTTCCTCACAGAGCCCCTCCCCCAACACACACGAACGCGCACATGACCAATGAGGGCACGAGGTAAGTCTGTGCCCCGATGGCAGGCTGACAGGCAGGTAGGCCATCCAGTCAGTTTAGCCAGATTGGTTGTACTTGTTACAGTATCACGGCTTCTACAGATGACATTTTTGTATGGATTTGTTGTCAAAGCACTTCAGATATTCATTGCTATCGGGATGTTAAGAGCATTCCATGGAATATAACAACAAGTGTATCTCGAGCCGGTTTCTGAAACTTACCTACCCCACCTTTAAGATATAAAACTTGATATGTTTCTTATTAAAGTGCTATATGTGATCCGTGGTGATCTGGACACAGCGTGAACATAGGAGAAGTTAACAACTCTATGTGAACTGGTGCCGACAAACACTTTTAGAAAAGTCAGTGTTCAGTTCAGTATAGTGGAGTTGGTGGTACACTTTAAAGGATGCTTTGTTTCCAGGCAGGATCTATTGAGAACTGGACGGACACAAAAGCTGCTGTTCCCGTTTCAACCCATACGCCTCCGTCGAGTTGCTCCGGATAAAAACTGGAAAGATTCCTTAGGTCAGCACTCGGCATTAGCTCGGGCTGCAAATGTCCTACCTGCATAACACGCATAATAAAATTCAACGGATCTGACCTTTGACTGAACTCTCACTTTTTCACTGACGGCTAAAGTGAGAATCACACGGGAAGTCCTCGTCATTAAGCTCCGGCTCCAACCTGCCCCGGGCCGAGGTGAGTGTCGACATAATGCGAGTCAGACCTGCCTGATTATCAACAATATTACATGCAATTACTGGCTTTAATAGCCTGGTAATTACAACGCTGTCACGGGCACGTCCTCGTGCGTAATAGTATCGCCTGATAGAAACTAAGGATGGGAACGATTCATCGAATATTCGGAATTATTCAGGTATTTCGAATATGAAAAAAAGAAATTTGGGAGGGGTGCCGAAGTTGATTACATATTATCAAATGGAATAATTCAATCTCTCTCTCTCCCTCTCTCCCTCTCTCTCTCTCTCCCTCTCTCCCTCTCTCTCTCTCTCCCTCTCTCCC
>CM070490.1:7173245-7328245 GCA_036324585.1 Champsocephalus esox
CCTGTACACCGAGAGAAGCCCGTGAGCACTTCTGGACTGGGTTAATCATTGCTCACAGAATGGAGAGGCTGTGTGTCCAGAACATAACTCTTGCGGCTGGCCGGCTTCAATCCTGATAAATTAATCGGCTCAAGAAGAGGAGACCCTGTGGCCCCCCTACACCCTTATCCAAGGAGATGGGGGGGGGGTGGGCTGCCCGCCTAAAAAGGCACTGCAGCTGACGCCATCACGGTCATGGCTATAAATCAAAACTACTAAGGCATGAGATGCACCGGTTGAAGAGTGAGGATAGATGGTTATTGACTAACCCCTTAAGGACTGAACGCATGAGCAAGCACTTGCTATACTCCGGTAGCTTTGCTGTATCTGAATCCTGCAGGAAGGAGGTTCAAATCCTGGCATGTTTTTAGTAAACAACCCACTCAACCTGTGTCCATTAATTACAGTACTGTCACATTATTACAGGTCGCATCTAGCTAGCTAATGTAAGGACACCGCAGGGCGACATGGATATTGCACTGGCTTGTTTTTGTTAAGCTCAGACCATGCATGCTTTTAAATGTGCCATACGTGGTGTGAGCATTGACGCCTAGCTTGTTGCTAATACTTTAAGCTTTTATCTATTTGCCCTGCGTATCAAACAGCCTCACCGTGTGACTGGGGTTGTCAGCCATTGCCCACTGCTGCAAGCCCGCTACTCGAGCAATACACACCGCTAACTCTGCCATAGCTGGACATATCACCACTTCAGCTTATCATTTAAACAATACTGTGTGTAGTACAGACAATGCATTTGATTCTGGCGGTCGCGTGCTTACACCCAACACAATGTGTGCATGATTCGCGTTTGCTCCACAGGTAATATGCCTGCTAAGCTAGCTAGCCTCGATACGTTCCCTCCTGTGTGGGAGATAACAACACGCCAAACCCCATTCAAAGATCTGACAATTGAGTGTTCACGCCGGTCTCGCACACGTAGACCATTGTGTGAGCATGCCATAATATGTTATATTTAAATCTTTGTTCTTTAAGTCCAATTCGGTTTGTTTAAAATGTACAAATTGTCTCTTTAAAGATACTTATTCATACTATAAAGCTACTAGCTACCCAGCTGTGGGCGGTAGCTGTAATTAGCTGACTAGTGGGACATGTATTAAAAAAAGAATTTTACATAAATGATTTTGACAGACAAGAAATACAGTAAAAATATACTATAATTGACCTTAAACAACACATCATATTTCACAGGTTTGATGCAGGATTACATTTCTTTAATAAATTACTGAAGGAAATTTGGAACTATATAAATAAAGTGCTTTACGTGCAATTGTATACTTCTACTCAACTACACTTCAGAGTAAAATGTTGTATTTTCAACTACACTTAACTTATTTGACAGCTGTAGTTAAAACACTTTTCAGTCAGGTAGGACGGAGTCAGGTAAAACGTACTAAAATACCCAAATGCATTGAAATAAAACTGAGATTTCCAAAACATGTGAACATCCCACAATATACTTAATAAATCATGTTTTCCTTAAGTCAAATTCGGCATACTTATTATGCACAAACTGGCTTTATAACATTTATAAATTAGAGAATAATTCCTAATAAGAAGCCACTAGCTACACAGCTGTGGGCGGTAGAGGTTAGCTGAAGTGGGAAATGTTACTATAAAAGGAATATTTAACCTAAAAATGAGGCCGATTTGTGAAGAAATGTCCATTTTGACCTTTCGCATGAAATCCACTCTCATATCTGTATTTAATTTCGAAGGCCTTACGACGACATAGTAAATCACTGTATTTCTCAATGGAGTTTGGCATGTATTCTCTCCAGGGCACATACGGGGACTTAAACCACCGCGTAAACCAAGTAAACCACGCTGCCCACAAAAGCCTGTCTTTCAACATTTTCCAAGCCAAGTGTCAGACAGCTCCCGTCCCATTCACCCCGAGGGGAAAGGCCCCGTAGGACCACGGTGTTTCCTACATGTGTCTGCGGGGTGTCCTACCTCTGTGGGCCGGCTGATCTCGAACAGGTCCAGCCGGTTGGCGTTCCAGTGGTTGATGATGTCGGCCAGTTTCCTCCTCTCCTCCTCCCTACTGCCCGTCATGGTGGACAATCTGACCCCCGGACGATTGAATAAAAAAACTTCCCGCTTAGTCCACAGGAGAAGGAACCAACGCCACCGCCTACAGAGACACCGAAAGCCTCAGGTCTACCGTTTTTTGTGTATCGCCGGTACTTGTGTGTCTGTGTCTCTCTCCGTTCACCGACCGACCGACCTGCCGTCTGATCTGTTTCTGCCGCGCGGTCACGCTGCGCCCATGCGCGCCCCCGACACACTCTAAATGCATGTACGTGCACGCGCAGAAGCATTAACTATTTGAGTGCCAAAAGAATGTGAATCATGACGTTGCTTTAATGAATGCACTCTGGTGTATAGGGTTAATAATAAATACTTAGTGTAGTAAACCGGATTACGTCAGTGTTTGTTAATTAATCCGTTTCTATTCCAAGAAAATTCAGATTATTTTCATTTTGTATTTCATATTTTTTCATTTATCTGTTAAAAATACAATGATTATAACAAATAACGTTAATACATTCAAATAAATACATACACATTTTCCCTTACTATTTAATAAAAATTAATTAAGTAAACAACAGCCTGTATAGTAGAGATTTAAAGCTTATTATTCATATACCATCTTAAAAACTAAGCAAAATCATATTTTTAAAAGGCCAGCATAGCATAAAAGTGCTACATGGCCTATGTTACTTACGACTACTTTGACTCCATGGTTGTAAATTTCAGGATTATTATAATATTATAAAGTATTCCTAGAATAGAGAATAGCATAGATGTGTATCTCAGACACTTTTGTTGCATAATGAACCACTTAAAGCTAATTATAATACAGAGTTAAGAGGCTTCTCTGTCTCTGTCAAGCAGTGCGGAAGGAACATTCTTGGTGTCTCCTTGTTGACGTAATTTCTTCTAGCCAGCAAGTGCTGAATGCCACACAGCCATGCCAAGTACCTCTGTCCAACACACACAACAACACACACAACAAATACACACACACTCACACACAAACAAATACACACACACACACACACAAATACACACTCACACACACACATCCTTTCAGTACACAAAACGTAGTACTATCTTTCTTCACAAAAGCAGCAATCTGCCAAATACATTGATGGTATTTTCTTTCTTTTTTAAATCTCTGTAAAACATAGCTCGTTGCAGAGTTTTATTTTCTTTCGTGAAGTAAAATAGGGTAAAAACTTAAGGTAAGTAAGGTACATTTTTACTCACACACAGATGCTATATTTATGGGATGGATGGGCCATTGTCTGCAGTTCTACCTAACTGATAGCATGTGTCACTGCAGGATCTCTTCCTTCCTGTGGACGCACCATAACATAATCAGCAAATGCCGGTTTCCCGTCTGTGACTCTATTTGTGTGTGTGTGTGTGCGTGCGTGCGTGCGTGCGTGCGTGCGTGTGTGTGTGCGTGTGTGTGTGTGTGTGGCCTAGCATTACTATACTTGTGGGGATCTAAATCTGTTTACATAGTCACGTGTGGGGACTCGCCTCCCTTATGGGGACAACATGGAGGTCCCCATAAGGGGGATCATTAATTTTAGGGTGAAGACTTGTTAGGGTTCGGGTAAGGGTTAGGGTTAGGCATGTGTTGGTTATGGTTAGGGTTAGGGTTATGGTTAGGCTAAATCTGTTTACATAGTCACGTGTGGGGACTCGCCTCCCTTATGGGGACAACATGGAGGTCCCCATAAGGGGGATCATTAATTTTAGGGTGAAGACTTGTTAGGGTTAGGGTTAGGATAAGTCTCCAGGAAATGCATGTAAGTCAATGTAATGTCCCCTGAAGTGAATGTATACATGGTGTGTGTGTGTGTGTGTGTGTGTGTGTGTGTGTGTGCACACGCATGTGTGTGTGCGTGCGTGCGTGTGTGTGTGTGTGTGTGTGTGTGTGTGCGTGTGTGTGTGTGTGTGCGTGTGTGCGTGTGTGTGTGTGTGTGTGTTTGCACGTGTGTGTGTGTGTGTGTGTGTGTGTGTGCTCAAACTATGCGAGCAGCAGCTCTTCATCAACACACCGCTGTCAGTAGGTCTGGAAGTATCCGGCAGTAACGTGTGAGACCTCATGAATACAGTGGAGGTGATGGCAGCTCCAGGAATAGCTGTGATGCAGCGCTGAGGTTCGTCATGCTCGCCTCCCACCTGATCTCCCAGACAAAGTGTGGGGGGAGAACAGGAGCCTCTGCTCCTCAGGAAACACGCTAGTCACTGTGCCTGAATTAGTGTTAATGTTAGAGTGCAGCACGGACATAATGAGTGAGCAAGGGGGAACTGTAATGATGTGTATTTAGTCGAGTCCTCACAGTAAGTATGCTATTTTATGCTTTTACTACATTTTGGAAGTCAATGTTGTAAACTACTTTGTATCTGACAGCATTAGTTACTTTACAGTTTCAGATTCTACGGTAATACATAATATAAAGCAACTAATACATAAACATACACATACAGGTTAAAGTATCTAGCAGCAGCATGTGGTGAAAATATTAATATATCAATAGTTATAATGGAAATGGGCCATAACAAATAACTTTTTGTACTAAATTATATTTTCCTTTCCCTTTTTCGAAAGCATGACTTTAACTTGTAATATAGATATATCAATTTTTCCAATATTATATACTTGTTAATAATATTATTATTATAGGGTATATATATTGCTTTGATTTCTTCCCACCGCAGAAAGTGTGTGAGGCGTTACTGAACTTGTTTGACATCAGCAGCAGAAGTGAGAAACCGCAACAGGAAACCAACTTCACCAGATAGCCCTGCCACTTCCTGTATCTCTGAAGTTCCCACACACACACACACACACGCACGCGCACACGCGCACCACACACACACACACCACACACACACACACACACAGATAACAACAGATTTGCAAAAAATCCAGCTTGCAGTTTCTACATTTAAACAATTGTATTTACTGTTAACTAAACAAGTCAAATTCTGCCCAACAGCTATTAAAATCATTTACTTTCCTTCTTTTCAGACACATATGTAAATCACACACTAGTTTGATGTCCTCGCGCTCCTGAATTCATGTCAACCATTTTGTCTCCTACTGAGCATAACAACCCTCCCTTATCCGTTAGTTAATCACATAACATTTAAGAATGCAGCGTAATGCTTATCTTGCTTACGGTGAGATTTTCAAGCAAATCTTTGGGGTTGTACTAAGCACACAAAGTTATATCGCAAGCAAAGTCTGAAGACAAAACAGAGAGAGCTGTTAACGCAAGCAAACATTTGATAAAGGACTTCTGAGGACGATGTCAAAAAGTGAGAGAACAATGTAATCATGATCCTCAGTTTTAGGACAAGCAAATACAAGGAACAAAACAAAAAGTATTTGAAAAGAGGAAGCTAACGAGGAAGCAGCGAGGTGAGCCAGAAAGTCTTTGTTAGGTTGAAAATATGTAGAAAGGAAATTATCTGTTGAGAAGAACTCAATAACAAACAACCCAACCTGTAGAAAGGTAAACAAACAACAGTATCTCCTTTAATGGTGGACAGTAACTCAGTACTTTAAACTTTCACAGCAAAAGGTACTTCCCCTTAACTAAAGTATTTTCAATTCTTGCTACCTTTACTACACGACTAATATTGTACTTTAACTTTACAACTTTGATTTGATTAATGTAGTTGCCTTGGAGATTCAGAGGATCATTGTTAGATACAATATGTAAGATTTATATAAACTTGTATTCATCTATTTGTGAAATTCACAAGCTACCTAGCAGTATATAAATTATAAGAAAAGGAAGAGATTAACAAATCAATAATATGTTAATCTGAAATGGGACTATTTTTGTCACTTCAAGTATATGTTGATTCTACTGTACCTTTAGTTAAGTAGGACTCGGCTGGTAAGAGTATTTCTACAGTGTGATATCACTACTTGTACTTAAGTAAAACATCTGAGTGCTCTGTCCTGAAAACATCTGAATACTTTTAAAAGATGGGTTGCATCTGAATGCAAATTAAATGTTAGTAAAACACAAAAGTTATGTGGAAAAGCAAATGTTTTATGTTATCTAACCATGCACTTAGTTTCTAGCAAAGCCTTAACGTCATAGCATTGTTAGCATGCTACGTTACAATCTGCTCAAAGCACCACCAAGTACATCCTCATCAGTGGCGGTTCTAGACCAATTTGACTGGGGGGCCCACTGAGGGAGGCACAATAAATGCGGGACGAAAAAGAGAACTAGACAGTATGAAGTAATTGCGCATAAGAAAACAATGCAATACAGTTATTGGTATTTGTTTCAGTACACTTATTTATTTCAGATAGATCTTATAGTTATTACTGTTAGCTTCAGCTTAAGTTATAGTGCAATGTTTGCTCTAACACCATATTTATATAAAAATAAAGGCAATGAACAGTTACATCTCTACTTTACATAAGGGTGTCTGCACAATCTCACATTCCAGCAACAAAATCCTGCGGTTTTTGGCAAACCGAGTAAGGCAAGGCAAGGCAAGTTTATTTATAGAGCACTTTTCAATGCAAGGCAATTCAAAGTGCTTTACAAAAAAAAATAAAAAATGAAAGACATTAAGCATTAAAAAAGAAAAGCTAATCAAATAAACATTAAGAAAAAAATACATGGATAAAAGTTACAGTGCAGTTTAAAATATAAATAGTTCAATTAAACATTACAAGAAAAAGTACATGGATAAAAGATACAGTGCAGTTTAAGATATGAATAGTTCAAATAAAAGCAGCGACAAAAAGAAAAGTCTTCAGCCTGGATTTAAAAGTAGTACCAGAAAATATAACTTGAAAAAAGAAAAGAAAAAAAATATCATTGTGAGGGGGGCCAGAGGTCAGTGTTATGGGGCACTGGCCCCCCTGCCCCCCCTCCTAGAACCGCCCCTGATCCTCATATACAGCATTCCCTCACTTTGAGCATCACTAGCATAGCATCTGTGTCTACTTCTGATTGTCTACTGCTTCCATCTTTCATGTATTCCTACAAAGAGACCTACCAGTGGAATATATGTTATGTCAACAAGCCGGGTAGAGTGGTAGCTGACCTCTTGACTTTGTGATTCTTCCTTCTCACGTGTTCACTCACCATCATTTATCATCATGTGTGTGCAGTGGCGTTTTAAGGGTGTTGTGGAGGATGGTCACCTTATTAATCATCAAATATATACTCGGCTGTGGAAGAGATACTGTGTGGTCAGATAATAAGAAGATAGAAACCTCAGGCTGAATGACCTTATGTGACGCTTTCTGAAATGTCCTTTTATAATGATTGACTGTTTGTTTGACCTGCGTCTCAAGGTCGGCACCTGCTCCCACCGGCTGTTCATCTCAAACCCTAAAGCATGGATTAAACTCCAAAATTCAGGCTCAAATTTGACCTTATCTGACCTTCACTTTAACAGCTGACATAATCCTTATCTCATTGATTTATAGAGGAAGGGAAGTGAGAATATATCAAAGCAAAGGAGATTTAAGAAGCGCAGGTTATCGGGAGTACACCACACTTCTTAGAAAGATAGGAAGGGGAAATGTCAGACTTTAACGTCAGAGAGCTCAGACAGTGACTGTACTGCACAGAGAGACAGAAGTTAAGAATTCAATTAAAAAATCCAGTTTTCTTCTTCTTTAAAACATCAGACTAGCACCCTTGGGGGAATTAAAAATAACTTCAAAAGGGGCATAGATAGCTGCACTGAGAGTTGTTTATATATGTACATTCTATTCATATATTCTCTCTTTTAAAAAGGACATTATTCTGCTTTTCGGGGTTTTCCCTTTCCTGTAGTGTGTTATATGTTTGTTTTTTTGTGCATGTAAATGGTCTGAAAAGTCTGAGATCCCAAAGTTCCTTCAAGACCAACCAATCAGAGCAGACTGGGCTCTGGTTTCAGACAGAGGGTGAAAAGAGGTGCTGCAGCACAGTCAGTGTGAAGCTGACAATTGAGCGGCCCAGACCAAGCAAGGAGGCAGAGGCAGAACGTCCAAAATACAACCCGGTGTGGGCATTTATTACGTCATAAGCATGACACGGCATCAATCTGCTGCCCACGTGAACACAGTCACCAGGATCTCACACACACGCTCCCTCTCTAACAGCAAAACCCCAGAGCCTAAATGCCCAATCAACCCAACAGGACACAGCTGAGGGGGGAGGAGACAACACAGGGCGCCAGGTGCACACAATCAACGACAGACATGGGGAAAGGGGAACACTTTTCAACAACAAAAAACTAAACAACCCATAACGGAGGCCGAGATCTATGAGCCCAGAGATCACCTGCGTGACGAGAGAAATAAAGAGCTTTTTGAACATTGAAGCATGGAGACATGTCCCAGTAGAGACACTACATACTGATATGAACCTCAAAATGAGCAGAATAGGGCCCCTTTAAAGGGGACCAGCGTCAGAAAATAAAACCCTCTCTTTTCCTCCGTACCCAAATCTCTAAAAACGGGGAACAACGGAGCTGATCCAGATTTGCGTCCGATATGACGTAATATCTGAAATGTGGACCCACGGCCCAATCAGAAACGTTGCTATCAGAAACACTGCCCGACTGTTTTGGACGTAATATGGTCGGTGTTTACATTAGCATCGCTAACACTCAGAGCTAACCTGCACTGGAGAGCATGTGTGTGAAGAAGCAGGAAGTAAAAAGTAACTCACCTTGTGGTGTAACCGGCAAGAGAGAAAGCCTTTGAGCTCCAGACTGTTTCAGAGCCTTGATAATCCATGATATGGCGTTTCATCACGGCAGCATTTAGTTTAGACGGTAGCTGCCGGGTCCCGCATGAGCTTTATTTTGAATTGCCTACAATAGCATGATAGGTGTACTTTAAGTTGTGCATGTGCAAACGGTTTTAATTGTATTGATTCTATACATCAGACACTCTCTTCACTCCAACATAATGGAGGTGATAGTATTTAATTAGTAGAAAATGCATTGTAACATCAAAAGGGGCATTATAAGTCGAGTGACCTTTTTTTTGTTTAAGAAGTTAGTGCAAAATACGGAGGGCTCAACAACGTAAAAGAACGCATTTTTAGCAACCCACTTTGGTATTTAAGTCGTCATCCCTCAACTCAGCCAAAAACTCAGCATGTCTCATTTAATCTCTTTAGATTTCATGTAACGCGATCAGAGAGGCAGCTAAAACATGCAGCCTTCCCTCTGCACAGCGATTCAGTGTTATCTCTCAACACACCTTTCTGTTTCTCGCCATCTGTTGCTCATAGAAAGAAAAACATCTATTTCTCCCACACAGTGCAACAGGAAACATCTGCTGCAGTGTGCAATGTGGCTGTGCAGGATGCAGTTCATGTGGAGGTGGGGGGAGTATTGTATGATTTTAAAAGGTGTGAACTATGACTGTACACAGAAATAACTGAGTCTCTCTAAACCTGTGTTACTCGGGATTAATGCCAAGTCTGCTGTCAGCATAAGCAACAATGTGATGTTTTATTCATCATATTTATCACACTAAAACAAGTCTCCTGTCCTTCTGATTAATGGCCTCTTGTGTGTGTTTGCTGATCATCCATATTCATCTCTAGGATCTATAGCACAGCTTTCAGAATGACAGGATTCGGACTTTACAAACACAACATCTAACTAAAGATGGATCTCGAGTTTTATAGGTTCTGCATGAAACTGTCGGCAAAGGCTACAATCCTAAAGTCCCCTTAATGGTGTTGAACATTAAAGCATGGAGGAGACATGTCTGATTTGAACCTGAAATGAGCACCATGTGTCCCCTTTAATCCAAAAGTATATCAAATAGGAAGAAACTGCATTTTTATACTTTTGATACTTCAGGTACATTTTCACGATAACACTAACATAGTTTTACTTGAATAAGGTTTTAATTGCATCACTTATTTCCACAGCGAGGTTTTTACTAAGTGAAGGGTCTGAGTACTTCTCGGACCACTAATTATACTAATGTTTACACACACTATAAACGCTCCACTGTAACATTAAATATAATTGATCTGCTGCGTACTGTGTCTTCATCAGTCCTCTTTCTTTCTTCTGACTCAGCTTTTCTGCGCGAGCTCCTTCTTCATGACACAAATCAATACATGAACCTCACCAACGTGCACAAACACACAGGTTGCCTTCTGCATTCAGCCTAACGTCGCATTCAAAGTATCCTATCCTGCTCTGGTAACTGTGACGCTTTTCTTTTGTTGGTCGGACAGGCCGGTTGTTGTTAAGTGTCATTGTTAAACTCAGAACAGTCTCATAATACACACATGCGCACAGAAGGATTCACACGTGTATTTCATGATCCGCAAAATGATTCACACTTGTATTTCCGGATCCATACTTGTGTTTTTTCAATGCACACACAAATGTATTCCGTTTCATATACATGTAAATAAAATCCAAATACAGAAAAAGGTTTTACATAATGTATTTTTGATCCTCACATATTTCGTTTTCCGTTTAAAACCTCTGAACTTGCAAACAAACCGCTTTCTGTGCACGGATCGCTGTGCATTCGTGTGTGGGTTTTTTGAGACTCCACTGACGGTCAGCCGATTCGTACTTGTAATTATTTCTATCTATAGCCAATCAGATGTCTCCTCAATTCTAAGCCAATCACATGAGCGCGCCCCCACGAGGGTAGATTTCTTGCGTTCATGACGTAGCGCTTCATGTACGCATTTTGCGCAGTCCGGAGCTGGCAGCTCCATGGAGCCTGCATGCAGGTGCTAATCTCAGGACACCCTCCACTCTCAGTTCAGCGCCACTTTCCGAACAGGAAATGCACGCAAATACAAGCCTTTATATTATTAAGGTACAGCGCCACTTTCCGAACCATTGATGAATGCTTGTGTGCACAAAGACGGCAGGCAAAACCGTTTTAAATATGTGTTTCCTGTGTGGCGAATACAGCTGCTTTATTTATGTCTGTATGAAGTTGTTGTGAGTGTGGAGGGAGCAGCTACAGGTTAGCTTAGCCTAATCGATCAGTGCACTACGAAGCCAGTGCTCGACATTGACCTGTTAACGGGGGGAGCCCCCACCGGTCATTATCGGCCGATATTCACTCTTAATAGTTTGATCAGTGCTCTCTATAAAGGCCGATCATTTGAGCTGGATCTGATCGATATGGACATAAACGCGAGTGAAGTGTAACCGGACCGAGAGAGAGATCAGATCAGCTGTTGAGTCTGACGGAGACACGCAGCTCTGCATGATCACCTGATGCTCCGCCCTCTGTTTAGCGAGCTGACCGGACTGCGCAAAATGCGTAGATGAAGTAATCTTACCCTCGTGGGGGCGCGCTCATGTGATTGGCTTAGAATGAAGGAGACATCTGATTGGCTATAGATAGAAAAATACAAGCACGAATCGGCTGACCGTCAGGGGAGTCTCAAAAAACCCACACACGAATGCAAAGCGATCCATGCACAGAAAGCTGTTTGTTTGCAGGTTCAGGGGATTCAAACGGGAAACTAATAAGTGAGGATCAAAAATACATATGTAAAACTTTTTTCTGTATTTGGATTTTATTTACATGCATCGGAATACATTTGTGTGTGCTTTGAAAAACACAAGTATGGATCCGGAAATACAAGTTTGAATCCTTCTGTGTGCATGTGTGTATTATGAGACTGTTCTGAGCCCATAGTGCGGCCCCCTCGTAACGGCATGAACCCGTATGGCACAATACAACTCAGACTGGCTTACCTGTACGTCAATCAAGTGGCAAATGCCATAGTAAGGATGGATGATAAGCTAACTTGAAAAATAAAAATACCCACACTACCTTTGCAATCGACCGGTGTATCGCAATCGGCGTATTGGGCTCCCCTGCCTTACCGAATAGCACCACAACACGAGAACAGTTACAGCGTGTGATATGTCGATATTTGCTGCTTTAATCTCCTTAACTGGCTCTTTGATAAGCAAGTCCTCTTGAATAAATGAAGTCCTCACAGACAAACATACATTTTGTCTTGTCTGTATTAAAAGTATCAGTGAGGAAGCACCAAACCAAGCCTGTGAGCAAAAGATCCAAAGTCAAAGTCCTCAACGTGGAGGAAACTAAATACAGTAAGGGAATTAGGATCCTGCAGCTTTATGTGAAATGCTGTTATATAAGTGTAAACTGCACAGAGACCCGTACTGCACCTCTTCAGCAATTAACACGGCATAAAGAGTGTGTGTGTGTGTGTGTGTGTGTGTGTGTGTGTGTGTGTGCGTGCTTCAGGGGCTTCGCAGCATCTGTTGATCTGTCCTGTTGACTGAACATTTATTAGTCCACACACACACACACACACACACACACATCACTTCAGGGGACATTACATTGACTTACATGCATTTCCTGGAGACTTATCCTAACCTTAACCATAACCAACACAACACACCCTAACCCTAACCCTAACCAGTCTTCACCCTAAAATTAATGATTCCCCTTATGGGGACCTCCAATTTGTCCCCATAAGGGAAGCCAGTCCCCACATGTGACTATGTAAACAGATGTAGGTCCCCACAAGTACACACACACACACACACACACACACACACACACACACACACACACACACACACACACAATAACTCTAGTGACAGAAGCGGGACCAAGTGCACATCCAAAAAAAGGAGGTCAGTCACAAAAGTTTTAGTAAATTATTTTAAATATACTGTAGATGATATTATGGTTTTTTTCTTAATTGTGTATCTAATAATCATTATATACAATACGATGTAATGCAATACAGTACAACACAATACTTATTGAAACATAAACATATGAACACATGACTTGTGTACATATGCACAGTTTACACAGACAGTTCCCTCATGGCCAACCCTCATGGCCAACCCTGACATCAATCGATCTGTAATGTTTAATGTAATGAAATTAATGAATGAAATTAATTTGTACACATCTTAAGGAACGGAAACTGCTGAAGCTTTGCTGCCAACACATCTCCCATAGTCTGTCATCTAACTTAAAGACATTAAAGGCAACATACTGTAAATTAACCATGTGTGTTCTTCATAATCCGTGTATGTGCTCAGGAGATTATTCCAACCCAGTTATAAGGTTAACATGCGTCAACCCGAAACAGCCCTGCAGCTGTTTTAAGAAACCCTGTGAAGAAGAATTCTCCACCACAGATGATTTCTCCAGATGTGTGTCGGTGGCCGCTCTTGCCCAACACACATCTGCAGAACTCAGCTCCTCTCTGAGGGTTTGTCACCTCCTCCCTTCCTGTGCTCTGCCTCAACCTCTTCTCGTTGTGTTCGCATGTTCCTTTGTTTCTGATTTTATTCTTTAACTAGCCTCCACTCCGTTTGCTCTTTAAATAGCCTTCCCTTCCACAAGGGGAGAAGAAGAAGAACTGTAGTCGTGACTTTGATAAATTCCTTTTCGACGCACTTGTACAAACTGTTAGGTGTTCTAATTTATAACAAAGAATCATGATTTCTTTCTCTTTTGTTTTCTAGTTCCTCTGAAATGTAGAGTAGAAGAAGAAAGTGGAATGAAAAGACTCAAGTAATGTACCTCGAATTTGTACTACAGCACAGTAAAAGTATTTAGATGATAGATAGAGAAATAGATGGATGGATAGATAGATAGAGAGATAGATGGATGGATATATGGATAGGTAGGTAGATAGATGGATAGGTAGGTAGATAGATGGATAGGTAGATAGATAGATGGATGGATAGGTAGATAGATAGATGGATAGGTAGATAGATAGATGGATGGATAGATGGATAGGTAGATAGATAGATGGATAGATGGATAGATATAGATGGATAGATAGACAGATGGATATATGGATAGATTGATAGATAGATAGATAGATAGATAGATGGATGGATAGACGGATAGATGGATGGATAGGTAGATAGAAAGTTAGACAGGTAGATAGATGGATAGATAGATAGATGGATAGATATAGATGGATAGATAGACAGATGGATATATGGATAGATTGATAGATAGATAGATAGATGGATGGATAGACGGATAGATGGATGGATAGGTAGATAGATAGATGGATAGATGGCTAGGTAGATAGATAGATAGATAGATAGATAGATAGGTAGATAGATGGATAGGTAGATAGATAGATGGATAGATGGATAGATAGATATAGATGGATAGATAGACAGATGGATATATGGATAGATTGATAGATAGATAGATAGATAGATAGATGGATGGATAGACGGATAGATGGATGGATAGGTAGATATAAAGTTAGACAGGTAGATAGATGGATAGATAGATAGATGTATAGATGGATAGATGGATAGATGGATAGATAGATGGATAGATAGACAGACAGATAGTACTTTATGGATCCCAATTTGGGAAATGTTTGCGTTGCAGCAGCGTAACAAACAAGGCAATGTACATAAGAGAAATAAAGACACTTAGTTCCATTCCACCACTTGACATGTTATAGCATGGTCTCAGAGTTTAAGAGAAACAGGAAGTGACTAGCTGAGATTATAGGGCTCATCCTCACTTTGCAGGACTTGTCTTTTCATTCTCTACTCACAAGTATTTGACATGCAAACACTTGCCTCCCTCTGCCAGACCGATGGGAACACAGCCAGGCTTCTCAGACTGTTATTGTGTTTTGTTCTCGTTGATCAATCCCTCGCCAGCAGCGATGTGGAAAGTCTTCATTTGAACCAGGTGCAGACATCTTTCAGCCAAAAGCGCAAAAAGTGCAGCCGCTCCCCTGCCCTCTGGCTCCGAGCCTCCATGCTGTGAAGCCGTCCAGACCGAGGTCAGCACTGTGTCTCTCAATGAATCTTGTTGTACCGCGCCTTGGTAAAGCAGAAAAGGCCAGTGGAGTCTGAAAAACACCATAAATATATACATAATATAGTTAACAAATTACATTTTCAGCAGTGGAGGAAGTATGTACACCCTGTACTTAAATCAATTGATAATGAATAAAATCAATGTTGTTGTACTTAACACGGTTTGGCTGATTGAGAGGAAATGTACCGGCAGGTTTCTTGCTTTTCTGAGTTTGTATCTTATAATCGATTGCACTAATGGTAAGATAAACTAAATGCAATGTACAAATTAAGTACTAATACCACACTGGGAGGACACTACAATACCTTTAAAGCAGGGGTTCTCAAAGTTTTGATGAGTGAAGGCCAATGTAGGTACCCAATATTGGAATGAGGGCCGCCCAAGAAAAAACGGAACACAAAATAAGTCCAAAACAAATCCTTTCTTTATTGTACCAACCAATTACCGCAACTCGCGAGATGCCTAGTTGCCATGCAACCAGTAGTCTAGCAAACTTTCCACAAGCTGTCATTCATAATTTAGGAATGACAACCCAGGGGGCGCAGTTTTACCATTCTTAAATTCCATTCTAATTCTTACTAGATACGAACCACGGAGGATTAAAATACAACGCATGCATTTCAGCGTGTCACGTTAACTATCGCGGGCCGCCAGAAACATTTCCGAGGGCCGCCATTGGCCCGCGGGCCGCACTTTGAGAACCCCTGCTTTAAAGTATTGCATTGAAAATGGTATGTTAATATAATGGAGAAAAAGTAGTGCATTAAATTCTGAAATAACAAAAAACCTGATTAGTTATTCAAGTAATTAAAAGAAAAGTCGCAAATCTGAATGATTTTAGTACATTAGACATCAAATGATAAGCAAATCATTTTCTCTCAATCGACTAATTGGTTAATCGTCTCAGCTGTACTTGTAAAAACAGTTTTAAGAGTTTTATATGAAAACATACTTGATGTGTAAGTAAACTGTTGAGGGTAAAAGGCACAATATTTCCCTCTAAGAAAAGGAGTTGAGTGGAAATATACAGTGGCATATAAAGAAAGATATCTCACATTTCTACTAGATGTACTTAGTAACATTGCACCACTAGTCCTCTCTCTGTTAAATCAATAAGAGGACCACCCAGAGGATAAAGCCCATTACCATTTAACGGGGATAATACCGCTCCCATCACTCAAAGCCCTCGTTTGGTTGTAAAGGTCATTTTATTGAACGGACCATGGCAACAGTGACAGCCAGCAACAGTTCCCACAACCATTACAAATCCACTTAACACACACACACACACACACACGGAAATATGTTTGACTAGTCGTTGAGAATTTGAGCTTCTATTATATGAATGATATGTATACAGCTACAGTGGAGTGAAAGCTGTCTTACTTTGTGTTCCTTTGCTGTTAAGAATGTCACGAGGCTCAGGACCCAAACGCACAACACCAGAAACAGATCAGGATTAACAAGGTCTTTTAATTAAAGGTGGGGTAGGTAAGTTTCAGAAACCGGCTCGAGATCGCTAGAATTTGAAAATACACAACCGGAGAAAATCTGCCACTTCCTTACAGAGCCCCTCCCCCAACACACACGAACGCGCACATGACCAATGAGGGCACGAGATAAGTGTGTGCCCCGATGGAAGGCTGACAGGCAGGGAGGCCATCCAATCCGTTTAGCCGGGTACTTTTTACAGTACTACGGCTTCTACAGATTTTTTGTCAAAGCACTTCAGATATTCATTACTATCGGGATGTTAAAAGCATTCCATGGAATATAACAAAAAGTGTATCTCGAGCCGGTTTCTGAAACTTACCTATACCCGACCTTTAAGGTCAAAAACACAAAACGCTCACTTGGAGGATCAAAACTCTAAACGAAAACATCTACATGGACTATCAAAAATATACTTAACACGATCAAGGAATGACTGGCAGGCTTGACGAACTGGCACAGGACAAAGGGAGACGCGGACTATATATACACACTAGGTAAGGGGACACAGGTGGCAACAATTACGGGAGGGGCTGACAATCACACTGGAGGGGAAAACACACCAGGGCAGGAATGCTCTGAAACGAGAGGGAAAGGTTACTACAAAATAAATCAGGAAATCACAAGACAAGGCAAAAGGACTGAACTAAATAAATTAACCTAACACAAATGTCTAGACACCACACCTTTGCTAGAGAAGTTGTTTTTAAAGTGAATTATTTGCGTACTCCGGCATTGATATTGTACTTCACAGCAGTCTAGTTCCACCACCTCTAAAAACATACTTTAAAGAGTAACTTTTCAGTGCTTTTGAGCAGCACAAGCAAATTAGTTACAATATTTCTGGGGAAGTACCAACGCTTTAGAGATGGATATGTTGAATATTTGGCACACACACAACCCTAAACACCTGCAGGCAATCTGTCATTTTTAATATTTTAATTATCAGGGAAGCAGAAAACCAGAATATTTGGAATTATTTGCAAAATCTGGGTTGTAGTTTGAAATAGTGTGTCAATAAAATAACTTCAAGTTCTGATTTTAATTGTAATACAGTATAGACATTATAGTTACTTACTGTGTGCGTATGTGTGTGTGTGTGTGTGTGTGTGTGTGTGTGTGTGTGTGTCAGCCTCTACCACTCAGCACTACTCCATTAAGTCAGCTTTTGTCACCATCAGACTGTGACAGAAACACTGACGCACAAAGCCCCCATATAGAACCAGTAGTTCTATTAAACCAGTCATTGAGTCACACAAACAAACACACACACACACACACACACGCTTCTGAGGTAATGGATGCAGTGACCCTGCTCTTTTGTTCGTTGTTTGTGTTTTGTGTTTGTGTTGATTGTTTTTCCTGAATTAGTCTGAGAGTTTCTGTTATTTCATATTCTGTTACAACTTTTTAAATAGATACCGGTTGATACCAATGGAAATTCTAACTCACTTGTTAACACGAGTATGGGTACTTGATTTCAGACAAAGGGACACATAAGTACTAGTTTCTAATTCCCTTCAATTTGGCCGTAGTTTAACAGATGTTCATGCTGACTTTTTAATGTTCCAGATTACTTTTTTTACAAGAACCATGTAAAATACTTTTATACGCAATTAGTGGCTAGGTAGCATTCACAACACCATGCTAACAATCTAAAAATGTACGTCGAAGGCAAAAAAGCGAATGTATTGGTATGGCTTCACTTTAATGTTACAAGAAAAAAGGACTTTGACATGTAGACTAAATAAGGTTTTACATTTAACCTTCTTGGTAAGCAAAGTAAAAAACGTAGGATAGAGTCGGAAACGTTAGCTTAACTTTGAAAAATATAGCAGCATTTAGCTATCTATGCTATCTATCTAGCATGTGTCATCAATGGTGCAGGTCTCCCTTGAAAAAGAGATCTATGATCTCAATGGGACTAATCTGGTTAAATAAAGGTTTGAAATGAAATGAAATGAAATGGGTTCTTTTTTTATATTTGCAACCCAACCCTTATTTTATTGTAACCTAACAATAAACAGTTAGCTAATAAAATCGTACTTGGTATCTTAGTCAACATTTCATTTGGTCACTAGCCTACTATGTGTAGCTAGCTGGCAGCTAGTTAGCCGGATTCGCTAACATTAGCAGCTAATCACCCTGTTCAATCTTTCTTTCCTGTGTTTTTGGCTTACCAAAAGCTTGCCAGATGAGTCAGCCCCAGAAACTGTTTAATTGTGAGTATATTTGTCTTTTTGCATTGTTGTGTCATACCTATAACGGATAGATAGAGTCGGAAACGTTAGCTTTGAAAAATATAGCAGCATCTAGCTATCTATGCTATCTATCTAGCATGTGTCATCAATGGGTTATTTTTTTATATTTGCAACCCAACCCTTATTTGTAACCTAACAATAAACAGTTAGCTAATACAATCGTACTGGGTATCTTAGTCAACATTTCATTTGGTCACTAGCCTACTATGTGTAGCTAGCTGGTAGCTAGTTAGCCGGATTCGCTAACATTAGCAGCTAATCACCCTGTTCAATCTTTCTTTCCTGTGTTTTTGGCTTACCAAAAGCTTGCCAGATGAGTCAGTCCCAGAAACTGTTTAATTGTGAGTATATTTGTCTTTTTGCATTGTTGTGTCATACCTATAACGGTTAATGATGAGTCACCTTTCTAAGATCAAAAAGCAACACCTGCTCCCACTGTTTGTAAATGTTGATTCAGCTGATGTGTTTAAAAGGTGTGATGAGTCAGAGGCCCGCACTTCCTGTTAGACCAGTTTCAAATATTCTGGTCACACTGTCTGAATGCTGCTCCACCTGGAATCTGCTTACCTGTGTGTGCGTATTTTTAGACTGTGAGAGTGAGTAAGCAGGAAACCAGGAATAATGAAATTAAGATCTATCTGGCATCCCGTTTGTTTGGATCATTAACACACGCTGAATTAAATACAATAAAAGTAACAGTTGTGTACATCTGCTCTCTGTTTGCTGACAGGTCGAATGTCCATTTATGAGACATCTTGTTGGTACAACTTGGAAACAATGAAATAGAAATGACTCAATCTTGTTGATAGGTTGTGCACCATCCCTTAAAGGTGGGGTAGGTAAATTTGAGAAACCGGCTTGAGATCGCTAGAATTTGAAAATACACAACCGGAGACAATCTGCCTCTTCCTCACAGAGCCCCTCCTCCAACACACACGAACGCGCACGTGACCAATGAGGGCACGAGGTAAGTTTGTGCCCCGATGGAAGGCTGACAGGCAGGTAGGCCATCCAATCCGACAGATGCAATTTTTGTATGGATTTTTTGTCAAAGCACTTCAGATATTCATTGCTAACGGGATGTTAAGAGACCATTTCCGCCACTTGAAAAAAATAAAATCCCCATGAAAAGTCATAATTATGAGATAAGAAAGTCGAAATTATGAGATAAAAAGTGCGCATGCGCTGCAGTGGCGCTGTCTTCAAAGGTCCCTTCATCACCTTGCTGCTCTCCGCCATGCAAACAGCATCTAGTCCTAAATAAGGTAACTATTACAGGTGACTTTTGTAAATGTTAGATGTTACATATAGCCTATATTGCAGCTAAACTACAACAATGCAGTGTATAGCTTTGACATGACCTGTTATGAATATAATATATATAATATATATGCCTATAGTTTTGTGGTAACGTTCACGGGTTAGAGTTAGAGCAACTCACAGCAGCAGTACGCCTACACTATTGTCATTAGTGGCGTGAACGTTACCACAAAACTATAGGCATATATATTACAGTTCATAACAGGTAATGTCAAAGCTATGAACTGCATTGTTGTAGTTTAGCTGCAATATAGGCTATATGTAACATCTAACATTTACAAAAGTCACCTGTAATAGTTACCTTATTTAGGACTAGATGCTGTTTGCATGGCGGAGAGCAGCAAGGTGATGAAGGGACCTTTGAAGACAGCGCCACTGCAGCGCATGTGCACTTCTTATCTCATAATTATGACTTTTCATGGGGATTTTATTTTTTTCAAGTGGCGGAAATGGGCTTCCATAAGAGCATTCCATGGAATATAACAAAAAGTGTATCTCGAGGCGGTTTCTGAAACTTACCTACCCCAGCTTTAAGGAGCATGGCACGTTTTTACAGTGAACAAGACATGACATGCAGCACTTGTTCATTAATCTGATGACTATCTCTACGAGCGAGGAAATGTATTTGTCACAGATGTCCTTTCATATTTTCATATTGAGTACCCAGCAGCACAGATAGTCCAAAAAATGCTTTTATAAATTAATGTAAGTGAAATTCACCCCCGAAGGCAGACACAACTTCGTGTATTGTTATGTCAACCTTTTCCAAGGTAAAGAATGAACGTGAAGTCTAAACATTTTTATTTATTTGTTTCTAGTTAAAGCATTCGCGTGACAATAAATGAACTGTATTTTTGGACAGTGTTGCGTGAGACATTATATTCAGCAGAAGTCTCCACGTTTGCAGTCAACCAAAGTAGCTTGTAAGTATGCTAACGGACAGAACGGACACGACCACATCGCTCAGAGTTTGGCCTGGAGTACTGGGCCGTTTATTGTATCTGCGCATGCTCATTAGCATCACCACGTTTCAGGCACATTCTGATGATGTCACACATGAACTGAAACATGACTTTGTTATTATACAAATATGCTCAACGGACAGTATTGTAGGTTTATTCTTTTTTTCAAATGGTCAGCTCACACACATTCCTTTGAACCATTATTTGTCTTGAAGTTTCTCAAAGTAACTATTTGTCATCAACTCAATTTGTGCAATTACAACAATTAAGCCACTTTAACGCCTTTTAAACTATATATGGCTCGACAGCAATACAAGCTAATAAAGGTCCCATGTCATGCTTTTCCGGTTATTACCCGCCATGTACACGGTCTGCAGTCACAAACCCTCAAAGTACACCCTGTAGCGAGTAACACTCTAACACAGAGAAGACCTGTCTGCTGCCCCAGAACGCCTCGTTGGACATTTCTCTTTTTCCATTGTTTACTTCCTGGGTTCTGTGACGTACCCTAACCATAGACCCTAACCCAAATGGACCCATTGGTCCAAATGGACCAATCCGCGGAGCTCCTCACACACTCAATCTTTTCTCAGCTGCAGCTCTGCCGATTTCTCCTCCCTGAGACGGCGGGACGCGGCGAGGCTGTGAGTCGGTGTGTGTGTGTGTTCGTGCTGGTTTCGGGCTGGGTTTCGGGCTGGGTTTCGGGCTGGGTTTCGCTGTCTCGCAGACGGCCACTGGCTCACAGGGGCAGGAGCTCCAACAAGCCGTTAAGGACAGAGAGTGAATACACATGCTATACAGAGATGCTGTGAGAAACCAATGTGAGTTTGGAACATTGAACAAGGTACATCTATTCTAGTCAACCTCAACGATGGAATTATGATCAGTAGAAAAGGCCGTAATGTGGGACCTTTAATTCAAACCCCAATGAGTCACACCACCATTTGAACACTTACATCGTTACAATCGTTACATTCCAAGAGAGATTAATATCTTCTCCAAAAAACCACCATCGGCCGATGACAACATGATTATGCTTCATAGTGTGTACTTTTCTGCAGATGGAGATCCATTTGCAGACTGGAGAAATGAAGGTACAATAGGTGCAATATATTCAAACTGTCTACATATAAATCAATGAAACCAAGATATTGGGCTTCTCAATTTACTTGATTTTGTAAAATGCCGTTCCCCTCAAGACGCCTCTAATGTCTGTGGATGCCGCTACGCCATTAAAAAAAAGCAATTAATCAGCGAGTATTTCCTCCACTTCTCTGCTCCTTCTCAACAAAATCGTGATTATCTTTGAATCCACTGTTAATCAGACTAACTATGCGTCCCTTTCTCTCCTCTGCCTTTAGAAATCCCACCCAAAAACCAGTCCTGGTGCGGTGCCATCGCTGCAATAAAAGGAAACACTTAAGCTGCCTACGTTTCCCACAGTCCTCAGCTGCTGGCAGGCAGAGAAGACTGTAATTTGCCTGTCTAATTACCAAGCTATTTAAAGTGGCGTGTGTGTGTGTGTGTGTGTGTGTGTGTGTGTGTGTGTGTGTGGAGATGTGGGGGTGGACACAAGGCACCACTGCCCGTGTACAATATGCACACACACATACACACACTGCAAACGCCTTGAGCTTCACATGAGAACAGAAACACACACACACACACACACACACACACACACGACGAGGAGCTACAATAAAGCTGTCAGAGTCGGTAGCAGCTCGGGGGAAAAGAGAGGATTGAGAGATAAATGAAGAGCAGACAAAAGGAGAGTTGAATAATTCATGGATGTTTCTTTTTCTGCAGAGCTTTTCTTTGTCATCATCTCTCCCTCTCTCTCTCTCCCTCTCTCTCCCTCTCTCTCTCTCTCTCTCTCTCAGGGTATCTTCACCTCCCAAATATACGGCGCTGAGCGAGAGGAGGATGTTCCTGAAGTAAAACCCAGACAACACTTTGTATTGACGTAACACGGTGTGAAAGAGGCTGCTTTTAATAATCAAAGGTCACGTCGGAAACAACGGGAACACGAACGGGACGGTTCTCTATTGTTCTCTTGTGTTAAAGATCACGTGAAGTAATTAAAAAGTGGTACCTAAAGGGGACGATGTGCAACATATAAATACGTATTCAAGACGGCAGCTATAGTTGGAATTCTGCAGGTGGAAAACCATGACGTTTCGTACAGGACCAATTTGAATAACTAAACACGGTGGTTCATTAAATGTATGCAAATTGACTGAATAATAAATGGAGTTTAGCCACTTCCTTACTTAGTACTCTGCACAATACAATAACTACATGTTTCTGTGGCTTCTCTTCTTTTGCAAAGACGATAGACGCGGTACAGTAATGCCAATGCTTTGCTCATATACTCTTCAAACTTGCATATTTATTTGTAATCGTCGAACTACATGTTTTCAAACTGTTTTTAAGCTATAATTGTTATCTTGCTTTAAGCTGCACGTAATCTTAACCCCCAAACATGAGACAGGAGACATGGAGAAATAAAGCTTTCATAATTCTCTGTTTTGTTTGGCTTTTCAATGACCCCAAAGAAACATTCAGTACAAGCAGTCTTTAATCAAATCACAACAGATTTGATATTGCATACTTATACCTATACAGAGTTATAAATATATATAATATAAAGGTATTCCTATTATTCCTGCCGGGGCGTAAGTAGAGTATTTCCTTCAATTTGAAAACTTCTGAACCTCTCACTGGTTTTGAGGTGTGTGTGTGTGTGTGTGCGCACGTGCGTGTGTGTATATGCACGTGTGTGTGTGTGTGTGTGTGTCACTCAGCTAAATAAAGCCGTGGAGTGTCAGGCTCAGCATCTCTGCCTGTTCATTGTGCTGCGGGGAGAACAACAGTATAGCAACCTACTGGTGATGCACCGTGTCAGCAAACACATAACAATAGATTGTCTGGTGTCACTCACTCACACACACACACACACACACACACACACACACACACACACACACACACACACACACACCATGTACACATCACTTCAGGGGACATTACATTGACTTACATGCATTTCCTGGAGACACATGCCTAACCCTTAACCTTACCCTAACCAAGTCTTCACCCTCACCCCCTCATGGGTACTCCAGTTTGTCCCCATAAGGGAGGTGAGTCCCCACACGTGACTGTGTAAACAGATTTAGGTCCCCACAAGTATAGTAATGCTAGGCCACACACACACACACACACACACACACACACACACACACACACAATGGATGTTTTGGGAGAGACATACTGCCTCAGTGTAAAACACTAAGCCTGTATGCATCATGGAGACTGGTGCAAGAAATGCTGCCAGAGATTTAAAAACCAAACAAATATTAAGAAATCCTTTTGAAGACGAAGATTTTAAATACTTTTTCCGGAGTACAACTCTAGTGAAAGTCACCGTACATGTGAAAGGCAATACTTCTGTCAAAACTGAAGTAATCCTAAACTACAAAAACCGGATGAGCAACAATATAAAGCGTTTCCTCCACATACTTGACATATACTGAGACAGTTCTGAGTGCGGTGAGGAGCGAAGCGGCAGAAGATGAGCTCATCTCTGGTTAAGCTGCAGAAAACCGCTAATGGAGGATCAGAGGAGTCGCAGAGACTGACACCGAAACACAAAGTGAAGGAGCCACAGATAGCAGCTGCTCAGAGCAAAACGCTGCTGCGGTCATCACGCCTCAGCGGCTGAAATGCCGTCTCCTCGTGATATTTCTAAAAAGGGTTATTGTTTATGCCACGACTCAGTGTCTATTTTTATTTTGTAAAATCGATGTTTGGTTTTGAAAATGACTGCAAACCTTTCAAACAATCCTTCAGGTTCTGACATACACCTATGGTGAAGCTGTAACGCTTAATAAAATAGATTTAAAGATTCCCTATTATGATTGTTGGGGGTCTTCCCTTTCCTGTAGTGGGTTATGTAGATTTGTGTGCATGTAAATGGTCTGCAAAGGCTAACATCCCTGTATTCGCCGGGCGGGCAGCTAACCTGTATGTCAATGTTTATTTAAATAATTGATTTATATTTTGTATTAGCTATTAAACTTGTATTTTGAAAGTTAGTATTAACTTACGCCAGGGGTGTCAAACTAAAATACACAGTGGGCCATTAAAAAATGGGTACTAGTGGAGGGCCGGACGGGTTCAATGTTTATTGCAATACATATTGAAATGAACTTACTGCACATATTAAACCTGGAACTAACAAAGCTTACATTATTGCCTATAAAAACAACATTAAATTATCAGCTGCATTCATTTCTCATGGCTCCATCTGCAGCTTTTACACAGTCATTTCTTATGAGTACATTTTTCCACAGGCCAACGACGGCTTCAACAAAAGTATTCCCCTCAAAGAGAAAACCAAACATGCCCTGTTGTCGTGAGAGAGAAAGGTCAGAAGGAAACATCCTTTGAACTCAGTGTGCTGCTCTGAGATGCTAGCTCAGATACTTGGCGTCTCATCTTGGGCGCAAGTTCATCAATGTTTGGGGTCAGGCTCTGAGCCGAGGAGACCCTCAGGATGGAGTGAAGGTGTGCGTGCAATATACCGGCCGGCCAGATCTAATAGTAATTAGAAATGATCCTGCGGGCCGAAATTAAATCCACCAAGGGCCTGATTTGGCCCCCGGGCCTCGAGTTTGACACGTGACTTACGCTGACAGATAAATATAGTGGAAAAAAGTATATTATTGGCTTCTAAAATATATAAGGGTACACATATATTTAATCACTTTATCACTTTATTTAAAAGACATTTTGTATAATTATTTTAATTTTTTATTCTATTTTGTCTATTTTTACTTTGTGTGAATCCTGTTTTTAACTCTGACCCTGTTGCTGCTATAAACGCCTGCATTTCCCCAAGTGGATAAATAAAGTTCCATCAAGCTTTAAATTAAAATGATCAGGTACAAAACAAGTGACTGTTCCTTACGTCTTACTTGCTACCCCTTTCCCTCAACCTATCCTAAGGGAGTGCATGTACGGAGACACGTTAGTTTAGCTGCTATAGGCTCAGACGGGGGGGCACCTTACTTCTTCCTTCCTTCTGTCTGTAGCCGTGTCCTCTCGTGTTCCGATTAACCCAGCTTCCCCCAAATCTCTTTTTGGTGTCCATATCTACGCCGGGATCCGGAGTCGTGGCTGATCCTGTTGCTGTGGTCGTGTGTCCTGGACCCTCTATCCTGAGCACTGGATCTGAGTCCTGGACTTCGGGTCATGGCTGAACCCGTCTCTGCGGTCCTGCCTGACTCACACCAAACTGCTTCCCTGATGGCTCCCACAGGACTGCTGACATCCTCGTGGATTCATCTTCTTATTACAGACACATGCATTTCCAAACATTTGGTCTACCTACGCTGTAAATGTATTATCTCTCGATTTACACACGGCATCTATTGCACCATCCGTCCTGGGAGAGGGATCCCTCCTCTGTTGCTCTCCCTGAGGTTTCTCCCATGTTCCCCTTTAAACTGGGTTTTCTCCGGAAGTTTTTCCTTGTACGATGTGAGGGTCTAAGGACAGAGGGTCTAAGGACAGAGAGTCTGAGGACAGAGGGTCTAATGACAGAGGGTCTAAGGACAAAGGGTCTAAGGACAGAGGGTGTCGTATTGTCATACTGATATTCTGTACACACTGTGAAGACCACTGAGACAAATGTTTGTGATATTGGGCTATATAAATAAACATTGATTGATTTAAGTACTGCACTTAAGTGAATGTACTTAGTTATATTCCACCACTGATAATTCAGAGAGGAAACTAGATACTTAAATGTATTTGTCAAAAACATATTTCGAATTGTTCAGATTTAAAGGCCCGTCGGCATCTTCAATCCGAGGGATCAGTATCGCCCTCCGTCTGAAAAATCAAATATGAGTCAGGGCGCAGACTGGTTCACACACAGGTCTGAGATTCCTGGAGGGATTTAGGGCGAGAGCGCCAGAGGATTGGGTGAGAAAAAGAAGTTTGAAGCGAGGAAGAAAGCGAGTGCGTGTGAGCAGGTTCTTTCCCATGAAAAACAGGTAGGGGTCTGGGATTAGAGAGGCTGACCCGCTCGATCTGAACGAATGAATTCCTCCTTCACAGCTCACCAGAGACATCAAAAGAAACAGCAAAACCTCTTCTCCTTATTCTGCCATTTTCATGCCATGTTTTAAGTCGTAATCCGCATCTTTGTTATATAGATAAATATGTGTTATGATATCTTGATCCCCAAGCTTTGACAGAGGAGGGATTTCACATATATCGAGTGTTGTTATTGTGTATCTTTATCACATTTCCAGTTGAAGAGCTGTCATCAGGTCATCAACTTATTACATCTGGCTTGGTGAAACAAAAAAGCCAATATGCTCAACATAACTATCAAACACGACATACCATAGAAGGAAGGTTTGTATTACCCAAATCTAAATCAAATATGGGACAGAAAACAGTACAGAGCCATGATCAGCTGGAACTCTTTACCGGTTCACATCATTCAGGACAATTCTCAAGTACATTTCAAAAGGTTGCTAAAAAAATATTTAAGTATTACAAAGTAAATTTGAACTGTGCCTGTGGCTATGTATGCATATATTATTATGTACACTTATTTGTATTTACTTTTGTTTGGCCTTAGGATGGCGATAATTGGATGACCATTTTAGTTTCACTTCATTTCACTGTAAATAGCATGAAATTATGAGCCGTTTTGTTTTGTTTTAATGTTGTTGTATGTATGTTTATGAATGTTTTGAGTGTGTGAGGACCCCAGGAAGAATAGCCAATGCTCATGCTAGTGCTAATGGGGATCCTAATAAAGACATAAAGACATAAATACAACGACGTGTGCACGAGTTTATTTAAATAGTGGATCGTTTCCCTTATTTAAACAAACTATACATAATCTACACCAACTAACTAAAGGCAGGCTATTGTGTCGGCTTGACTAGTTCAACCACTTTTTTAAGACAAATAAAAGCTTTGAAATTCTCAAGAGACAGTTTTCATGCTTGTCTACTCATAGCCCACCCCGCATCAATCCATGCCGGTTGATCAAGTTTGATAGTCCCATACCCCCCACCCTAACCTTCCCTTATATTGTAAAGCGATGTCTAGTCCCTATAAAAATATAATGTATTATTTATTATTATACTGACAGGTATCAGAGCTTGCTGTGTAAAACAATCTTCCCGAGAGGTGTCGCTTGTGATGTCGTCTGTGTGTCCCACAGTGAATGTATTCCTGACAGCAACAGGTGATACGAATCAAAGGTTCCCAGAGGATCCCATAGGAAATGCATGCGGGCCATTTTTGACCCACTTATGGAAGCTTGGGGTAGAAATACAAAAACTACAATTTCTTAAAATGTCAATTTTAAATGTGAACGGCGTGATATCCAAAACATGTTTTTTGAGGAGTAGCTGGAATATGAAATGATACAAAAATGTAATTACAAAGAAACTTCAAGAAAACCAGCTCACCGGGTCCAAAAAGACCCACTTATGCATCCAAGGGCTAAGCTTTGCATTAACCACATATTGCAAAACGCATCTACTTCTACTTATTCTGCAGTTTTCATGCCATGATTTACAGTAAGTTATAATCCGTTTTTATATAGATACTGTAAATATATCTTGATCCGGGAGCTGTAACACAGTTGGGATATAACATATTTGACTGTGTATCTAGAAAACATTTCCAATTTATTCTGAATAAATGAAGCATCAGGAGCGGGGAAAGCCACGTGAACAGACGGACTGAAATAAGAGCTCCACTTAGACAGAACAGATGATTCATAATAAACACAGAGTTTGATTGACAGGGGATTTTCAAAAACAGCAAACCGGCAAGCAACAGCCTGCCTTCTGGTGTTTTCTTTTTCTTCAACCGTGTTCGTTTGATTAAACTATCTTTTAATATGCTTCTTTTTTTTCACGCACACACACGCACACACACACGCACGCGCACACGCAGACAGGTTATGTTATTAAAGTTCCCTAAGCCGCTCGGCCTCAAGCTCACATATGAAGCCGAGCGGACATACCTGTCTGTCTGCCTCTCTAATACCTGTAATTCACTACCCCAGGGTCTGTGTGTGTGTGTGTGTGTGTGTGTGTGTGTGTGTGTGTGTGTGTGCTCTTGATAAACACACATTCTCCTACTCCCATCTCATACTCCCCATTGGTCCTTTGTTTTTTGTTTTAAACCAATAAACCAGCCACTGTAGTTCAGATCAAACCGACCAATCAGACGTCTGCGTTGCTGTGTTCACCTGCAGTCAGCTCTCTGTTGTTGTGTCAGCATGATTTGGTCATGTCTGGGAAACGTGTTTACTCTCCATGTCACTATGACGCCATGCAGTTTCATCTCCTAAATCTTTTTAATAACAAACGTGTGTGTCTTGATCCGTCACTGATTACATCTTTGTTTATCTGTGTTTTTAAAAAGCCGGCAGCTAAACAGGAGTTCCAACTACAGCAAGACAGGACATGAAACATCAAAAGTTAAAAGACGGACAGAGAGATGAGAGAGTCAGCAGTGAGGAGTAGAATACGAGGGTTAGCTGCCCGAGATAAAACCCTTCAAATAATATCTAATATTTCTTCACGAAGGACATCGTATGAATCCTTAAAGGTTATCTAAAGAGAATGACATCAACCGTTCTGTTGTCCTTTTGGTTCATCTGGTTTGAAGTGGTCCTTTCATGCCTCGGAGTCTTCACCTCCTTTTCGAGTAAAAGAAGCAATGGAGTAAAAATGCTAATATTTGCCGCTCAAAAGTAGAAGGGATAACATTCAAAGTAAATAAATACTTGGTCATGACGTGTTTAGATTTAGACTGAACATGACTTCAGTTGATCGGGGAAACGTGTCTGGATTTGAGTTTCTTTGTGTGGACTCTGCCTCCCTCTGCTGGTCAGATGAATAACAGTAGGCTGAGTAAAATATATATTTAGATCCAATACATGCCTTTGGGTCATTAACTCAACTTACTTGCCAAACATCCCCAGAGACAGTCTGATGCCTCCTCTCCCAGTGGTGGAAAGCTACAAAGTACATTCTGTAGTAGTTCATATTTGATAAACTATTTATAACTGTATTGCAGTCTGTAGTGTCTCTACTTTAAAGAGTCCTCTCCTGCTGATGTTCAGGTGTATATCAGTATGTAGTGTCTCCACTTTAAAGAGTCCTCTCCAGCTGATGTTCAGGTGTATATCAGTATGTAGTGTCTCCACTTTAAAGAGTCCTCTCCTGCTGATGTTCAGGTGTATATCAGTATGGAGTGTCTCTACTTTAAAGAGTCCTCTCCTGCTGATGTTCAGGTGTATATCAGTATGTAGTGTCTCTACTTTAAAGAGTCCTCTCCTGCTGATGTTCAGGTGTATATCAGTATGTAGCGTCTCTACTTTAAAGAGTCCTCTCCTGCTGATGTTCAGGTGTATATCAGTATGTAATGTCTCTACTTTAAAGAGTCCTCTCCTGCTGATGTTCAGGTGTATATCAGTATGTAGCGTCTCTACTTTAAAGAGTCCTCTCCTGCTGATGTTCAGGTGTATATCAGTATGTAGTGTCTCTACTTTAAAGAGTCCTCTCCTGATGATGTTCAGGTGTATATCAGTGTGTAGTGTCTCCATGCTTTAATGTTGAAAAAGCTCTGTATTGTTCTCATACTGCCTGTGCTGCAGCACCTCTTTTCACCCTCTGTCTGAAACCAGAGCCCAGTCTGCTCTGATTGCTCGCATTAGTGTTGCATTACAGTCACTTTATGAAACACAGAGAGGACTTAGTGTACATCTAAATGCGTCGAGGTTGCTTTTATCACAGCAGAAAGGACATCAGCTGATTAAATGAGAACATGGATAATTAAATGGATCAGCCACACCAAAGTGTGTCCTAACAACCGGGCGGAGAAGTTCATAAAACTATATCAAAAATAAATCTGTGATAAAACCACGTCCTGTGCTGGAACACAGTGGTCCAATAGTAAAGATCAACAGATTACAGATACCCTACACATCAAAGTGTCATGAGGTCAAGCAAAGACGTGAAGGAGAACTTACAAGGATTTATGATTTCGCCCATTTCACCCTATTGTGATGTTGTACCAAAATGCACATAAATCCGATCTCGCTCCACTCAACATAGCCTACAACAGACTGTGCAGATTTGTTCTTGGCTGTCCTTTTCGTACACGTCACCGCACGATGTATAACCAACTTAAATGGCCTTCTTTAAATGCAAGAAGACACACGCATGGGCTTCAGCTGATATTTAAATTCATTTATCTTAACTATCCCCCTTATTTAAAGCAGTATGTCGTACCCTACTCGCCAAATCATCAAGTTAGACATTCTGTTCAGATTTATTTCGCTGTCCCCTCTTGGCAGAAGAGCGCTCATGTTCAAAACCCCAACAGACTGGAATACTTTACCTGCTGCCATTAGATCTCTGTCATTATTGGGTTTGTTTAAACATGTTATCATCTCACTTTCAACTGGTCTGCACTTCTTATAACTGATATTGATGAAACTGATTTGCTCGACTGTTTCTCAAATTGTAATGATTGTATGTATTACTTGAATTTCACTGAACAGACTGTACGTGGTTTGTCTTGTGTGTCATGTTTTGCTTTTTGTCTTTTTATTTATGTGTAAGTTGTTGCTATTGTCGGGACCCTATATATATATATATATAGTGTAGATGTAAGACATTCATATGTCCTTGAATCTTAATAATACAAAAGGTTAACCCAGGCCTGAAGCTGTTTGTTTCACTTTGAGATGACAAACGGCAGTGTTGTTTTCCACATGTTGTCACATAACACCAAGCCATACAGTATGTTGTAAAAGATGAGGCGGTGCCATCGTAAACAAAATTAAAATAAATAAATAACGTTCAATAAACCTTTGCTCTGTGAGCCTGGTTTTGGCTCACCCTCTGACTGCCATAAAGTCCCCATTGGCCTCCACACAGATGAAATCGAGCGGCGAGTTCCACACAAACCCTTGGGTGTAATGATTGGCCGTCTGCTGTCATGGAAGGACCGCATTGAATATCCGTGCAAAAACAAAGGCAAGGCAAGTTTATGTATAGAGCACTTTTCAACGCAAGGCAATTCAAAGTGCTTTACAAAAAACGATTCAATAAAGTCAGACTGAAGCACTCCTGCGTCACTCAATCCTCACAGTGAATACAGAGCTACATGCTAAGCTACAATGGGAGGTGCGTGGCGCAGTGGGTTGTGCGCGGGGATCAGGAGGTCACAGGTTCAAACCCCGCTGCAGTCAGCATGTCGTTGTGTCCCTGAAGACACCTCACCCCAAGTTGCTCCTGTGGGGATTGCCCTCAGTGTTGAGTATGGAAGTCGCTTTGGATAAAAGCGTCTAACAAGTGACATGATGTACTTTTAACTTTCGGTAGAGAGTATTTTGTTGGCACTACTTTATGCATTCCACTTGAATTGAGTTTGCAGTGTGGTGGTGATGCAACCTCAACTCAACTGAACACAACAAGAGATAACAGCGGAACGTGTACATACAAAGTAGGAGTGTGTGTGTGTGTGTGTGTGTGTGTGTGTGTGTGTTGAACTTTGTGCTCGGTTATTACCATTTAGGGTTAATCTAGGAGGATCTTTCAGCAGAGCGATTTCTTTACTCTGAGCAGCTGTTGTATGAAGCCAAACGGAGCTTACATTTGACTTTTTAGTTACATTTTTATGAGTGGTTTTTCAGTTTCTGAGAGGCAGCCATGATTAGCCGTAACTTTAAGAACGTGCTGGTGGTCTCCGTCGGGTTCCTCTCACTTTTCACGGCGTATGGAGGCCTGCAGAGTTTACAGGTAAGTGGGAAAGTGTATTATTTATTAGACAGAGTTGTGATTTATTGTCCATTCTCCGTTCTGGATTAGTTGAAGTTGTTGCAATTTTTTTTACTGAGGCCAGCAAGTAACAGTGGTTACAGTAATGAAGCCGGCTAACACAAATACATTCTCGTTTTTTCAAGGTCTTGTTGAGACGTGAATGTTCTAAGTCTGGCTATATTCTTCAGGGGATAGTATGCTGATTTAGTAATTGTGTTAATGTGGGATTTGAAATTGAGGTCGGGGTCCAGAACCACGCCGAGATGTCTCACCTTTTCCGATGTATTTAGCAGTAGGGCGTCTCGTTCCTCCATTTTGGCAGCAAAGATAATTGTCTGTTGTTTTTGTTTAATTGTAGGAAAGTGTTGCTCACCCAGCTGCTGATTTGTTCCATGCTGTTGGTGAGGGGTTGCAATGGTCCGTAGGCAACAGGCTTTATTGTGATGTGTAACTGAGTGTCATGCGCATAATTGTGGTACGACATTTTGTTTACTTTTAGGATCTGGCCTCGTGGAAGCATGTTGAATATGTTGAATAGAATGGGACCAAGAATCGACCCACATGTCATGGCTGTTTGTACCAACAGACACAACAAAAGTCCTTGTCCTGCAGACACGATTTGGACCAATGAAGTGCTTTGCCAGATAAACCAACACAGTTTTCAAGTCTGTCTAGTAATATGGTGTCCACTGTATCAAAGGCGGCACTGTTTAACGTTTATTCGACAGCAAAACTGATGTTAACGGTTCTGTTGTGTTATTTTCGTCTATACTTGAATACAGTTTGCAGTGGCAGGAACAGAAACTGTGAGACTGTGAGGATACACTGTACACTAGAATGACTTTTAAAATATCCCGTGCCCTTCAATTTGTATTTAGCATTATACCCTTACGGTAAGTCCAGAAAAGCATTCAACAACCGGCAATGATATAGCGCACACGTACTGATTATAAAACATATATTTTAATAATTCACAGTAAAGTGATTGCCTGGATTGATTGTTTGCCGTTTTAGGTTTTATAATCCCCTAACGGAAGAAAGACATAGACCTCTAGTTAGGATGCAACTTCTGGCAGCATTTCTGAACAAGAAAAGTCAAAGAGTTTCAGAAAAAAATGAAAACAAAGTGTTTTTGCACGAGGCCATTTCTCCATAGCTGTTCTGAACCCGGGGAGCGACCCCGAGGAGAGAAAGCGTCCATGGGTGTGGAGAAAAATAAAACACAACAAATAAAATAACAATATTTTGGAACGGGAAATTATACAGTTATCATGTGCCAAAATGTTTAGAGAATAACAAATATGTGACAACTTCCCATAATGCAGTGCTCTCCAGACTCCTAAAGAGGCCCTATTATGCTTTTTGGGTTTTCCCTCTCCAGAAACGCCTCCATTGGACTCCTTTGTTTACTCCCGGAACATAATGACATCACTGCGTAACACTCACGCTCCTATTGGCTAGGCTCCAACACATTGTACCTGATAGGCTAAGGGGCGGGACATCTTTAAGCAGGTTGACCAATCACAACAGAGCCGGGCAGCTGACCAATCAGAGCAGACTGGACTCTGGTTTCAGGCGGAGGGTGAAAAGAGGTGCTGCAGCACAGGCAGTATGAGAGAAATAAAGAGCTTTTTGAACCTTAAAGCATGGAGACATGTAGAGACACTACATACTGATATACACCTGAACATCAGCAGGAGAGGACTCTTTAAAGTAGAGACACTACATACTGATACACACCTGAACATCAGCAGGAGAGGACTCTTTAAAGTAGAGACGCTACATACTGATATAAACCTGAACATCAGCAGGAGAGGACTCTTTAAAGTAGAGACGCTACATACTGATATAAACCTGAACATCAGCAGGAGAGGACTCTTTAAAGTAGAGACACTACATACTGATATACACCTGAACATCAGCAGGAGAGGACTCTTTAAAGTAGAGACGCTACATACTGATATAAACCTGAACATCAGCAGGAGAGGACTCTTTAAAGTAGAGACACTACATACTGATATACACCTGAACATCAGCAGGAGAGGACTCTTTAAAGTAGAGACACTACATACTGATATACACCTGAACATCAGCAGGAGAGGACTCTTTAAAGTAGAGACGCTACATACTGATATACACCTGAACATCAGCAGGAGAGGACTCTTTAAAGTAGAGACACTACATACTGATATACACCTGAACATCAGCAGGAGAGGACTCTTTAAAGTAGAGACACTACATACTGGTATACACCTGAACATCAGCAGGAGAGGACTCTTTAAAGTAGAGACACTACATACTGATATACACCTGAACATCAGCAGGAGAGGACTCTTTAAAGTAGAGACGCTACATACTGATATAAACCTGAACATCAGCAGGAGAGGACTCTTTAAAGTAGAGACACTACATACTGATATACACCTGAACATCAGCAGGAGAGGACTCTTTAAAGTAGAGACACTACATACTGATATACACCTGAACATCAGCAGGAGAGGACTCTTTAAAGTAGAGACGCTACATACTGATATACACCTGAACATCAGCAGGAGAGGACTCTTTAAAGTAGAGACACTACATACTGATATACACCTGAACATCAGCAGGAGAGGACTCTTTAAAGTAGAGACACTTCATACTGATATACACCTGAACATCAGCAGGAGAGGACTCTTTAAAGTAGAGACACTACATACTGATATACACCTGAACATCAGCAGGAGAGGACTCTTTAAAGTAGAGACGCTACATACTGATATAAACCTGAACATCAGCAGGAGAGGACTCTTTAAAGTAGAGACACTACATACTGATATACACCTGAACATCAGCAGGAGAGGACTCTTTAAAGTAGAGACGCTACATACTGATATAAACCTGAACATCAGCAGGAGAGGACTCTTTAAAGTAGAGACACTACATACTGATATACACCTGAACATCAGCAGGAGAGGACTCTTTAAAGTAGAGACACTACATACTGATATACACCTGAACATCAGCAGGAGAGGACTCTTTAAAGTAGAGACGCTACATACTGATATACACCTGAACATCAGCAGGAGAGGACTCTTTAAAGTAGAGACACTACATACTGATATACACCTGAACATCAGCAGGAGAGGACTCTTTAAAGTAGAGACACTACATACTGATATACACCTGAACATCAGCAGGAGAGGACTCTTTAAAGTAGAGACACTACATACTGATATACACCTGAACATCAGCAGGAGAGGACTCTTTAAAGTAGAGACGCTACATACTGATATAAACCTGAACATCAGCAGGAGAGGACTCTTTAAAGTAGAGACACTACATACTGATATACACCTGAACATCAGCAGGAGAGGACTCTTTAAAGTAGAGACACTACATACTGATATACACCTGAACATCAGCAGGAGAGGACTCTTTAAAGTAGAGACGCTACATACTGATATACACCTGAACATCAGCAGGAGAGGACTCTTTAAAGTAGAGACACTACATACTGATATACACCTGAACATCAGCAGGAGAGGACTCTTTAAAGTAGAGACACTACATACTGATATACACCTGAACATCAGCAGGAGAGGACTCTTTAAAGTAGAGACACTACATACTGATATACACCTGAACATCAGCAGGAGAGGACTCTTTAAAGTAGAGACACTACATACTGATATACACCTGAACATCAGCAGGAGAGGACTCTTTAAAGTAGAGACACTACATACTGATATATGAACCTGAAAATCATGTGTCCTCTTTAAGAGCGATCAATGTGTTGCAGCTGTACTTTCTTCAAGTCACTTTTCATATAACAAAGTGATATATATATGTGCACTGTACAAAGGGCAACAATTTGTATGTAAAAAATGAGCATCATGTGTTCCCTTTAAGAGCCATCAATGTGTTAAGCTGTATTTCCTTGGCGGTCGTGCCTCTGAAGTGTTGAAGTGCTGCTCTAACAGAGGTGTGTGTGTGTGTGTGTCTGTGTGTGCAGAGCAGTCTGAATGCGGAGCAGGGGATGGGCGTGGCGTCTCTGAGCGTCATCTACGCCTCACTCATCATCTCCTCCATGTTCCTGCCTCACATCATGATCAAAAACCTGGGCTGTAAATGGACCGTCGTGGCGGGCATGGCCTGCTACGTCTCCTACTCCTTCGGAAACCTCTACCCCGGATGGTAATCAGTAACACTACACACACTAATGAAATACACAAAAGCGGTGTTGCTACCAGGCTGATTCTTTCTATCAAAAACTGTTAACAACGCATTTGTTTGGATGCACTTTGATTGTCTCAGCAAAGTAAAAAACACCACGCTCAAATAAATCCGTAGAGCTGCAACTAAGGAATTGCAATTGAACAAAAATGGTACTCATCTAATTAATAGTTCACAACGAATAAACTGCTCAATTCATTCTTGCAGCTTATCCAAAACTACAACTTTTAGAAGCATGTTTTAATTGGTCGGCACCATTTAAACATTTGAAGTTAAATTCAAAGGTGCATCGTTTGCGCAAAAGTTACATTCTGGGAGTATTCACGTAGAAATATGTATATAATTTAAGTTTAAAATACAATAGCCTATACTTTGATGACAATTGTTGACAGATAAGGCTTAAGGCAAGATCGAATGATAATGGTCGTTATCGAACCCTACTATTATTATTATTATTATTACATTTTAATTATTATTTTCATGTGGTTTTATTAATGTATTCATCTATTTATCACTTCATACATTTTGTTCAAATATTCTTTTTGTTATTTATATTATGTGTTTTTTTCTTATTTAATTAAAGATCTTTTGAGGGGATTTAATGCAAAAGAAAATACATGTTTCTTTGTTTTGTTGAACGTATGCTGCCTGTAAAGACACTAGTCTGTAGTATGAGCAAAGAACATGTATGGAGCTACCAAAAGGAAAAAAACAGCTGTACAGTTTCTTATGATTAATAATAATACAGGGTGTCCGCGGGGTCTTCAAAAGTATTTAACAGCATTTTCCAAGGTATGATATTTAGTAGCTTGTTTTCAATAAGTATATAAATGGTCCAAAGAGGTTGTATTCTACAGTCTGCCTGAATGTAATCATTGCGTAGGTGTGTGGAAATGCAAGTTTGCGTACATATGGTTGGAAGATAAGGAGGAAGGACAATCAATACTGTATATAGTCAATGTGTGTCGCCATGGTAACCGGTTAGAACTCCAAGTGGCGATGAGGTCTTAAAATGTACGGAAAGGGTCTTAAAAAAGGTCTTACGTTTGACTTCAGGATTCCTTTAATAATAATGATATTTTCTTTGATTAAGTATTTCTTCTCTCTCTCTCAGGTACACCCTCATCCCCACCTCAGCAGTTCTGGGTTTGGGGGGGGCTCCTTTATGGTCGGCTAAATGCACGTTCCTGACCATCGCCGGGAACGCTCAGGCGGCTGAAGACGGGAAGAAAGGATCCGACGTCATCAACCAGTACTTCGGCATCTTCTTCTTCATCTTCCAGTCGTCAGCGGTGTGGGGGAACCTCATGTCGTCACTCATCTTCGGACAGGACAGCAACATCGGTAGGAGAAGCCCTGGAAGGGAATAACATACAGGAGATATTAGGGATAGATGTAGGGGGAAAGTAGTCATATTCTAATGTTTTCTTTTTATCATTTACTTAATTATTATAATTTGCTCTTCTTTATCGCGCTGTGCCTCATGACATAATATGTTGTTGTGTATATCAGTATGTAGTGTCTCTACTTTAAAGAGTCCTCTCCTGCTGATGTTCAGGTGTATATCAGTATGTAGTGTCTCTACTTTAAAGAGTCCTCTCCTGCTGATGTTCAGGTGTATATCAGTATGTAGTGTCTCTACTTTAAAGAGTCCTCTCCTGCTGATGTTCAGGTGTATATCAGTATGTAGTGTCTCTACTTTAAAGAGTCCTCTCCTGCTGATGTTCAGGTGTATATCAGTATGTAGTGTCTCTACTTTAAAGAGTCCTCTCCTGCTGATGTTCAGGTGTATATCAGTATGTAGCGTCTCTACTTTAAAGAGTCCTCTCCTGCTGATGTGCAGGTGTATATCAGTATGTAGCGTCTCTACTTTAAAGAGTCCTCTCCTGCTGATGTTCAGGTGTATATCAGTATGTAGCGTCTCTACTTTAAAGAGTCCTCTCCTGCTGATGTTCAGGTGTATATCAGTATGTAGCTTCTCTACTTTAAAGAGTCCTCTCCTGCTGATGTTCAGGTGTATATCACTATGTAGTGTCTCTACTTTAAAGAGTCCTCTCCTGCTGATGTTCAAGTGTATATCAGTATGTAGTGTCTCTACTTTAAAGAGTCCTCTCCTGCTGATGTTCAGGTGGATATCAGTATGTAGTGTCTCTACTTTAAAGAGTCCTCTCCTTCTGATGTTCAGGTGTATATCAGTATGTAGTGTCTCTACTTTAAAGAGTCCTCTCCTGCTGATGTGCAGGTGTATATCAGTATGTAGCGTCTCTACTTTAAAGAGTCCTCTCCTGCTGATGTTCAGGTGTATATCAGGATATAGTGTCTCTACTTTAAAGAGTCCTCTCCTGCTGATGTTCAGGTGTATATCAGTATGTAGCTTCTCTACTTTAAAGAGTCCTCTCCTGCTGATGTTCAGGTGTATATCAGTATGTAGTGTCTCTACTTTAAAGAGTCCTCTCCTGCTGATGTTCAGGTGTATATCAGTATGTAGTGTCTCTACTTTAAAGAGTCCTCTCCTGCTGATGTTCAGGTGTATATCAGTATGTAGTGTCTCTACTTTAAAGAGTCCTCTCCTGCTGATGTTCAGGTGTATATCAGTATGTAGTGTCTCTACTTTAAAGAGTCCTCTCCTGCTGATGTTCAGGTGTATATCAGTATGTAGTGTCTCTACTTTAAAGAGTCCTCTCCTGCTGATGTTCAGGTGTATATCAGTATGTAGTGTCTCTACTTTAAAGAGTCCTCTCCTGCTGATGTTCAGGTGTATATCAGTATGTAGTGTCTAGATAACACATTACAGGAAAGGAAAAACCCCAAAAGGAATAATAGGGCCCTTTAATTACAGTACAATAGTAAATGCACCTACTTTAGCTGATGATGCACAAACTGGGCAAAGTCTAAGTGCTGACTGACCACTTTTTTTATGGCTTTAATTTAAAGAGACACTGTGTGTGTGTGTGCGTGCGTGCGTGCGTGCGTGCGTGCGTGCGTGCGTGCGTGTGCGCTCTGAGTGGATCTTCATCAGTTTGTCATTTTATTGCTGTTAATGCTTCCCGGTTTATCAGCTCACATGATGTCCGGGGCATTTCTCAGAAGAACACCACAAAGATTTTTAATTCTTATTCTATTTCCGGTGCTCAATTTGTTCTGACTATAGGCTAGAGATTATCTAGCTTACATATAACATACATTTGTACTGAAGCCCTGAGAGAAAGACTGTTTATTTGTACTCAATATAATACATGTCTTATTTATTTTATTATCAGTGTTTCCGCTTTGAAAGTTGCATTTTATAACAAAGAAACATGCGATAATATGTATTTATAATAATTAACAATACTCTGTTAACTGAACTAGATAACTGATATATACACAAACATGTCTCTTAAGATATTCATATTTGTAAGTATTCTTTTTGTGTAATGAAATGGATGCATATCATTGTCTTTAAAAGGGTCTGCATACATTTTTATTTTCTCATTTAAAATCCTATCGTTGGCTCTATGACTTATTGAAAACAATTTGTCCGAGAAGTTACACACTTAAAAGTAAAAATACACCCACTAGTTGGCTTCGAGCACTCTGAATGTAAATGTGTGTGTGTTTCCTGGCAGCGATCATCCCGGAGGAGCAGCTGCTGGCGTGCGGAGCGGCAGACTGCAGCCTGAACCTGAACATGAACAGCACCTCCACCCGGCCCGCGCAGGAGCTGGTGTGGACGCTCGTCGGATGCTACATCGGTAACTTTGACTATCAGGGGCGATATATTATTTGAAGGCATGTTTGGGCGCTGGGTGTAATTGTATATATATATATTGGAGACTATGGCAAGCCGATTTAGCTTTTATTCAATTCTGAAGGATATCAAAAAACAATTCTTACTAGCAACAATGTTTAATTCTGATATCAAAAGTTCTATTTTAACGAGTTAGAATGCAAATTCTTGATAGCAGAAATGTAATTGGAACTAGTTGTAATGTGTATTCTTGATATCAGACATTCAATTGTATAGTTGTAATGTGTTTTAGTCAATTTATTGAACATGTCAGAAACAAAAAATATAACAATAATATATATATTCTCTTTTTTTCACTCAGATTAATAATTATAACAAAGTACCAACAAAAAAAATAATAACAAACCAAAAAAATAAATAAATAAATCATTTTCAGATAGTCTCTGTTCATGTTCAACAGGGGCAAGAAGAAGCTTTAACAAACTGTTCTGGTCCTCCCCCCTCTAGCATATATTTTTATTATAAATCATTAGGTCATCGTCATCAGCGACGTGTTTGTCTTGTTAATCTTTTTTTTTACAAAACAATCAGAAAGAAATTACTTTTTACAATTACAAGAAATAACAACAAATGGGATTTTACAGGTCCTGTTCATAACCATTAATGATTTGACTCCTAAATAATACTTTCATTTTAGATAGACTTGTACGTGTATTCTTGATATCAGACATTCAATTGTAACTAGTTGTAATGTGTATTCTTGATATCAGACATTCAATTGTAACTAGTTGTAATGTGTATTCTTGATATCAGACATTCAATTGTAACTAGTTGTAATGTGTATTCTTGATATAAGACATTCAATTGTAACTAGTTGTAATGTGTATTCTTGATATCAGACATTCAATTGTAACTAGTTGTAATGTGTATTCTTGATATCAGACATTCAATTGTAACTAGTTGTAATGTGTATTTCTGATCAGAAATGCGATTTGAACTAGTGAGAATTGCATCGTTGTTCTCATTCATTTCAATGGGTGTTTGAACTGATGCCAATTTGCCAATTTCTGATATCAGTAATTAAATTGTTACTAGTTACAATTACATTTGAACTAGTAAAAATACCAATTTCTGATATCAAGAATTCAATTTGAACTGGTCGAAATGCCAATTGTTGATATCAGAAATACAATTTGAACTAGTTACAAATAAAAATTGAATTATTGATTCAATTTTTTTATATCAGAAATAAACATTATTACGAGTCAGAATAGATTTTTTGATATCCTCCAGAAATGAATAAAAGCTAAATCGGCTTGCCATAGGAGACAGGTGGAGATGGGAGTAGAGCACTAGTAGGCAAATATTTTTTTACCAAGGTGATTCAATCAGGTGATTCAAGCCATAGGAAAGGCTTGAGGAAAGTAAACCTGTAGGAATAAAATGCACAGAACTAGCGATCTTGTCTGGACTTGGATCATTCCCTGCGTAAGATTCTCTATCTGGCGCCTCAGCGGCAATCGTACTTTTAAACTATGATTTTGGCCGCTACAGGTGTAGTGCTATTTTTACAAGTGCCGTAGCGCACCTATGACTCGCGCATATGGACATAGTTTACGATATAAAAAGTGTGCAAATGTATTTAGTATCCTATCCAAATAGATTACCAGATTTCGTTTTGTTTCACTTGCCTCTCACGACTTCCGTAGATTGGAAATTGTGTTGCAGTTTCTTATTATTAACTGGGTGTATTTGTGTCTTATAGCAGTGAAACCAAAAAGTAACATTTGACAAAGTTCCCATAATCCTTATATTTTTGCTTTTATACCAGAAAAAATAACCCTACAAATCTTGTTTGATTGGAGTAGTACGCTGCTATGGACAGTCTGGCACTAATGTACATTCTCAAAGATATTGAAAGGCCAGTTATTTTGTATATATTGATTGTTGTGCTTTTATTTAGGTCTTAAAGTGCACATTGATTGTTTATAAACATATTGTTATATATTTGTTTTTTATTCGGGATTGTGGGAAACGGTATGTCGATCTCTCTGTCTGTACACACAAACCGAAAGATTGACAATAAAGTTGACTAGTAAATTCACATTAAGTTTCTCTTTACCAAAAACTTCATTGTCTTGCTGTATTTCAGGCGTGGGGGTGCTGGCCATGATCATCGTGGCCGTGTTTCTGGACAACATCGACCGGGAGGAGTCGAGTCACTTCAGGGAGAACCGAGAGCCGTTCTCCAAGACGTTCCTCGCCACGTTTCGGCTGCTGAAGGACTGGAGGCTGCTGACCCTCATCCCGCTCACCATGTACAGCGGCTTCGAGCAGAGCTTCCTGTCCGGGGAGTACACCAAGGTGAGGAGGCCAAATTCATTTTATATGCTACACAAATATGGCCAGGATCCTTTGAATTTTCGGATTATTGGGTTAGAATGTTCCAAAGGGGAGGTTGTTGAGCATGAAACACTTGACATAACTAAAGGATACGTTAAAAAAGAAAGCGATGTCAAAGAAAACTATTGCTGCTAAAAAGTTAGCGACGATCGAGTCAGAGCTAAACATTTCAGATGTGTGTATCTCACACGGCACTGTCACTTTTATTCATTTGTTATTCATGTTTTATTATCTTTGCTTTTAAATGACTGTGGCCCGTCTACACTACAGCGTCGACAGCGTCGAAAACTCCAATCTGCCCATTCACTTTCAATAGGGGTGACGTCACTTAGCCTCGCTTTTTCGCCGAACTGAATTGTGGGTAGCCGAGCGGTCCGTCTCCGGCGTCAGAAGTTGAACATTGCCGGAGACGCCGGAGTAGCCAGCGCCAGCCAATCAAATCCCATTTCCCAAAATCTGACAGCTGAAGCCGTAGCCAATCAAACCGCGTCTAAGCTGGGAGAGATATCCCGCCGTTCATTTCTATATTTCAAAAAAAGTCGGAGGAGAAACTAACTATCGCCGTAGCAATCACCCGGTTTTGTATGACCAGACCCTCTTCACCTACCGGGATACAAACCGGAGGAACCAGGCATGGAGGGAGGTGGCAGAGACAGTGGGGGAAACTGGTAGGTTTTCGCCTGTTTGGGGAGTTTATATATATATTGCTCCCATAAAATCCCCGGGGGTTTTTGCTTTGTATGTCGGGGGCGGGAGATTCATGAGATTGGTTGTTGGTCGTGTTGCTTGAATAAAATCCCCAAGCTACAGACACGCCCAGCTCCAAGCTTTTTTTGAAGCTGTAGTGTGGACGCTCCGACTGTTACCTTACTGTATCACTACACTTGTATGCACTTGTCTTGTATATCACGAAATACAAATGACCTGCTTTCTAAATCCATGTTTTGTGTTTCTCCGCAGAACTACGTGACGTGTGCGTTGGGCATCCATTACGTTGGATATGTGATGATGTGCTTCGGAGCCACTAATTCCGTTTGCTCGTTTTTATTCGGGAGACTCGCCCGGTACACAGGGAGAGCCGCTCTCCTCCTCTTTGGTAAATCCTCATATTTCAATGTTTGTTTCCTAGATTTCTCAGGGAAAAAAATAGCCTTTTTAGCATTTTCCAGCTTAAATTTCGCTTAAATTGTGGGAGATTTTTCACATGACAATAATACAATAATAAGGAACACTTCATCTTATAGTTGAGATACATACTTTTCAATGGACAGGCAGGAGTTAAGAGCTGTTCATACATTTGTGAAGTAGAAGTATAAATAAGCAACCTGTTCCTCACATCTTTATTAACGTATACTAACGTTATTCATCTGGATTTCTGTCTTCATGGTTGATTGCAGCTTTTACAAGGCATTTAGGATAATAGTGTCAGCTAAAGCAAATGTGGTGTTACACTACAGCTCACATGCATATAATGATACAGAACAATGAGACTTAAAAGGTGAACATTGATTGAATAAACCTCTGATTTGTGTCTGTCTTCAGCTGCTTTGGCGAACTTCTCCTGTATCATCGCTCTGTTGTTCTGGAGGCCTCATCCCGACCAGCTGCCCGTCTTCTTCGTGTTTCCCGCTCTGTGGGGGATGGCCGACGCTATCTGGCAAACTCAGACCAACGGTAAGAAACTCCTGTCAGTCTTATATAATAATAATATTGAAAAGGGTCCGAAGATAAGCTTCCCTTTAGTCTTACCTGTCAGAAATAGTAGAGCAGGTGGACTCTTTTTCTTCTTCTATTGTTTTATGGCGGTTGGCTTTTAGGCGCATTTACCGCCACCTTCTGAAAGTGAGTGTGGATCATCACGGGGTTAATCTAAATTCTTAATATAATTCCTGTCCTTTTTAAAAACCTAAATACTGCCCTGCACGCTACATCCCCTGAACTCCTTCTCAAAGTCTCTGCTATATTTAATTCTGTTTGATTTCTGTTCAAGGCAAGGCAAGTTTATTTATATAGCACTTTTCAACGCAAAAAAAATGAAAGACATTAAGCATTACAAAAGAAAAGCTAATAAAATAAACATTAAGGAAAAATACATGGATAAAAGTTACAGTGCAGTTTAAGATATGAATAGTTCAGTGCTTCCTTTAGTAATATACATTCTTGAAGGTTTTTGGGACATTGCAAAACCTGGTGTACTCAAAGGCAACGGGAGCTTTTACAGAAACAACTTAACGCCATAAGACTTAAATACAAACTGATCTGATGAGAAGATGATAAACAAGTGGCTGCAGGTTCAGGTGAAGCTAATACATCAGTGAAGGGTACGCTATCAAAAAAGGCGGGAAAAAGACAAAGGCAGGAAGTGAAAAGCAGACATGACACAAGGAGAGTCTACTTTCAAAATAAAAAAGGAAAGGGAGCCAGGATTCTGACACAGCACTTCTTTAACATTATATAATTGAACCTTTCTGCATTAATAAGTTCACGTTAAATGACTAAACCTATGTTATATATTTTGTTGTGTTATGCATTTACATTCACATCAACATTTTCAAAACTAGAGAAATGTTACGCTGTGTTTAAAATCTGGTAATCTGTAACTGTGTTCAAAACCCCTTTGAGCAAGCAGTTCAAATCAAAACTGATAGAAAAACATTTTTAATCCAGTTTAAAGCCACATTTGTGTCGCTATACTTAGACCGGATGCAGATTTTAGTCCTCAGACACCTACATCTTAAAATGCACCATGTTATTTGTAGGCAATAGCATAGGTCTCAGATATATAAAAATATATTAAAAACATGTCTATGAAGTGTTTTGCTCAAAATACCAAACAGATCAGCCATTCTAGCCATGCCTCATATCTCTCTATTCCACTTCCTGTTTCTAAAGTGCTGATTTGGGAATAAAGATTAAAATAAAAAAGGAGGGGTCTGAGCTCATGCGGGACCCGGCAGCTACCGTCTAAACTAAATGCTGCCGTGATGAAACGCCATATCATGGATTATCAAGGATCTGAAACCGTCTGGAGCTCAAAGGCTTTCTCTCTTGCCGGTTACACCACAAGGTGAGTTCCTTTTTACTTCCTGCTTCTTCACACACATGCTCTCCAGTGCAGGTTAGCTCTGAGTGTTAGCGATGCTAATGTAAACATGCATCGACCATATTACATCCAAAACAGTCGGGCATTGTTTCTGATAGCAACGTTTCTGATTGGGCCGTGGGTCCACATTTCAGATATTACGTCATATCGGACGCAAATCTGGATCAGCTCCGTTGTTCCCCGTTTTTAGAGATTTGGGTACTGAGGAAAAGAGAGAGGGTTTTGTTTTCTGACGCTGCGTGAGTTCCCCGACACACCGGGGACACATAGTTATGTATAACAGACATCACAAAGTGCATTTTGCATGATAGGTCCCCTTTAAGTTAAAAGAGATACACCCTGAATAAAAGCTAGCGGTAGCCCACTGTCCACCAAAACTGCTTTGAGTGTTTTGCTTGGACTTTATTACCAGGTCCATTTGTTTTCAAGAGAAGACCTGTGTGTTTAATTCCTCTCGCATTGAAATCCTCCCAAACAAATCAAAAAATTCCCACAAAGATGCCACACTATTGAATTGTCATCAATCTCTGCTTTTGTTCAGTTTGAGAGCCCCCTAGTGGCAGAACATATACATGTGTCTTTAAATGTCTTCCTTATATGTCTATATGTAAATGATTATGGTTGTTTTAAAGGTCCCCTATTATACTGTCTTTCATCAATATATTACAGCTCTCAGATATATACAGAACACGTGTTTGTCTCGAACCTTACCTTGGTTGCTGATTGGCTAATGGTTACACGAGACAAAACATCGTTATGACATCATAAAGTGGCCAAAATCTGATCAGCTCATTTTCAGGTTTTATAGAAATGGATCAAAAAGAGAGAGAATCTTTGTTCCTGAAACTTTCAGAGTCTCAAGAAGAGGGGACACATGTTGATGAAGAAGAGACATGAAGAAGAGGGGACACATGTTGATGTAGAAGAGACATGGAGAAGAGGGGACACATGTTGATGTAGAAGAGACATGGAGAAGAGGGGACACATGTTGATGTAGAAGAGACATGAAGAAGAGGGGACACATGTTGATGTAGAAGAGACATGAAGAAGAGGGGACACATGTTGATGTAGAAGAGACATGAAGAAGAGGGGACACATGTTGATGTAGAAGAGACATGGAGAAGAGGGGACACATGTTGATGTAGAAGAGACATGGAGAAGAGGGGACACATGTTGATGTAGAAGAGACATGGAGAAGAGGGGACACATGTTGATGTGGAAGAGACATGAAGAAGAGGGGACACATGTTGATGTAGAAGAGACATGAGGAAGAGGGGACACATGTTGATGTAGAAGAGACATGAAGAAGAGGGGACACATGTTGATGTAGAAGAGACATGAAGAAGAGGGGACACATGTTGATGTAGAAGAGACATGGAGAAGAGGGGACACATGTTGATGTAGAAGAGACATGGAGAAGAGGGGACACATGTTGATGTAGAAGAGACATGGAGAAGAGGGGACACATGTTGATGTAGAAGAGACATGAAGAAGAGGGGACACATGTTGATGTAGAAGAGACATGAAGAAGAGGGGACACATGTTGATGTAGAAGAGACATGGAGAAGAGGGGACACATGTTGATGTAGAAGAGACATGGAGAAGAGGGGACACATGTTGATGTAGAAGAGACATGAAGAAGAGGGGACACATGTTGATGTAGAAGAGACATGAAGAAGAGGGGACACATGTTGATGTAGAAGAGACATGAAGAAGAGGGGACACATGTTGATGAAGAAGAGACATGGAGAAGAGGGGACACATGTTGATATAGAAGAGACATGAAGAAGATGGGACACATGTTGATGTAGAAGAGACATGAGGAAGAGGGGACACATGTTGATGTCGAAGAGACATGACGAAGAGGGGACACATGTTGATGTCGAAGAGACATGACGAAGAGGGGACACATGTTGATGTAGAAGAGACATGAGGAAGAGGGGACACATGTTGATGTAGAAGAGACATGAAGAAGAGGGGACACATGTTGATGTAGAAGAGACATGAAGAAGAGGGGACACATGTTGATGTAGAAGAGACATAAAGAAGATGGGACACATGTTGATGTAGAAGAGACATGAGGAAGAGGGGACAAATGTTGATGTAGAAGAGACATGAGGAAGAGGGGACACATGTTGATGTAGAAGAGACATGAAGAAGAGGGGACACATGTTGATGTAGAAGAGACATGGAGAAGAGGGGACACATGGATTTTGCACAATAGGTGACCTTTCAGTTACATGTCTCTGCTTTCTGTCCCGCAGCTCTTTACGGGATCCTCTTTCCTCGGCACAAAGAGGCTGCGTTCGCTAACTACCGGATGTGGGAGTCCCTGGGTTTCGTTATCGCCTTCGCCTACAGCACCTTCCTGTGTCTAGAGACCAAACTGTACATCCTGCTGTCTTTCCTGGTGCTCACCGTCATCACGTACCCCATCGTGGAGTATCACGAACGCAAACACCCAACACCGTCTATACAGGAGGCCGGGCACCCGCCCCACAACCAGGAGGGCTTCCACAACGACAAGGGGAAGATCGTCGCCCAGACAAAGTTGTAGGGACAGATTTACAGGAGATTTTGTCTGTTTTTTTGCACCCTGTTCTGGACATTAAAGGTGGGGTAGGTACGTTTCAGAAACCGGCTCGAGATACACTTTTTGTTATATTCCATGGAATGCTCTTAACATCCCGATAGCAATGAATATCTGAAGTGCTTTGACAAAAAAGCCATACAAAAATGTCATCTGTAGAAGCCGTAATACTGTAAAAAGTACAAGATGGCCTCTCTGCCTGTCAGCCTTCCCTCGGGGCACACACTTACCTCGTGCCCTCATTGGTCATGTGCGCGTTCGTGTGTGTTGGGGGAGGGGCTCTGTGAGGAAGGGGCAGATTTTCTCCGGTTGTGTATTTTCAAATTCTAGCGATCTCGAGCCGGTTTCTCAAACGTACCTACCCCGCCTTTAAGATGGAAATTAAGGGCCTCACATTGATGCCAACAATGTTTCTAATTACCCTGAACAACTAAGAGAATTATGGAGGTTCAACCAGACACTGCATCCTGATTTTTACTGGTTCAGCCACCCTGCCTAAAAAAAACTCCTTTCCCCTCGTAGAACAATTACAATACATTTCACAAAAGTAAAAAAACAGAACATAACTATCTATTCTTGTATGTTTGACTCAATAATAATAATAATACATTTATTTTGGGGGGCGCCTTTCAAAACACCCAAGGACACCTTACAGGGTTACAGATTTACAATTTTACCTTACAAATTAAAACAGTGGATTTAGTGAAGTATCAGCCGGGGGTAAGACAAGACAACAACAGGAAGTCGACTACAAAAGGACACAAAAGGACACGGGGTACAGATTATAGAGAAAATGTCAGTTTGAACAGGTGGGTTTTGAATGTTGTTATGGAATGACAAACAATGAGTGTTTATAGGTTTTTGTTGGTAAAATATATTTTGTTTTGTGTCTCATTTACCCGTGTTAAAACGCAGATTATACATACATGGTAATTGCGGGTAAAATGGAGGTTATATTAGTGGATATTATTGCCTATTTTAAAGTGTTAAAGGGTTGTTTTACATGATCAGGATTTGTGCAATTATGAAACCAATACATTTTCTACTCAGCAGTATTGTTTCACATCTTTTTTTAATGTTACTGAACTGTAACTGAAAAGCATACACTGTAAATGTTGTTAATAAAATGTTGAATAAATGTTTAACTATTTGTGTCAAAAGCAGTGGCGGCGCCAGAGATTTTCTTTCGGGGGTGCTGTGGGGTAGCTTGACGTTTCATAGAGGGTACTCAGGGGCGCCATAAGGGGGTGAAAAGTTAGGATGATTCTAAGGGCCCGTGACTGACAGGGGCCCCAAAAAACGTAAGAACATTAAGAAAAAATGTTTAAGTAACCTTTCATCAATCATCAATAATTAACATTAATATAACGTCATATTGATGATGTATTTACTAAACTTATGATTCATTTAACTTATTTTCTTCCAAAAGTTAATTATCCAAAGCATCGAACACCCCCCTCTATTTACATGTAATGGTTTGGTCCTGCCTCCAAACGGGTGTGGTTAGCATTGTGCTTGGTTGGCGTGGCCGGGGTCTGGTGGTGGGGCCCAATGTGATATCTTTTCATGGGGCCCAAAATCCCTGGCGGTACTCAATGGGTTTCCCATTAAGGTACCGAGCGCTACAGTGGAATGTTCCACTGCAACACTCCCCACGCACACATACGTGTCTCAATTCAGGGGTTGCATCCTTCGAAGGGTGCATTCGTAGACCGCATATGTCACTTCCGCCCAAAGAAGGCTATCCCAATTTAAAAAAAAGACGAGACACCATAGCCGCGGGAGAGACGAGAAACTGCGACACCGTTGGCAGAAGGAAGAATGGAGAGAAATGTGTGGAAATAATACCATAAATAAAATGTTACCTCTCATGTATCATATATGAAGGATTCATTTTCAAACATTGATTAAAGCCAATCTTAAAATGATTTAACACACGCCTGATTTCTACTACCTTCCCACGTGAATCCTATAAATGAGGCCCCTGGTGTCAGTGGGACATCATCTGGGCTGGTTTAGGGGAAGAAGGAGAATATAAACTGTTATAATCACAGCTATTAAGATTAGAACACTAATATTGTTAACAATCTATACAACATGCTTTTGTTCCTGTAAAAAACATATTGTTTTATTAGTACAGAAAAATTAAGACTTCTTTTAAATATATGAAATAATATGATTAAATTACATCAGCTATATATAATTTACTTGCTAACTTACTAATGTAACATTACTGGGGGCTAAAGGGACAGCTTCATCTTATTTACCTGGCCATGGTTCTCTTTATTTAATCTCCGACGGTGATCTCCAAACATTTTAAAAGTAAAGTTTCTGGATCCTTTTCAGCTAATTTGCGAGCAGGCTGCTGGAGCAACGCAACCGAACAGCGCGTATCACGTGACGTAAATACGAAGCGCTCCGTAGGCTAGACCGTCTCATTTCGTAGGCCGCTCGGTCCAGCCAGCCTACCCGGTCTACGTGGGCTGGGTCCTCCGTGGACCGTGTAGGCTGCGTCAGCGCCATGTTGCATACTCCGAAGGATGCAGCAGCCCCTGAATTGAGACACGGCCACAGTGTACCGACTGTTACTATGAAGGCTTGATAATCAGCTCACGGCATACAGGTGTATACAGGGGTAAAGTACTATTTTTATTGCAAGTTGGGTGTAGACATAACATCCTCTAGGGGGGTCCGGGGGCATTTAATATTGACCTAAAAGCATCAATCTGGTGCAATTTGAGAGCAACATGAAGAGATCTATGGATACATCTCTCAACACCCATTTGAAACAGAACTGTAAACAGCTTTTCTATTTCTTTATGGATATTTTATAAATCACTCTCCTTTCAAACTTTATTCTTGTTTTACTGTCATAGTATTTCATACCTGTTTTTCATTTATGCTCTTATTTTGTTATACTGATCATAAACGTGTGCCTCAGAAATACTTATTAATCAAACTGTTTTGTGACCCACTGAGATAACTTAGACCAGTGGTTCTCAACTGGTGGGTCGCGACCCAAAAGAGGGTCGCGGACGTGTGAGTGAAGAAACAAAAATTGAAAAACGAAAATTGAAACTGCTTTTTTTTCTTTTTTGGGGAAAAAGTCAAACTTTTATTTTGAAGGCCCGATTTTCTAACGCTGTTCAAGCAGCAGGCGTTGGACTGGGAGTAACGGAGACCATACACGGTACTTCCAGTCTCTGAAATGACAGCTGTCAGAGGGGGGAGAGTAGATTTAAAAGGGTTAGCGGAGCGCTATGATAGGCTTGTGAGAATAGAGCGAAGTGATTGGTTAAGCTGGAGAGTGACGCCTCCGATCTGAGAGGAGAGAGAGGAGTGACATAGAAATAGTAAATGAATGAGTAAAGACGGTCTTCCTGGTTGAACTTGAACTTCATTTAGTCTCAGCTCACTTCCACATGTTCTCCATCAGCTTCGTACGGTTTTGTTTTTGAAAGACAAACCTTTATTAATGATCCAAACATTTCATTTGATCACACATCCCATCAGTAAAGTCTGTTCAATGATTTCATGATCAGTTTCACTTTATCCACGCCATGAATGCGTTTCATCTCAGCTGTTTCAAACAGAATCAGACAAGATTTCCTTATTGATTATTATCATGATAAGTTATGTTCTATAAAACATCAGAGTACCCCACTTTCCATTTGGATAACAACAACAACAACAACAACAACAACAACAATTAGTCTGCAAACCAATAACAATGTATTTCCCGAGCAAAGACTCTAAGCTATTTACAGGAGAATAATAAATGATGTCCTTATTGATTATGATCATGACAGGAAGTAATATAATTTTAAATGAAATAAGTGTGATAGCCATCTGGGAACTCGTGTGTAGTTAATTCGGGCAACAACAATAACATTTAATCTGTCAAAATAATACATGTGATTATAAATGTCTCTGTTGTTTTAGAACCAGAATAAAATGTGTAGAATAAAAGAAGCTCTGCTGCTTCCTCTCTGAAGACTCGTGCAAGAGAAACAACAACAAGAATCAAAAGAAATATCCAACACATATTTAGAGCAAAGTTTACACATCAGTTCAGGTGAACAAGGATCCTCCTGAGCAGCCTCCACGGCTACACAGACACAGGAAGGAGCCGAAAGAAAGTCCAACATCTACAGAACAACTCGTGACAAGATGTTCAAGCCCCGCCCATAATGTTTGATTGACAGCTGATCTGCGCAGTGAAGACATGGACAATCAGCTCTGAAGGACACACGGTGAGTTTAAGAAGTAGAAGAGTTCCTCCAAGGACTCCAGGCTATTTGAGTTTACAGAACTCAGCTGTGTCTCCATAAGTAAATAAAGCCGAACTCCAGCATGCAGCGGCTGAGTGAACGTGGTCTGCACTCTGTGGAGGAGAGTCGTGGCTTCAGAGACGCTGTAGAAGGACAGAACACCTGCTCTGTGATCCAGGTACACTCCTACTCTGGAGGACGGAGGACCTGAGACGGGAGTGCGGATGTTGTTGTAATGAAATGTATAACTGTTTTGGTCACAATATAAGCACCCAGGATTTGTCATTGTTTCCAAATCCACTTTCCCCCTCTGTTCTGTTGATATTCTTGTATGCGACTGCTACACAAACTCCTCTCCCTCTCCACTCCACCTCCCAGTAACACCGTCCAGTCAGACTCTCTCTGCTCAGGACCTGAGAACATGCAGTGAATCTGTCTGGGGTGACGAGGATAAAACTGTGGTGTCATGAGTGTTGCTTTTCTGCTGCCCCTCAGATAATACCAGCCGTGTGTGTGCTGTGTTTGGATCCAGAGTGACTTCCTGTGAGTATGTGAAGAACCCAGCTCTGGTGGCGGGCTCTGCTGCTGACGGTAAAACATCCACTTCAGTCGGTGAGACGTTCGTCCATTCCTCTCTCAGGACGTCCTGTAGTTTGTCTCTGAGTGCTGACAGGGCCGCCGTCACGTCCTCAAAGTAGCTCAGAGGCCGGATGTTGGTGCTGGAGGAGTGTGTAGCTCCACTGAGGGGGGCTGGCAGCGAGGAGGGGGGTAGCTGAGCAGGAACTGGTTGTGGTCCTCTGTGTGAGACAGCAGCTCCAGCTCAGCGTCTCTCCTCTTCAGCTCAGAGATCTCCTGCTCCAGCTTCTCCTGGAGCTCTCTGACTCCACTCACTTCCCTCTCCTGCTGGGATCTGAGCTGCTGCTTCACGTCAGAGCTTCTCTTCTCCACGAGACGGATCAGCTCAGTGAACGTCTTCTCACTGTCCTCCACTGCTTTGTCAGCAGAGCCGTTGACGGCCTCCACCTCCTGCTGAAGCCGCTTCACCTCCTTCTCTCCGTCCTGGATCCTCTGCTGGATGTTGAGTCGACTCCCCTCCAGCTCTCTCTGCCTCTCGGTCCTCTCTGCTGCAGCTGACACCGTGTCGTGGCCTTTGTGTTCGTCCACAGAGCAGATATAACAGATACTCTGCCGATCAGTGCGGCAGAACAGCTTCTTCACCTCGCCGTGACGAGAGCAGATGTTCTCCTGGAGCTCCTTGGAGGGCTCCACCAGCTTGTGCTTTTTAAAGACAGGCGATTCATAGTGAGGCTGGAGGTGTTGGTCGCAGTAAGAGGCCAGACACTGCAGACAGGACTTACAGGCTCTCAGCTTCCTCCCAGTGCAGACGTCACAGGCCACGTCTCCAGCTCCAGCATAGCAGAGGTCAGCAGGAGCAGCTGGGGGTCCGGTCTTCTTCAGCTCCTCCACTAAAGCTGCTAGCATGGTGTTCTTCAGCAGGACAGGCCTCGGTGAGAAGCTCTGCCTGCACTGAGGGCAGCTGTGGGTCTTCTTCTCATCCTCTTTATCCCAGTGGGCCTTTAATACACTTCATGCAGTAGCTGTGTCCACAGGTAGTCGTCACCGGATCCTTCAGTAGATCCAGACAGATCGAACAAGATAATATTTCCCGGTCCAGCTGAACTCCTTTCTGCGCCATTTCACCTCTCAGTAGCAAGTGTGTGAGTTTCACTTCCTGAGAGCCGAAACTAGTGTGACAGGTTATCTGAACAGCAGGTGTGTGTGTGGGCGGTGAATGTGGCATATCAGCTCTTGTACTTTACCCACATAGTACACACACACACACACACACACACACACACACACACACACACACACACACACACACACACACACACACACACACACACACACACACACACACACACACACACACACACACACTAGTTACACCCTTTCTCCTCAGTGTGGATCTGAAGGGGAGGAACCAGGAAATACTGAGTGGAGCTGGCTGTGGCCGTTTCTCAATCTCGAGGACACTGGCTTGGTAGTCGCGTACTTCCAAGTCACTTCCTTCAGAAACGAAGCCAGTATGCTTCCAAGCCACGGCTTCGGAAAACGAAGAAGGATTGAACAGGCTAACAAGTGTGCCACTCTCTGTAACGGTTTCAACATAAGCTGTACCGAAAATAAATACCTCACGATGTCTAGTATCTAATCATGAACTTGCTTTACTTTCACGGAACACATTTTTGGTGATAACAAATGTAACAAAGTAACACATTTACCAACACATGTTCTACGCCACTACATACTTACATTTAAATGTGTGCTGCGTCGGTTCAGCCATTCTCCGCAAGGGTTTTTGAAATTGGTCCGTGCGCAAAGCATTGTGGCGATTTTAAGGACGCAAAGTCTACCCATGTGCAGCCTCGAAATGTCCCCCAAACCAAGGACGCGGCCTCGGTGGAATTCCAAGTATGCTGGACATTGGAACGGTCCTGCTGCGCCACTTGATGACGTAGCATTCTTGAAATATTGGCTTGGAAGCCAGTATCCTCGAGATTGAGGAACGGCCCCTGTCTGAGAGCAGGAAGAAGAGGGAGGGCTTATCAAACTGACTCATTCCAGGAGGAGGAGCAGCGCTCGGACTCTGACCGACACGGAGCCTCGGTTACAACCTGCTCCTCATTTGAAAAGAGATAATAGTTGTAAAATAAGTTGGTGAACTTACAAAATCTAAAGGAGGTTAAATATGTGTTTCCTCCAGTGTACATGTATAGCCTCAATGTCCTGACATAGCTGATTGATTTAATAGTTGAATGTACAGTCAGTCGTTTTTTACTGTAAGTACTAGTAGTAGTAGTATTGTGTGTGTGTGTGTGTGTGTGTGTGTTCGTACTAAATATGAACCTGGAAACTATACGTCCTCTTTCATTGACACCAAAATTATGATTTATGGTTGGAATCTTCTTTTAAATCTTTTCTTTTTACCCTCCAACAGATGTGTCTCAATGGAGAAGAAGAAACCTCAGAGTCCTTCGAGTTGAGTTCCTCCGAGGAGACGTCCCCCTTCACAGGACCCCATCACAGAGACACCCCTTCCTATAACGTGATCCAGGAAACCTCACCTCCTTCCTCACCTCCTCATCTCCTTCCCTCCTCTCCTATCAGAGGACCCTCAGACCTCCACAGACCCCCTCCCTCTCCTCCCTGAAGACCCAGCAAACATAGCTCTGCTTGTGGACGTTTCTCCGAGCGCTGACCTCCTGAACGTCCTTCCCCATGTGGACGCCTCTGCCTCCCCCTCTCCAGAGTTTCCTCACCCTTTCTCCACGCCAGCCCCCACCCTAAAGATCCCTCTAACCACCGCCCTCGCCGGGGTCCTTGTTTGCGTCACGTTCCAGTTCTACACCCCAGAACCAGAACCCAGAGGAGACAGCAAGTGATCCAAAGAGACTACGTGAAGTGTTTTAGCCGTGCTGCCTTCTGACAGAGGATCTGTGAGGGTCTGAACGTAATCTGATTTTAAATGAAATACATAATTGCGGTCTGGTTATTATGTACTTTATAACTCCATCATCTTTATTTTCCATTTCATTGTATTTTTGAATGACTTTTTATTATTTTAATCAATTTTATGTTCACATTTGTATCAATTGCTTGTTAAACCCTTTGAAGTGTATCAGAGGAGCTCTAAAAGGTGCTATATAATTGTTTTAAATTTGATAATTGATGATAATTGTATCGTTATTTTTACTTTACTGCCTTTATTCTACCTCATTTATTTAATCAGAATTTTTAATTCACTGTATTTTCTCTTAAATGTTGTTTGTTATGACTTTTATTAGTTTTATTTTCAAAATGTTACCACTTTTTAACATCCTCATGTTTGTCAATTGGTCTTCAAACACAGATTAATAAAGTCATCAGTTTTATTTTCTATTTCCCTATAATTGTCGTTCATCATTATCCAATCCAATCCACTTTATTTCTATAGATCACTGATTTACATAATTCACTCATGGAACTACAGGCTGGAAAACTGGGTGGGACTTTCGGAAACAGTTCTAAATTGGTTTGAATCGTACTTAAAGGACAGAAACAACTTTGTTTCTATAGGTAAATACACATCTGAGTTGACAAATATGACATGTGGGGTTCCTCAAGGCTCCATCTTGGGGCCTCTTCTCTTTAACATCTACATGCTACCACTGGCTCTGATAATGAAGGCAAGGCAAGGCAAGTTTATTTATAGAGCACTTTTCAACGCAAGGCAATTCAAAGTGCTTTACAAAAAAAATAAAAATGAAAGACATATGAAGAATGAATGAAGAACAACAAAATAAGTTACCATAGCTATGCAGATGACACACACATTTACGTAACAATTTCACCAGGAGACTATGCTCCAATTCAAACACTGAGTAAGTGCATTGAACAAATCAATGACTGGATGTGTCAGAACTTTCTCCAATTAAACAAAGATAAAACTGAGGTAATGGTCTTTGGAGCCACGTATAAAAGTTAGCGCTGAGCTTCAGTGTGCAATGTTCAAAACAACAGATAAAGCCAGACATCTAGGTGTAGTCATGGACTCTGACCTGAGTTTCAACAGTCACATTAAACAGTTACTAAATCAGCCTACTATCACCTAAAGAATATATCTAGGATTAAAAGACTAATGTCACAGCAGGATCTGGAAAAACTTGTCCATGCTTTTATCTTCAGTAGACTGGACTACTGCAGTGGTGTCTTCACAGGTCTCACTAAAAAATCTATTAGGAAGCTGCAGCTGATTCAGAACGCCGCTGCTCGAGTCCTCACTAACACTAAGAAGTGGATCACATCACTCCTGCTATGAAGTCTTTACACTGGCTTCCTGTGTGTCAAAGAATAGATTTCAAAATACTGCTGCTGGTTTATAAAGCACTGAATGGTTTAGGCCCAAGATACATTTCTGACCTCCTGCTAAACTATGAACCATCCAGATCTCTCAGGTCTTCAGGGACTGGGTCAGCTTTCTGTCCCCAGAGTCAGAACTAAACATGGAGAAGCAGCGTTCAGTTATTATGCTCCAAACATCTGGAACAAACTCCCAGAAACCTGCAGGTCCGCTGCAACTCTGACTACTTTCAAATCCAGCTGAATACTTTTCTTTTTGTCGCTGCTTTTAATTGAACTATTCACATCTTAGACTGCACTGTAACTTTTATCCATGTACTTTTTCTTGTAATGTTTATTTTATTAGCTTTTCTTTTTAATGACTGATTTTAAATGCCATTTTCTTAATGTCTTTCATTTTTTGTAAAGCACTTTGAATTGCCTTGTGTTGAAAAGTGCTATATAAACAAACTTGCCTTGCCTTGTCTTACAGGTTGGGTGTATTGTTCCGCACGGACACATATGTTGACTGTACCTACTGTGTGCCTACTGTGTGCCCTCCTTTCTCTTCTTCCCTTCTCTGCCCGGACTTCAAGCCGGCAACATGTGCTTTTCTGCTGCTCAATAAAGCCAACTTTGTACCTTTGATGCACCGCCTCCGACTCCCTTCTTTCGGCACTACATTGGTGACCCTGACATAAGTCTCACAGAAGTTTCCGAGACTGAACCGAACATGGCTAGAAACGCAGTTTTTCTCGAACTGCCGGAGATTTTTGGAGACGTGGGCGGCTGCCTTGTGCGCACGGACTGAGGCTCGGTTCGCCCTTCGCGGAATGGCCGAGGACCACGCTCGCCATTTCCACATCGTTTCGGCACTGGGAGACAGCAAGCCTTCCGACCACATGGAGACGATACGCGTCCTGCTAGTTACGGGAGAACCCGACTTCTTGTTCATGGGACTGTTTCTTCGGGACATGCGGCTGCAGACAGCGCGCTAACACGGCTAGTGTGGAGCCCCGCGCTTTAGCCGAAGAAGCTGGCCGGTTCTCCCTGGCCACCCGCGATTTACCCCTGAGGTGCTGGCCCCTACAGGCAGCGGCACTTTCCCTGGTAGCGGCACGCCACCTAGCAGAGGCTTCGGGGCCGACGACATGGCTCTAATTGCTTGCAGCTAACGGCCGTCGACAACGACTGGCGGCTGACAGCTAAAGGCTAACGCAACGGCTTGCAGCTAACGACGACTGACAGCTAACGGCTAGCAGCTAACGGCTGACTTCATCCATCTGTTAACATCCAATGGTTAACCCTTTTTTTCAGGTGCCAGAGAGGAGGTTCGACCAGACGGTCGACCTCGTGTGGACACTCTCACTGTTTCACCCAGGAAACCCTGCTCGGCCCCTGTGGTGCTTCCTCCCGGACGCGAGGATTGTGTCCATGGTTGAATTCTGGGGGGGCTTGTGTAGTTTTCACTGATTTACATAATTCACTCATGGAACTACAGGTTGGGGGTATTGTTCCGCACGGACACATATGTTGAGTGTACCTATCAGGGGTGGTTCTAAGCCCTAGCACTGACCCCCCTGTGACCCCCCTAACAATGACATTTTTTTTTAAATGTATATCTTCTGGTACTCAGTTTGCCAAAAACCGCAGGATTTTGTTGCTGGAATGTGAGATTGTGCAGACACCCTTATGTAAAGTAGAGATGTAACTGTTCATTGCCTTTATTTTTATAGACTCCCTTCTCTCTGCACTACAATAGCACATTTAAAAACAACAGAGTTGAACAAAGTGCTGTACCCCAACAACTCTATAAAAACATAGCATAAATACATTTGTTGCTGAATTTAGCTGAAAATGCAGAAAAAGTTGAATATTATAATAGTTGAATCGTGACTAGCTGCTTTTAGCTACAAACTGCTGAACTTAGCGGAGAAATGCAGAAAAGTGAAATGATTTAAATCAAAATTGTTAAAGCTCAAATACGCACGCACGCAAAAAAAACACATACATTTGTTGGGGTGCTATGGCTATCCTGGGGGGTGCTTCAGCATCCTCTAGCGACCCCCTGGCGCCGCCACTGGTCAAAAGGCTACTGAATTCTTTACACTCCAATCTCATTCCAGTGTTGGCATATAAAGTATATTTATGCAAGTGCTGTACCACTTTTAAGGTACTTGTAAATGAATATTTCCATTTTATGCTACTTTATCATTCAAATTCGTAAAATCTTGGAGGCCGATATTGTACTTTCTACTTGCTAACATAATTTTTTACCTCACATTTATTTGCAGAACTTAAAGTGGACATTTAATACTTCTTTTCGGGGGGGAGTGTGTGGGAGAGAAACTCTAGATTGTAGCCTTTGCAGACCATTGACATGCACTAAAACCTATATAACACACTACAGCAGGGGTGTCAAACTCAATTTCATCGCGGGCCATATTTGCATAAAGGTTGCACTCAAAGGGCCGGTTGGAACTATATAAATATATAATATATAAAATAATGTATTATATTACATTGTTGCCTCTGAATTCGATTATTATCAGATAGGATAATAACTTAAAGCAGAAGTCCAGGGCAAATAATTGCAAGTCTCTTCAGTGCGCATGTCACAAAACGAGATGCATTGTGGGACGTGTAGTTTATGGGCATATTATATTATAAACGTATAATAAACGTATTATATTATTTGCAAGCTCTTGCGGGCCACATAAAATGAAGTCGCGGGCCAGATTTGGCCCCCGGGCCTTGAGTTTGAGACCCCTGCACTACAGCAAAGGAAAAAAACCACAAAAACTAAATAAAGCCTCTTAAATGTTTGGAAAATTAGGTAGTTTTTTGCATCAGTCCAAAATAAACACCCTCACCGACCGTCAAAGATACCTTTTTAAAAAGACAGATTTTCCAGCAGATTGAAGAACGGGGACAAACGGCTGCATTTCAAATGGTGCTTTTATTGCAATGTGTTGCATTCCCACATTCATGGATGTTATAGATTTGTTAGTCAAAGCATCATTTCCTCAAGGTTGGCATCCTCACCTTGGAAAAAAAAAGCAGAGGGATCAAAAGCACGAGGTGTTTGTGTTTTGAGTGTAGTAGAGAAGTGTGTGTGTGTGTGTGTGAACTTGAGCAGCTACGAACATATGGATAAACAAATCCTCCCAATTGTATTAGACTTCCAGTAGATGCAAATAATAAAGAGTGTTTTTGTTTGTGTGTCCGCCCGCAGGACTCTCACTGCCCGCAGGACTGGACCCGGCCTGAGACTGATTGTCTTCAACATTCAAAAAGAAAAAGGTAGATGTCTTTATATTCACGTTACACACCTGAACAGAGGGGTCGTGAAAGAGACAGAGAGAAAGTGAAAATATAACATGCATAAGATTCTCCCAGATGAACATTGTCACTCATTGTCTTGTAATAGCTGCTCCGATGCCTCTTTTGAAAACAAACTTTACATGAGTGTAATATACAAACAAACGGACGGAAATGAGTAAAATGTATAATATATATTTATATTAATTTGTACAAGGGAGAAAGTGGAACCTTGGTCATTTTCCTCGCAAATTATCCAGAGGATGCATCGCCTACTGTAACCCCCAGAAATGAACACAACTTGGTGAGTTAATAATAATAATAATAAAGTCTTACAATACTAACTTGATGCTGTTCACACAGAGAAGAGAGTAGCTTTGTAACACCTGCACCAGGAATGAGTGGGAGTTAAAGGACTACAGAGAGAGGTGCACAAATACCAGTTTGGACCAATCACAGGAGAGGATTTCTTCAGATTTTCAGGAAAAGTATTCTACGTTTCGCTTGGTTATCATAGCAAATATCTCAATAAAGACAAAATGGCGGGTGCTTTTACAATTACTTAACGAATGACTTTTGATAAATAATCATCAGAAAGCGGATTTATTGAGTAGATGGTAAAAGGCGAAATATTTTAAAAACTAGAAGTATGTTTTAAATTCAGAGTTCGATAAAAACTAGCATTTTGGCTAATTCGAGTACTTTTACATGTTTTTAATATGTTGATTAATATACACTGTCCCTTGTTTTAAATAAATCAATTCAATTTGCAAGGAAAATCCATGAATTTTGCCATATTACAATATCCAAAACTTGATCTAATCTTGCCACGAATTAACCCCTTTATTTTTGGATCTATCAAACTTCTTTGTTTTTTAGCTATGATATTCGGCAATAATTATTATTTCAATACAACTAATGTGATGATATTCTAGGGTTAAATATGCCTTCAGACGACGATTACATAATGAAGATGTTTGATAAGTGATCATCAGTAATGCGAACATCGTCAAGTCCTAGTTTGTCTTTTAGCTTTCAACTTCACAAATCCTGCAGAATGCATTGGTCACATTCTGGTATTTTCTGCACATAGAGAACCAGAGGATACAAGCAACACAAGCATGTCAGTGCACAGCTGTCGCTAAGTCTCACACAACCAGGGTAAAACAAATTAAAAAGTGTCCACCTTGGTTTAAGGAAAAACACGTTTGAAGCCGAGTGAAAGCCGAGCGGCGGCTAACGAGCTAACTGTTGCTAACAACAGGAATGTTCTGAGAGTTCAAGCGGCAGGTTTTTTTTGATACAGTTTGCAGAGAGGAAGAGGAGAAAAGAGGGAGTCACCTGAAGAAGATTGGCATAGTATTTATACTGAGGATCGGTTGGTCGACACAGACAAAGAGGCGTTACGAAGAAGGTGTACCATTTTGAAGCCGTTCGGATAATGGGAATCCTTACAGTCGAGTTCTTCGTGAGAACCTGAGCTACTCGTTTAATTTTTACATTCAGGGGACTTTTTATTTCTATCTCTGATTGCATGATGGCCTTTTCACTTCCAAGTAAATCTGATATATATATAAAGTGCAAAATTAGATTGTATTTGCAAATATTTCCTGGAATAATTTGATTAATCTACGTGTGTAAAAAAGTCAGTTTATTATACAGTTTATTTTTTTTTACAAAGGTGAAAAAAGGTTTTAAAAAAAACACTGGTTAACAAGGTTACTATTGTTAAACAGCAAAGGAGAAATCTCCACTGCAGAAAGTATATACACGAGGCACCTTAGTTTGGTATAAAGGATTCAGGACATGGAGAAAAGAGTCAACTAAAGACGGGGGCTTTTTATCATTAATCTCTACACATACTCTGCCTATGAAATCAATGATTTAGTGTTGCTCCAGTGTTACATCTACATCGTTAGGAAATGCTTGTTTCAGTAAGGTGCATAGCAATTCAATTCCTGTAAACGGAAATAACACTTCAGGCACAAAAAAGACCTCATTGGCGGAAAAAAGGAGGCGTCTCCAAAGCGACTTCAGAGATGAGAATAAGCGAGGAACAAGTGTGTGGGAGAAAGAGAAAGGAACAAAGCCGCTACATGACGTCCAGTGATGGCGAGGTTTGCATATGATATCCATCAAAACATCTCGAAGCTTTGGTCGTTTACTAATGCGAAGAAAGGCTTCGAGAAATGACGAGAGAACCCCACGACAACCTGCTTCTCCGTGAAACCAAGGCTCCACTCTCCCAGATCGGCTAAAACCTTTGACAGAGAACATTAAATATGGCCTTTTTTAGTTTTTTTTTAAATTAACCCGGAAAAGCAAAAAAGCCAGTCCGCACTGCTTCTCTCTCTCTCTCTCTCTCTCTCTCTCCCTCTCCTCTCTCTCCTCTCTCCCTCTCTCTCTCTCTCTCAGTGAAATCACATTCAGCAGTCGCTAGAAACCTTTCTCTGGCAAACGTGTTGTGTTGTTTTAAAGTCTGAAACCCCCCGCTGTGCAGGGTCGAAAGAGTAGAACGAAGAAAAGAATCAAACCAGGACATCTTCCACTTTTCCATCTTAGAGAACACCAGATATACAGTATGAATCACTTACACACTCACTGATAGTCATATAACATACACACATCATCTGAAAATAAAAAAAGTAGAAAACATAAGATCATGACGAACAAAACTCGGAGCACTACTTTTTTGTTTGATTCTGAACAAATACATATTCACATTTCTCTGTTATATACATTATGTTAACATCTTGAAAGTTATAAAAGAGCCTTGTACCTGTTGTTGTAGTGAGAACACAAAATGGAGGGACTGCGGTTTTCTTTTCCATACAAATAAACAAACATTACATCGGGTGTATTTGGCATGTTTTTCATAAGCTGCTGTTTGAAGAGGAATGCCTATTCCACGCAGGAGTGACAGGAAGGAGGTTATCAATACTGTGTGAGTGAAACGAGAGGAGGCAGAAACTGGCAGAATCCTTCCCATACAAAACAATCAAATACATTCTTCCACTTTGTGCAGCTTCTGTCTCTTCTGAGTATTTGTACATCGACCAAACAGTGGCGCGCGGGACTGTCCGACCGTGAGTTCACACCGCGCGAGACACCGCGCAGGCGTACACAAAAAAATACGATTTTTGTTTGAAAAAATCGGGATTTAACATTTCCGCACCCTAAAATGTTTCATTGCTTTTAAAGTAAACGATTGGAAGTACAAGTGCATATCACCAGAGAACGAATTAAACTGTTAAAAACTGGAGGAGGGCTGCTGGTCGATCTTGATAAAACCTTTTTTGGCATTATCTGCTGATGCTAATCTCAGGTGAGCTGTATCTAAGTCTTCTACATGTATTTTGAGTTTTATTGTTGCTTTTAAAGCAGAAAACGGCATCATCTACTGTTCCTAATGCTTTCCTCTTTTAAAGGTGGGGTAGGTAAGTTTCAGAAACCGGCTCGAGTGCACGACAATTTGAAAGTACGCAGGCGAAAATAATCCGCCCCTTCCTTCAGACTTCCTCACAGAGCACCTCCTCCAACACACACGCACGCGCACATGGCGTCAGCAGACTGGTGAAAGTGGACGCCTGTTGCTGGCGAGTCATTGAAGTACTGCTGCAATGCACGCCCAATGAGGGCACGAGATACATTTGTGCGTGCACGAGATGGAAGGCTGACAGACAGGGCGGCAATCCAATCCGTTTAGCCGGGCCGGCTACTGTACTTTTTACAGTATTACGGGTTCCACAGATGACATTTCTGTATAGATTTGTTTGTCAAAGCACTTCAGATATTCATTGCTATCGGGATGTTAAGAGCATTCCATGGAATATAACAATAAGTGTATCTCGAGCCGGTTTCTGAAACGTACCTACCCCACCTTTAAGTGAAGAGTTTAAATTGAATATGTTTCGTACTGCTGGTCGATTAAAAGTGTGTCGGTGGACTTAGACAAGCAACGTCTCAGTTTGGAGGCAGACGGACAGTTTCATCTGAGATTTACATAAACTGCAGGTCGATCCGGATGAAACACGTTTTAAGAAGTACAACCTAATGGGAATCTCATGACAGCTGGAAATCACGCTTTATTTTGTGTTTTTTTGTTATCATGTAAAGATTACCAATATCTGCTGTTTCCAGATGTTCCTGTGAGGATTTGATGCTCGACTTCTTCTATATAACATTTTAAATTGAATATGTTTTAGATATGGTCGAACAAAAGTGTGCAGATGCACCCGGGGAACTGTGAGGGACCGTTTCTCGTCATTGTACAGACCTAACAGTTGATCAAATGAATTGTTATTGGCACCCTAAACCTCAGAATACATGTGTCCTCCTCAGAAGTGCTTGGTAGCCAGCCTTGTTGAACACAAGTATGCGACATTGCCAAAGAGTAAAGCAGAAACATCTGATCAAACAAAACGCACAGTGTGAACTCACGGCAAAAAGGAAAGCATATCAGACTCTCTGGTAATACAAAGGTGCACTACTGATGGTTTCTAATAAATATACACACAGAAACATTGAAAAATAAAATCTCAGAACGTCTGTAAATCATGTGTGAAAAGTGTTTCTGCAGACTTGGGAGTGTGTGTGGAATGTCGACCTTTTGCATACTATCCCTCTCTTATCTGTTGAAGTATCTCAGTACGCAGTGCCCGATTCCTTTGAAGGGAGCATCAGGCTGCAATGAGAGTGAAGAGTTGGGTAGTTGCATTTTCACTTTTTACAGAAACGTCCCAACATCTTGAATGTGAGGTCCGCGCCGTGTGCAAAAGAAAAAAAACCCTCTCCACAGAATCCACTACCGTCTCTAGGCAACCAAGACCAGGGATGTTGTGGCATTTTCGACCGAGAAAGGGCTTTTGTGGTTGTTTTAAAATCACTACATCTCCTAATTCAAATGACGGTGTGTTAAAACTACTTAAAAAAAAGGATTTCGGTTTTTAAGAATCGTACACTTCTAATATTTTGGCTTAAAGAGGACATATGCTAATTTTCAGGTTCATATTTTGTGTCTCTACTGTGACATGTCCCGCCCCTTCACGTACAATGTGTTTGAGCGCCAGCCAATGGGAGCGCGAGTGTTCAATAGTGATGTCACTGTGTTTCTGAAGTAAACTGGAAGGGATTTTAGCCTTTGCAGACCATTTACATGCACTAAAACTACAGGATAGGGAACGCCACAAGGTTCATAATAGGGCCCCTTTAATATGTCAGACTTTTCTTATTTCTAATATCCAGATCATTCAAAATCAAGTAATAACTTAGAGGCAACATCTCGGGAAGGTTTGTCCTTTTTCTTCTCAACTTCCTGTCAGTGTGCATTATAATCCGCACATCTTTTCCGATGTTTTCTTTGTCAACAGAGGTCTGTTATCGCTGAGAGACAGTGGCCCGATCCCAAACCACGCCCTACACCTCCCTTTGCGCGGAGGGTCCGCCACATTGAGGGCTGTTCCAATCCAACGAGTGTGGAGGGGGAGTGGGTTATCAAGCCCTCAAACAGCGAGTCTGCGTCGGTGCCGACTTCACGCGCTGCCCTACCCGACCGTTGTGTATATTTACAGACTGTTGCAAAAACTAAGAAGCTTATAAACATCAGGTTTAAAACTAAAAGAGCTTTGCAAAAACACACAATTAAAGATGTTTGGAGTTTTATTTGAGTTATTAATTTGTATCTGTTGTCTAAGAGACGCTGATTTGAAACCGCCGTTACAAACAGTTACGGCATTTCCTGTTTCTGCCGGAGAGAGGGGGGTTTGCGAGTGTCACTCGGAGGGGTAGGGGTAGGGTGTGGTTTGGGATTGGGCCAGTGTCTGACTGAGCAACAGTAGTGAACAGAACACTGTGTGTGTGTGTGTGTGTGTGTGTGTGTGTGTAGCCAGTGGAGTGAAGTCTTCATCAGGGAACCAGGGGTGGAGGGAGAAGAGGGTTGAATCCCAAAAAAATAACAAAACAGGAGAAAATAAAACGTGTTTTTTTGGCGACTCAACCCATCCTGTTTCGATTCGATTTCATGACAGCTTTTAAATGATCCATCACATCTTTGTTAGGAACTTCTATGACTAACGCCTCTACTTAAATGTCATTATATAGGAACAATATCCAAAATGGTTTTTGCTGTGGCTGCGGCTAGGTACCGTTAGCATCACCAGCGAAAAAAACGCATTTTAAGATATTATTATTTATTTTATACAATGGTTACAAACACATGTACTGTCTGACAAGTTCTCTTCAAAGTATTGTGCATACATAAGAATAACAAAAGAGGAGAACGCAAGAGAAGATGGCCGTCTACTAGCTCCCTGTTCACCACGAGAGAACGCAAAGCAATCAAACCTTCTGTTTTTGTACTGTGGCGTCTTGTGTAGCGCTGAATGTGATGCAGAAGGGAGCTATATATATATCTTATAATAAATTGCTTTCAATATTTCTTTTTTTCAGAAGATGGAATAACCTCCACTGTAGCGGTATTATAATATCATGGTGCCAGAAATAAACCAAAAGAAAACCCTAGATCCAAACGTTATACATACTTTTCTGAGTAATTCATTACATTAGGCGCTTTCACACCGGAGTACTTTTCCCTCTTGGTTCCGATAGTTCCTGGGATTTTGCGTTCACACCAAAATGAGAACTTACTTCATGAGAACTTTTACCCCCACGAAAAGCAGGGACTGAAAAGGAGGGGAAACGTTCCAATTTCTGATTGGCCGGGCGGATTGCAAACCACGCCCCGTAAAACTCGGAAAACTTTTGTGAAGCCGCCATTTTATTTGCTGGCATTAGCATTATTAGCATTAGCATTAGCGCACCAACGGAGAGAGACTAACTTATGGCAACACAAAAAAAAACATGGGAGCGGTGGAGTGATGAGGAGGTGTCGGCTTTCTGGCGATTTACTCGGAAGGCTTCAGTAGAAGCTGAAGCCAGTCCCCAACTCCGGGGACTTTGGGCGGCAGTATACGCCGTGAAGTGGTTTGCGGCCTGCCAGTAAACCCAAAGCAGAAGAAGAAGAAGAAGAAGAGGAAGAAGTGACGTCAGCGGCTTCATTTGAGTAATCTTCCCTCAGGGATTTATTCCGGTGTGAACGCGATCGGCTCTTCGGTTCCATGGGGGAACTAAGTACGACTAAGTGCTGGGAACTAAGTACGACTAAGTGCTGGGAACTAAGTACGACTAAGTGCTGGGAACTAAGTACGACTAAGTGCTGGGAACTAAGTACGACTAAGTGCTGGGAACTAAGTACGACTAAGTGCTGGGAACTAAGTACGACTAAGTGCTGGGAACTAAGTACGACTAAGTGCTGGGAACTAAGTACGACTAAGTGCTGGGAACTAAGTACGACTAAGTGCTGGGAACTAAGTACGGCAAAGTACTTGGTGTGAAAGCGGCTATTATCTTTTTTTTTGAAGAAATATGCAGTTACAAGAGACGCTCATCCCCAAGTCTTTGTCCTTCTGTACTGTACAATACAACCCAAACACTGATAGGCTGAGAGATAGCATGAAGATACACAGAGAAAAAGAGAGAGAACCCAACAGGGCTCCGTATTCACAGCTGAGGGGTAAAACGTGACAGACAGTTAAATAATCATAACAGTCTCTTTTCTTATACTTTGAAAAAATACAAAATAAAACCTCCCCTCCCTTGGTTAGGAGGGGGAGAAAGACATGTAAAAACTGAGCAGCATCCCATCTGTCTCCCATCCATCAAATCCATCCGTCCAATCCACGCTGGCTGTTGTCAAAGCTTGTTCTGAAGTGATGATGAAAATGATGATGACGGTGAGAGCAGAATTTCATTTAACAATAAAAACAGAAGACGTATTTAGAATAATATGTAGTAGAAGGCACTGTAGCTGATAGAGAGAGACAGTCACAGAACCAGCTGATACTGAGCTTCTATCCCACAATGCAACAGAGGTCTGAAACATTAACATTCCCACATCGCTGAGAGACAGGTAGAGTGAACAAAACACAAAGAATACAAATGAAAAGCCAGAGGGGCTGCCGTGTGGGATACTTTAACCCGGACACTTTAAAAATGATGAGCTCAGCTGTATGCTGCAACTCAAAAGCTCCCAAGATGCACTGCTGCTGCTGCGACCGAAACAAAATAAACGGAGCCCGGCCCTGATTTGACAGTGACGACAACTTGGCAAATCTACAATAATGTTGCGGTTGTTTTTTTTCTCGGGTTAAGGAAGCAGGAAGTAGGTCACCAAGGAATGAGCAGCAAGACAACACTGCCTTTTGATAGGCTGAGGCAGACAGACAGGTTGTCAGACAGATTAGACAGGCAGGTTTAAATACACTGCTGCTCCTTCTGACTTTTCTCTCAAAAGAAGTACCAAGATCCAGAAGTGGAGAGGCTAAGTGAATCCAAACCTCCACTGATTTGGGCGTCAAAGCATCCCAAAATAATCCATCGTTCCATCCGAGCGGTGAGACGGAGACGGCTAATGGTGCTCCGACCTTCGAGGTGTACAAGTGAGACAGAGGAGAGTAGAAGAGGGGCCGAGGAGGAGTCGTCGAGGCGTCGTCACTCGGTGAGCAGCTGCTGGAGGAGGCTCTTCTGATTGGCTGCTGGGCTCTGGGACCCCTGAGGACCCTTCTGGGGGGCCGGCGCTCCGATGGGACCCGCGTTCAGGTAGGAGGAGTCGCCGCCGACCAGGTTCACGGTGCACTGGACGTCTGCGAACACCTGGACCTGCTGCACCTGCAGGGGCAGAGAAAGAACGATGAGACGGGGACCGGTAGTTTGGCTTTTGCTTCTACTTGAGATGTGTGTGTTGTGTTCTTTTGGTTGTTCCTTTCGGGACTCCACGTGGTCGATGTTTTGTTTTTATGTTAATTTTGGGGCCGATACCGATCGCATCGAGTGGGCGGGGCCTATGGGGATCTTCCATTTAAAGTGATGTTTAAAACTCAGTCGATGGGGCCCATTCACTGGAGCTTCCACAAACAACAACCAACATAATTATTACATTCAAATGAAGTGCATTATTCAAGTTTACATTCACTTTGGATAACACGGAGAAATTAGCGGAAGCTCTCTCTCTCTCTCTCTCTCTCTCTCTCTCTCTCTCTCTCTCCTCTCTCTCTCTCTCTCTCTCTCTCTCTCTCTCTCTCTCTCTCTCTCTCTCTCTCTCTCTCTCTCTCTCTCTCTCTCTCTCTCTCTCTCTCTCTCTCTCTCTCTCTCTCTCTCTCTCTCTCTCTCTCTCTCTCTCTCTCTCTCTCTCTCTCTCTCTCTCTCCAGCCTGTCAGTATCTCACGCAGCTCAATGATCCAGTAATGAGTGACCCGACAGTGAAGAATAAACCATTTATAACTAGTTTAGTTCCAGAGGTAGATACAATAGCTAAGTGTGTTAGGTCTAACTCTTAGTGTGTGTGTTGCTCCGCGCTCCGGTCCGTCACAGCGGGTGGAGCTGCAGGATTTCTGCTTCACACGTTGCATACCGCTATTTTACTGTCTTTTTCGGACACCTAAAATACTGCCAGACCGGTGAAGCCATTTCGGCGAGCTTGTTTTGGCCGCGCACAGAGAAAAGTGTCATGTATTTTATGCCATGTGTGATCGGCTCTCTCGATCCCTAATGCTGACCTTACCGTCTGCCTCATGTTGTTGTATTCTTGTTTCTGTGGGTCTTAATTTGAACCTTTGTTCTTTCTCGTGAAGCCCTTTTTGGAATTCTATTTCCGTGAAAGGGGCTATACTAAATAAACATATTATTTAATGAGACAGGGCCGCATCTTACTGCATCAGAAGTATTGTAGGTCCATTTAAGCTAAAGTAAATCACTTATCTCCAAAACGGCCTTTCCCTTGCGGCGTATCTCAACCCTTGTTCTTTGACGCTGAAGAACAAACCGGTCAACGTGCATGTGTTATGTGTGTGGCATTACAGTAGCTGTGTGCGAACTGTACATACATCATGAGGCACCTGTGCACGTTGTATCATGTATATATCCTCGAAGTAAACCATCAAAAGGAAATCTGGTAAAACCCGCCTGATAATCCCATGAGGTTATGACACGATGGACAGAAACGCTTCAGTGGCGTAATATCCAATGCATGCAAACGGTTTTCAAAATAAAATGGCGTACTAGAATTAGCTAAATGAATTGTACTACCCTATTTAAGCATATAAGCCCAGATAACGCATGGTTTCTTTCCTCGTAGGTAAACAAATCAAGGTCCCACGAGCATTAGACGCGTCTATAATGTCAAACGACATTTCGAGGAAAGGTCGACAAAAGTCAGGTGGTATAATGAGGATGATATTAATAATAATACATGACACTTCTATAGCGCTTTTCTGAAAACTCAAAGATGCTCTGGCAGAGAATAAAAATACATAAAGAGACAAAGAAAAACAGAAAAGGGGTCAGAGGTTGAATGCAGTGTCGAACAGGTGGGTTTTGAGTGATTTTTTGGATGCGGTGCGGGCGGGAGGGAGGGAGGGAGGGGAGAGCCTCTGATGGGTGACACATGGACGGACAGATCCCTATCGTGACGTTAAACCCCACTGACCTGCTGGTCGCTGCACACTGAGCCCACGATGCTGAGGTTACTGTTGCTGAGGCCCACCGGCTGCCCCATGGCAGGTAGAGATCCGCCCCCTGACCCCCGGGGCGCCATGGAGACGGTGATGCTCATGTTGTTGTAAACCCCCTGCTGGCCAAACGCCTGCCCTGCACTCTGTCCTGACGAACCGAACAGGCTGCAGCGCACAGACAATCAGAGCATCATATCATCATGAAACAAACGGGGGATTTTTTACCACTTTTTAAAGGTCACCTATTATTCAAAATCCAGTTCCTCGTGTCTCTTCTACATCAACATGTGTCCCCTCTTTTCCATGTCTCTTCTACATCAACATGTGTCCCCTCTTCTCCATGTCTCTTCTACATCAACATGTGTCCCCTCTTCTCCATGTCTCTTCTACATCAACATGTGTCCCCTCTTCTCCATGTCTCTTCTACATCAACATGTGTCCCCTCTTCTCCATGTCTCTTCTACATCAACATGTGTCCCCTCTTCTCCATGTCTCTTCTACATCAACATGTGTCCCCTCTTCTTCATGTCTCTTCTACATCAACATGTGTCCCCTCTTTTTCATGTCTCTTCTACATCAACATGTGTCCCCTCTTCTTCATGTCTCTTCTACATCAACATGTGTCCCCTCTTCTCCATGTCTCTTCTACATCAACATGTGTCCCCTCTTCTTCATGTCTCTTCTACATCAACATGTGTCCCCTCTTCTCCATGTCTCTTCTACATCAACATGTGTCCCCTCTTCTTCATGTCTCTTCTACATCAACATGTGTCCCCTCTTCTTCATGTCTCTTCTACATCAACAAGTGTCCCCTCTTCTTCATGTCTCTTCTACATCAACAAGTGTCCCTCTTCTCCATGTCTCTTCTACATCAACATGTGTCCCCTCTTCTCCATGTCTCTTCTACATCAACATGTGTCCCCTCTTCTTCATGTCTCTTCTACATCAACATGTGTCCCCTCTTCTTCATGTCTCTTCTACATCAACATGTGTCCCCTCTTCTCCATGTCTCTTCTACATCAACATGTGTCCCCTCTTCTTCATGTCTCTTCTACATCAACATGTGTCCCCTCTTCTTCATGTCTCTTCTACATCAACAAGTGTCCCCTCTTCTTCATGTCTCTTCTACATCAACAAGTGTCCCTCTTCTCCATGTCTCTTCTACATCAACATGTGTCCCCTCTTCTTCATGTCTCTTCTACATCAACATGTGTCCCCTCTTCTTCATGTCTCTTCTACATCAACATGTGTCCCCTCTTCTTCATGTCTCTTCTACATCACCATGTGTCCCCTCTTCTTCATGTCTCTTCTACATCAACATGTGTCCCCTCTTCTTCATGTCTCTTCTACATCAACATGTGTCCCCTCTTCTTCATGTCTCTTCTACATCAACATGTGTCCCCTCTGTGGAAAGAGACTCTGAACGTTTCAGGAACAAAGATTCTCTCTCTTTTTGATCCATGTCTGAAAATAAGCTGATCAGACTTTGGCCACTTGATGATGTCATACATTTTATTTGTCTTGAGTAACCATTAGCCAATCAGCAACCAAGGTAACCCCCCCTCCCTTATCACCTGAATCTCCTCTAGAGCTCCATTGAGTTCTTTGTAACCAAACCTCTCTCAGAGGGGCGTGGGGAGGGGCTCCTTATTTTCATCTAAGGTAACAGACAGAGAATCAGCACTTTGGAAACAGGGCTGAAACAGAGGGGATTGTGGGTAATGCTGCAATGATCTGTTTGGTGTTTCAGCCAATCAGAGACAGGCTCTGTATATCTCTGAGACCTGTGAGATATTGATGAAGAACAGTATGATAGGGGACCTTTGATGTTTGCACACCAACTGTTCCTTACCTGTTGCTGCTCATGCCGGTCTGTTGCCAGCTCTTCATTTCTGGTGACTGGTAGCCAGGGGGCGGGGCTTGCTGCAGCAAAGGACTCTGGGAGGTTGAGTTTTGAGGCGACAACAACGGGCTGGTCGGGCTCATCTCCGGAGGGAAAGATGGGTCTGCCTGGGCGACTACTGTAAAAGAGGAAAATGCATTTCGTAAATTCACAAAAAAGTAATAACTATTTAATTCCACTATTTTATTTCTTCATTCTCTGCAAGTCTTAAAGATACTGTCTGTCAGAGGAGGAGGAGCCTGGGGATTCAGATGTTCACCAACAAGGCTGTAACTGTTGGAAATGATAATAAAGCCTTTGACCTTTGAATTAAAGATGAAACCCACCATAAGGAGAAGCTAAACAAGTGTGGATTTGATATGTTTCTATGTGTACATGTGTATACTTAGCCTGGTCGTGTAAATATGGTAGAAGATGTGCCCTTGAAAATGTCGTGGATCCGATGTAACACTCACAACATTAAAGAATAAAACACAGAGTCAATAGCGTAATGCCCCTACACACTAAGAAGATCTTACAGCTTATATATGCGCCTCAAAGTGCATGCGTAGTTGACCTCTTCCTGACCTCATAGTGTCAAATTGCATTTTCTGTCCCCCCCCCAGACTTTAAATAATTCGAGGTTCCATGACCCTTTTCTGCTGATGCCACACATGCCAATGCAGACAACTCTTGGTCATAACAATAAAATAATAATAAATGTTATTTGTAAAGCCACTTTCATCGCTAAAAAGTAATCCCAAAGTGCTACAAGGGGCGTTAGTAGAACCATCAATAGAATCCTTGCTAAAAATAACAAAAATTGGCTAAGAGAGACGGCAACAGGCCGTGCCAGCGTCCTCTCCTGCTCTCCAATAGAATAGATCGGCCTCCTGTGAATAGTGAATACTGTTGGGAAAATACTGACTGTTCCTTCTATTTCAAGTAGCACATGATAACAGAGGTCCTACGTAGCTGTGTGCGTAGCCGGAGGTATGACGACATGGATGACGCTATGAGGTTCCTAAGACTGGCATGATGACACAGCCCCGAGAGCAGTCGTCCTCAAACTTTTTCTGTCGGGCCCCCCCAACACAAATAGTCAGGCTTAGTGATTTATTTTGGGGGTGCTGTGGGGTAGCTTGACGTTGCATAGAGGGTGCTCAGACATTTAGGGTTTCCCATTAATGTACCGGGCGCTGCAGAGGAATGTTCTACTGCAACACTCCCCACCACACACACACACAGTGTACCCGCAACTGTTACAATGAAGGCTCGATATTCAGCTCACGGCATATAGGTGTAAGCGGGGTAAAGTGCTACTTTTATAGGTGGTGTGTGTGGACCTCACATAGGGGGGTCCGGGGGCATGCTCCCTCGGGAAGATTTATTTTTAAATATTGAAGTTGAAAGCATCAATCTGGTGCACTTTGAGAGCAACATTAAGAGACATATGGATACATCTCAACACCCATTTGAAACAGAACTGTAAACAGATTAACTTTTTCTTTATGGATATTTTACAAATCAACCTTTTTTACATCACATGTCACTTGTTAGACGCTTTTATCCAAAGCGACTTACATACTCAATACTGTGAACTTTATTCTGGTTTTGCTGTCATATAGTATTTCATAGCTGTTTTTAATTTATTCTCTTATTTTTTTATGACTATAATGATCATATGAACGTGTGCCTCGGAAATAATTGTTTACATTAATGGTGACCAAAACGTTTGAGACCCACTGAGATAACACTGAGAGTCTTTTAGCTCACTGAGCCTCTCAGTCTGACAGGAGAGGATTCTCCTCCACTTTGTTGTTGAAAAAACTCCTTATATCCGTTAGCGTAGCTCGCTAGCACCGGACGCTAACAACTACGATCTCCGGTACCGGTGCGCGCTCTCTCTTTCGCTCTCGCAGGCACACAACATTTTTCAAATTATGATTTTTTTTGTAACCATTTTTCCTCCTGGTCTCTCACGACCCCCTGGCGCGCCCCCCACTTTGAGAACCACTGCCCTAGAGAGATATATGACTGTCATGTTTATTGCTTACGCAGGCCTTAGCTAATCTGAACGAATGTCAGAATACTGCTTTGAACCAGTATGCTTCCATCTTGTTGACTGGAACACCCTCTCTTGTATATCAGCATATCAAGGACTCTACTCTGGGAACTATTTGTCCCACGCAGCCCTGTGTGTGATGACTACTTCCATTCTTGCAAGGATAATAAATACATGTATCCTGATATTGAAGAACTGGCCAGGTGACGAGTGAGATTTTTCAAACAAATACTCACTCGTATGGCTTGAAACACATGATTAAATAAAACAGATTCTACAAACTCACCGGCCCCTCCGAACTGCTGGAACAGCCCCTGCTGCAGCGAGGTGTTGACGGAGTTGCTGAACTGGCCCTGAACGCCACTCATCAGCGTGGGGCTGCTCAAAGGGACTCTGCCGGGCAGCTTGTTGTCCAGAGGAGCCCCGGGGGACAGGGGGCTGAAGGGACTCGGTGAGGTAGGGGGTTTTCCCGTCATTGGGCTGTTGTACGCTGGTGGGAAGGTGAACTGCTGCTGCTGCTGCGGTTGAGGCGTTGTTGGAGGACCTTTAGTCGGAGCAACGGCCAGGTTCTGTCTCATCAGCAGGACTTTCTGCTGGAACATCTGCCTCTGACGGTGCTGGATGCTGTAGAGCTCCCTCTGACGCTGGGCCAGCATCTGGGCGTTCAGGGGAGGCTGCTGAGAGACCCCGTGGCAAAGAGCATGTTACAACTATGAACAGATGTAGGGCATTCATGTAAAGATACAATGTACAATATGCTGTGATAACGTTTACCAATAAAAAGTAAATTACAAAAAAAGAAGAAAAGGAAACGTTACAGAGAAAGAATTATTGACTTTTCTTCAAAGTAATGGACAATACACTTTGTAAAAAGACTGGACATTAGAGTGATCATTCGTAAAGATAATATCGCCATTAACATTGAACATATATAATAATAATAGATTACTGTATAGCGCCTTTTAAGGGACCATCAAAGGCCACGGTGAACAGGTGAGTTTTTAATGAAGACTTGAATATTATATTATATTAAATTAATCATGGTGTGATCTGTTCCAGGCTTTATTATCGAGTCTAGAGTAGGGCTGATTAATCGATATTAAATCGAAATTTGAAATGATGCAATTATCAAAAAAAATTCTTGTGTGTCAGTCATCCACACCAATCAGAAGTGCTGTGCTCCACATGCACCAGACATTGTTAACCAATCAGAAGTGGCCCATGATAGAAGGTCCGTGTTTAGTGTTGCGTGTTAGCGTGATGATATATGTGCTCAGAGTAGCGTGTTGATATGTGTTTAGAGCAGTGTGTGTAGTTTCCCCGCAGCTTCCTTCAATTAGTGGTTAGGAATCACAGCTGTGTTATTAGGCTCACCTTGAGAGTCCTCCTTCTGTTATTTAGCAGTAGCCTGCGCCCTTTTGGCTCCTTTGTTTGGCTTAGGCTACTTTTGTTCTTATTTTGTTGTACACCTTTTTGTTGTTATTCATTAAACCCTATTATAATTATTACCAATTCTATTCGGGTGTGTGTTGCCTTCCTCATCCCTAGTGAGATCGTAACAGAAGGTGATAGACAGATTGATCCAATCACCTGCCAAGTGCTCTTGAAGGTGCCTGCCCTTTCCAAACGGCTTCCAATGGAGCTTCAGATGGTTTCTGAGTCAGGTTAGAGACGCTCCAACACGTGTTTCTATCACAGGGTGAGTCTGAAACTGAAGCTCGACTTTAAAGCAGCCCAACGGAAGTTTCATGTAAGTGTTTCACTCGTAGCTGCGGGGTGCTAGAGACGGGAGCACGTTGATGCGACCTTCCTAGCCGCATTTTACAATAAACTTCCGTTAAAAACAAATATCGCAAATGGAATCGCAATATCTGTCGGAAAAAAGGCAATTCGATTATTTCCCCAAATCGTGCAGCCCGAGTCTACAGAATACTGTTTTTAGGCCGGGACTTCTTTGCAGCACCTCAGTACTTTGTTCAGAAATGTTCACGTGTGCATATTGCCATTTTGTTAAAATTCAATAAATTGTGCAGCCTTACATCTCGTTATTCATCAAGGTCACCGGTACAGAGAACCTGCATCTTCATTTAGTTGCTGACTGCCATTACATTTAGTTTATTTAGTCGTTTAATAGAACCTGCATTGATAGATGTTTCAACCACACTGACCAGCAGAATGAGCGAAACACAACATTGAAATATTTCTATCTTTCAATTTGAAATGCTGTTGTTAACAACTCTGGATGAAACAAACCTTTATTTGGAGTTGCTGATCAAATGATGTATATCGGATAGTAAATATCTTGGCTCTGCTTTTAGTCTCGACAGATGGCGACTAAATGCTCCACTTTGTTTACAAGCCAGTCACTTACTTTGTTTTTAATTTGTTCTGCTCCTGCTGGAAATGATGCAAGTTACCAGAACAACAACCCCACAGATGATCAAACGCTCCCTCAAGCAGCCCTGCATATGGCTCTTTGATTTACTGTGCAAAGGAAATGATTGATTACAGCAGCTCAGAGCTGTATTTCCTGTGTTCGAATCGATTTAAACAAAATTATGTTGGTTGTGTTTCCGGCTAAACAGCAGTGTGTGTGTGTGTGTGTCTGTCTCTGTCCGTCTGTCTGTCTGTCTCTGTCTGTCTGTCTGTGTCCGTCTGTCTCTGTCCGTCTGTCTCTGTCCGTCTGTCTCTGTCCGTCTGTCTCTGTCCGTCTGTGTCTGTCCGTCTGTGTCCGTCCGTCTGTCTCTATCCGTCTGTCTGTCTGTCCGTCTGTCTCTGTCCGTCTGTCTCTGTCCGTCTGTCTGTCTGTCTCTGTCTGTCTGTCTGTGTCCGTCTGTCTCTGTCCGTCTGTCTCTGTCCGTCTGTCTCTGTCCGTCTGTCTCTGTCCGTCTGTGTCTGTCCGTCTGTGTCCGTCCGTCTGTCTCTATCCGTCTGTCTGTCTGTCCGTCTGTCTCTGTCCGTCTGTCTCTGTCCGTCTGTCTGTCTGTCTCTGTCCGTCTGTCTCTGTCCGTCTGTCTCTGTCCGTCTGTCTGTGTCTGTCTGTCTGTCTGTCTCTGTCCGTCTGTCTCTGTCTGTCTGTCTGTGTCCGTCTGTCTCTGTCCGTCTGTCTCTGTCCGTCTGTCTCTGTCCGTCTGTCTCTGTCCGTCTGTGTCTGTCCGTCTGTGTCCGTCCGTCTGTCTCTATCCGTCTGTCTCTGTCCGTCTGTCTGTCTGTCTCTGTCCGTCTGTCTCTGTCCGTCTGTCTCTGTCCGTCTGTCTGTGTCTGTCTGTCTGTCTGTCTCTGTCCGTCTCTGTCTGTCTCTGTCCGTCTGTCTGTCTCTGTCCGTCTCTGTCCGTCTGTCTGTCTCTGTCCGTCTCTGTCCGTCTGTCTCTGTCCGTCTGTCTGTCTCTGTCCGTCTGTCTCTGTCCGTCTGTGTCCGTGTGTCCGTCTGTCTGTCTCTGTCCGTCTGTCTGTCTCTGTCCGTCTGTCTGTCTCTGTCTGTCTGTCTCTGTCCGTCTGTCTGTCTGTCTCTGTCCGTCTGTCTCTGTCTGTCTCTGTCCGTCTGTCTGTCTCTGTCCGTCTGTCTCTGTCCGTCTGTCTGTCTGTCTGTCTCTGTCCGTCTGTCTGTCTGTCTGTCTCTGTCCGTCTGTCTCTGTCCGTCCGTCCGTCTGTCTCGTCCGTCTGTCTCCGTCCGTCTGTCTCCGTCCGTCTGTCTCCGTCCGTCTGTCTCCGTCCGTCTGTCTCTGTCCGTCTGTCTCTGTCCGTCTGTCTCTGTCCGTTTGTCTCTGTCCGTCTGTCTGTCTCCGTCCGTCTGTCTCTGTCCGTCTGTCTCTGTCCGTCTGTCTCCGTCTGTCCGTCTGTCTGTCTGTCTCTCTCCGTCTCTGTCCGTCTCTGTCCGTCTGTCTGTCTGTCCGTCCGTGTGTGTGTGTGTGTGTGACCCACCTGCGAGGGCATCTGAGGCTGTTGGACCCCCGGACGAATCCCTATGTTCACATGTGGGGGGGTTCCTGCAGGAAACGCAGTCATTCCTGACATCCTGTTCTGCAGCTGAGGAAAAGAAAGAGAGAAGAAGAAGGGAGATGATGAAAGTAGAGTAAACAACAAATCAATCGGACCATCGACAGAGGCAGAAGAAAAACATTATTGGAGACAGAAAAGAAGACGGATGGGAGGCGAGATGTATTAGTGATGATGGAGGAGTTCTTTAGAGAGCTTTTTAATCAATACTTACACATTTAAATAAGAGCTATTGTAGGATTTAGACTAAAAGGGAAAGCTTTGAGTCAATACGTTGTGCTTCATTACACCTCTCAGCAATTGAAGTATGTGAAAGCACTTATGGCGCATTTCCACTGCAGCGGGTAGCCCCGTGTGAGCGTCCTTAATCGTCCTCAAGCGGCCAGGCCAGTTTTCCCCACTGCAGCGCGGAGCACGGTTTAAGCGTGCCGTGCCAAACCCGGCCTGTTTTCTGTTGCTTTTCCACCGGGCGTAGTTCCGGCTCAGGGCTACCTTTTCACCTGTTTTCTGGCCCTCCAAAATCGAGGTTCTTACCGGGCCAACAACCGGGCTGAACTAGTGACGTCAACACTCTCGACTGCTGATTGGTCAGAGAGAATCGCTGGCAAGGGGGCTACAACTACAACAAGATGAACATATTGACCGTGATTAAATTGTAATACACGTTTCTAAATGATGCCGAAGTAACAACACACTGATACCGGTTAGTAAGAACCATGAATTAACGCTTTGACAAGTCTGCAGACAGACGGCAGGCGAAACACCTTTTAAAATGCGTGTTTTCTAAATGGAGATTGGCTAAGCTAACGCAGTATATGCTCCGACCGTCCACACTCACAGCAACGGCCTACAGACATAAATAAACCAGCGACTGTATTCTCCATGACTCAGGCAGTCTGTGGTTTGTACTTGTTTACCTTTTGTCTAGTTTCTGAACAGATATGAGGAGCTGTGAGCTCTGAGTGCTAACAGCTAACGGCTGATGTTGGTTTTCTGTGTTTCGCATTGAAGATGACGTCACGGCTCCGCCTACAGTGTACTTCTACTTTTACTCAAGTACAAGACCTGAGTACTTATATATCCTCCAACAAAAGGGGTTGTTGTGACTATGTACAGTCAAACCTGTGCAACGAGAGTTATGGCGCATTCCCACTGCAGGGCCTCGCACGGCTTAGTGCGATATAGCTAGGCCTTGGTAGGCCCGGCTCACTTTATGCTGCGATTCCATTACAGTTTAGGAACTGGGGCAGTAACTATAGTAACGCAGTGTCATAGGCTATAAACGGAGGTGGTATAAGTATAGATATTGTGCTAGAGTAAAAGTAGAAGTACTCAGATCTTGTACTTGAGTAAAAGTAGAAATACTCAGGTCTTTTACTTGAGTAAAAGTAGAAGTACTCAGGTCTTGTACTTGAGTAAAAGTAGAAGTACTCAGGTCTTGTACTTGAGTAAAAGTAGAAGTACTCAGATCTTGTACTCGAGTAGAAGTACTCAGATCTTGTACTTTAGTAGAAGTACTCAGATCTTGTACTTTAGTAGAAGTGGAAGTACTCAGATCTTGTACTTAATAAAAGCATAGTACTCAGATCTTGTACTTGAGTAAAAGTAGAAGTACTCAGGTCTTGTACTTGAGTAAAAGTAGAAGTACTGTGTAGGCGGAGCCGTGACGTATAGGCGGAGCCGTGACGTGTAGGCGGAGCCGTGACGTGTAGGCGGAGCCGTGACGTGTAGGCGGAGCCGTGACGTGTAGGCGGAGCCGTGACGTGTAGGCGGAGCCGTGACGTGTAGGCGGAGAGGCGACGAGACTTGCAATTATTTGCCCTAGATTTCAGCTTTCAGACGTCGTTAATAATGAAGTTATTGACCTATCCGATGATCCAATGCAGAGGCAATAATGTAATATAATACATTATTTTATATATATTTAAATATGTATATTTAGGTAGTCTTAAAGTTACAATGATTAATGCTGATGTGGACCGCGATTAAATTGAGTTTGACACCCCTGTTTTATAGTATCCTCCATCCCGATTTGAATATAGTTGTTATAAAAAACTAAATAAAGCCACCCCTCCTACCTGCTGTGGTCCTTGCAGTCTCTGTTGCAGCTGCAGACGCAGAGTGTTGGGGGGCAGTCTGAGCGCCGGGACCCCCCCCCTGAGGACGAGTCATGCCCGGTCTGATCCCGATGCCCGTCGTTCCCCCAGGAAAAGCCCCTCGAGGAGCTCCAAACCCCAGACCCTGGGGCCCCGCAGCCACCAGCTCCGGAGGAAACTGAGCTGCGGTGAACTGGGACGGGTAGGAAGGGAGTTTAGGGTCCATCGAACCGGGGGGGGGCAGGGGGCTGCTGGGTGCTGAAGGTCGGAGGGTTAGGGTCAAAACAGCCACCCTGGGAAGAGAGACAACGTAAAACAAAGGGATATTAATGGTCCGTTTCTTTTGTAGAAATTAAAATGCAATTTCGACAATAAACAACATTTTGCTATGCTGTTGCTTTATTACGTACGTATGTATATTATTATATTATATTCTCTTTACATGTTGATGTAGAAAAGACATGGACAGATTGATTTTGCATAATAGGTGACCTTTAATTATCTGTTTATTAATTATAAATGAAAATGTATTTAGCCTTTCCTAACTGCACTTACAATCCCTAGTGTTACTATCTTTAAATCCGACACTGACCTGCACCAGTTTGTCGATCCCCAGAGCTTTATCCAGCTCAGCCAGCTCGCTCTCGTCGGTGCCGCTGAGGAAGGAGACCAGCTGCTCCAACAGAGCCTTCTCATCGTTACGGCCCTCAGGCGTGGTGGGGGGTCCGAGCACTTCATCCAGAGTACAGGGCACACACTGCCTGCTCACACACACACACACACTGTACATTACTACACAGTATTTGTTGTAACTTATTTTATTTAAGGCAGTACAAATATTTGTTTATTATCTTCTTGACAGCAGTTAAGGGTAAAATGTTTCACAGGAAATGCTTTTATTTTGAAGTGCAAGTATGTGTCCTGCTCTTACTTCTTCCCGTTATAGATTTGGAAACGAATACGAGTATGTTGAGTGCATTTTCCCGTTTTCTACCGTTCTTGACTGTGACATTAATCAAAAGTAAACACGTTCAGTTTGGACAAGATTCGCTTGGTTGTTCATTCGAAGCTTCTACAGAGAGGCGAAGTCCCTCCGACCCATGGGATTTTATTTCGGAAAAAGTATGTATTGAAGTCAATGGAGAGAGAAAGATTATCTTTCGATCCCGTTTGAATTGTGCCACGAATTACACACATGATGTTTGTCAATCTTAAAAAATTATTTCCATGTCAAAAAAGTCAGTTTGTCGTAAAACTGTTGAAATATGAAAAAGACGCAACTAGAAAGACTACAAATCCCAGAGTCCTGGTCCCGCATGCTGGCTCTTAGGAACCGACTCACTCCCCTTGTGTGTACGCACAGCTCTCAACGCGCCCAGACTTGGAGTGATTTCCACCTCTTTTAATACTTTCCGCCTCGTTCTGAGAGAAAGAAGTGAAATGTTTCAACGTGACGGCCGTCTGGGTGTGTGGTGCGAGACGGGAGATGGAGTTCATTGAGCGGTTTCACACAAACAAAGTGTTACTTCACAGTTTTACGACACATTTTCTACTTGCAAAATTATCTTTTAATTGACAAACATCATGTGTGTAATTCGTGGCACAATTCAAACAGGATCGAAAGATAATCTTTCTCTCTCCATCGACTTCAATACATTCTTTTTCCCGAAATAAGGTCCCATGGTGGAAAGGGAGGGACTTCGCCTCTCTATGGCACAACAGTATTATCATCGGGTTAAATCAACTTTTTATTTTAAACCCAGTAGAAAGTAAAATACAATTGTTCCAGTTTTAATTTGTGTCACTGTGCTACTTGTTAATCTATCTCAGTAATTGGCCATTATATTTCAAATAAATCGTATTTTTATATCAAAATACCTTTAAAATCTCTGTCTTTTTACTTCATGTGAAACTGAAATGTTTGATGACTCGCTCTGCACTTTTTTACAAAGGTTCATACACTCATATGAGACTTAAGGAGGTTAGCTAGCAACCATAAAAACCCAATTTTGAGTTGTAGTCGTTAAGACAAGTAAAGGAGAATGTGTGTTTTGGACATAGGGCAAATACTTTTGTTTTCATTCGTCATTAGTTATAACTCAATCATGCCGATTTGGAAATGGGCAAAAGGTATTTTTGATCTATCCCTCATGTTTCTGATGATCGAACAACAGGTAAGGTTTGCGTGGAGCCAATATTAAATGCAGGGTTCATACACTTTTTCACCAATGACTTCTCCATGACCTTTACCTCATTTTCCATGACCAAAAAGAAATTCCCACTGAAAATGGTTTATTTGAACACGGAACAGGAAAATAAGATCAGCATATGAAACATGTTGTGCCTATCTAAAACAAATCAAATAGTAGGCTTCCTAGCTTCTACACGCTGAAGCAACTGTAGTCAGGGAGGCAAAGTCATCAGGTATGACAAAGGTGGCAAGGACCCGACCCCTGACCCCCTGAAAGCAGCAGGTAATAACAGAAATGCCAAAGAGTCACATCTAATAGAAATATATGAAAGCATTTATTTTAATTGTGTAGCAGTGAATTTATAATTCTGGCAGCACTGTTGAGCATTTTGAAAATGTATTGTCATGCCTCTGTGCAAGGCTGAGTCTTTCTATCTTTATAGCCACTGGTGTAAAGTAACTAAGTTCATAAACTCAACAAGTACTATACGTGGGTACAATTTTGAGATACTTGTACTTTATTTATGTATTTCAATGTTTTGCTACTTTGTACTTCTACTCCTCTACAGTTCAGAGGTACATGGTGTACTTCTACTCCTCTACAGTTCAGAGGTACATGGTGTACTTCTACTCCTCTACAGTTCAGAGGTACATGGTGTACTTCTACTCCTCTACAGTTCAGAGGTACATGGTGTACTTCTCCTCCACTGCATGTATTTAATACCTTTAGTTACTTCACAGATGTGGATGAATGATGTGAAATCTAATCAAGTGTTAAATCAGACTTTAGTTCCACCTGGAGTAAATCCACCAGCTACCCTGCAGTCTACAAAGTACTTCAGACTAGCTGCTCCTTTACCAGCTTTGAGAACACTTTCATGATCAATCATTATAAAACAAATCGTATATATTATTCTGAAATGGACCAATCTGCACAATCACTACTTTTACTGTCGCTACTTTCACTATATTTTGATGAGAATACTTTTGTACTTTTACTCGAGTAACATTTTGAATGCAGGACTTTTACTGTAACAGTGTATTCCTACACTCTGGTACTTCTACTGTTACTCAAGTACAAGATCTGAGTACTTTTACTCAAGTACAAGACCTGAGTACTTCTACTTTTACTCAAGTACAAGACCTGAGTACTTCTACTTTTACTCAAGTACAAGACCTGAGTACTTCTACTTTTACTCAAGTACAAGACCTGAGTACTTCTACTTTTATCAAGTACAAGATCTGAGTACTATACTTTTATTAAGTACAAGATCTGAGTACTTCCGCTTCTACTAAAGTACAAGATCTGAGTACTTCTACTAAAGTACAAGATCTGAGTACTTCTACTCGACTACAAGATCTGAGTACTTCTACTTTTAAGAACAACATCTGAGTACTTCTACTTTTACTCAAGTACAAGACCTGAGTACTTCTACTTTTAAGAACAACATCTGAGTACTTCTACTTTTACTCTAGAACAATATCTATACTTATACCACCTCCGTTTATAGCCTATGAAAAAAACTATTAGAAAACGAAGGCTAAAGCTAACGTTAGCAGATAGTGACAATGTATGCTAGCTAGTTAGCTCAACGATTCCTTAATGATATTGCGACAGAAACATTTTTCAGTGCACATCACACTCTGCCGCTCCGACAGGGAGCTCTGCTCTGAACACCTGAACGGCCCGTTCTAACAGCTGTTCACCAGCGGTGCCACAGTGATGGCCCGTCTACACTACAGCGTCGAAAACTCCACTCTGCCCATTCACTTTCAATGGGGTGACGTCACGTTGCCTCGCTTTTTCGCCGAACTGAATTGTGGGTAGCAGAGCGGTTCGTCTCAGGCGTCTCCGGCGTAGCCAGCGCCAGCCAATCAAATCCCGTTTCTGAAAATCTGACCGCTCAAGCCGTAGCCAATCAAACCGCATCTAAGCTGGGAGAGATATCCCGCCGTTCATTTCTATATTTCAAAAAAAAGTTGGAGGAGAAACTAACTATCGCCGTAGCAATCACCCGGTTTTGTATGACCAGACCCTCTTCACCTACCGGGACACAAACCGGAGGAACCAGGCATGGAGGGAGGTGGCAGAGACAGTGGGGGAAACTGGTAGGTTTTCGCCTGTTTGGGGAGTTTATATATATATTGCTCGCATAAAATCCCCGGGGGTTTTTGCTTTGTATGTCGGGGGCGGGAGAGTCATGTGATTGGTTGTTGGTCGCGTTGCTTGAATAAAATCCCCAAGCTCCAGACACGCCCAGCTCCAAGCTTTTTTTGAAGCTGTAGTGTGGACGCTCCGTGACTCCGCACAGTAGATAATGTAGCTGACCGTCATCCCGGAGCAGCAGCGTTAACCGACAGGCAGGAAGACTCGAGCCCACAGCTCGCGCTTCATATATTAAAAAAATAACACCATGCGCGTCATGATGGCACAGAACAGCTCGCGACCGCAGATTATTTTGGCGATTAGATAAAATGTAAATTATATTTGACGCAACTTTATTTACATTTCCATGACTTTTCCAAAACTTTGGGAAAAACATCGTTTTCCATAACTTTCCAGGGCCTGGAATTTGCATTTTGAATTTCCATGACTTTTCCAGGTTTTCAATGACCGTACGAACCCTGTAACTGACAACATACTGAGAGTACAGTAAAGCTTACTCTTGAGGTGAAGCCAAGGGAGCTTGTATTCCCAGACCGTCAAAGGACAAAGCGTCAGACAGAACCAGAGACTGGAACTGGGAGTCTCCCACATCCATTTTAGAAAGGCCTGAGAACAGATTGCAACAGAGGGAAAAGAAATTGGAAACAGCATTCAGTTGTAACTTCTTAGATTTATTTCTGCATGTAAGCGGTCTGCAGAGTCACAAACCCTCAAAGTAGCAAGTACAACTCTAACACAGAAAATACCTGTCTATGCTGCCCCAGAACGCCCCGTTGGACATTTCACACACACACCACACACACACACACACACACACACACACCACACACCACACACACACACACACACACACACACACACACACACACACACACACACACACCACACACACACACACACACACACACACACACCACACACACACACACACACACACACACACACACACACACACACACACACACACACACACACACACACACACACACACCACACACACAAAACTGTCACGCCCGGGGAGGGGGGTGCTAGTGTAGCCTTGCAGCGGCGAAACTGTGGCGCTTACAGTGTAGGTGCATCGCAATTGGGGGTGCGGGTGCTAGTGGAGCCTCGCAGATGGGGGTGCTGCAGCCCCCTCAGCACCCCCCCTTCCCGCGTCCATGGTGCTCAGACTGACTTTCGCGATGTCTCGCAGCAACACACCAGTAATAGAGCTCACACTGTCCGCTCCTCGCAGCAGCGAGCCACGCAACGTCCCGCCAACACGGCACCCAGAGCCCACGCAGCATATCTGTTTGTCATTACTGGTGTCATTTTCTAGTTGCTAACAAACGCCATTGTAACACATAATCACTGATGTTCCGCTGTAACGGAAGGACTCATCAGAACAGAGTGGGCGAGTTGACCAATCAGAGCACACTGGGCTCACAGGGAGGGGGGGGAGAGGAGCTCCATCAAGCCGTGTAGGACAGAGAGTGAATACACAGACTTTACAGAGATGCTGTGAGAAACCAATGTGAGTTTGGAACATCGAACAATGTAAATCTATTCTAGTCGACCTCAACAATGGAATTATGATCAGTAGAAATGGCCGTGTCAGGGGACCTTTAACAGTAACTTAGCACCACTTTAAAATTCTGATTTCCAGTCAAAAGCTTGCTTTCTGCAGTATAATACAGACATAAATCACATGTGGAGTCATATATGTTCCAGAATACATCCTGACCACAACCGGTGGTGATGCCGAGTAAGAACCTTGAACCTTTAGGGGTCAGATTAACAATGCTTTGAGTGGCAAGTTACTACAAAACAGAGTTCCCGACCCGTATTCACAAAACAGACTCGTAGGTGTGTATTCTCTCCGACTCACCAGTGGTTGAACTGAAGGGGTTGATGACGTCTGCCTCTGGGAAGGGGCTGCTGTCTTTGCGGGTCTGGAAGCGGTCTCCCTGGTTCTGGTTCTGACTGGGAGTGGGAGGGCTGCGGAAATCAAAGGATGTCTGACTCTGCAGGCCGCCATCACTGAGACCTGGGAAACAAACATAAGCACTTGGTGGCGTTCTGCACTCCTGGAATATTTGTATATGCAATGTATTTATATGTGTGGTGTGTTGACACTGCAATGACTGCTAAGAGCCACTAAGGGGCACAAAGACTAACAGAGGGGAGGTCAATAAATGAATGGAGAGCTTTTGGATCATAATACTATTTTGTAAACACATTTTCTTTTCTTTTTCAAACACTTAAAGGTCATTTGACAATTTAAATGTAAACACAACATGTCCATATATCATACTGCATGATTACTACAAATAGTAATATATTGTACCATGCCTGTATGTACGCAGTGTATTATGTTCCCCTCCTCTCCCCCCTCCCTGCCAGGTTATAAACGTACCTCTGTTAGGGGTGCCGGGGGGCTCTCGCTTCACATTTACGTTGCGGGGAGTGCTTTTCTCTCCGGGCAGCAGCTGAGTGGGGGACTGCAGTCTGATCTGTGGGGAGGGGGAGTGGAGCTGGGGGGACGGAGACTTCAACTGGGACCGGGACAGAGGGGACTGGAGCTGAGGGGCCGGAGAGTGGTGCTGAGGGGTCGGAGAGTGGAGCTGAGGGGCCGGAGAGTGGAGCTGAGGGGCCGGAGAGTGGAGCTGAGGGGCCGGAGAGTGGAGCTGGGGGGCGGGCGGAGAGTGGAGTTTGTGGCCTCCTCCAGGGGGGGCTGGATCCTCACTGCCCTGTTTGGCCCCTCTAAGGCCAGGCAGCAGCTGAGAGAGAGGGTCCACATCAACAGGACCTCCAGACATCTGAGGGTGGGAAACACAGAGATTCAAGCTTAGATTCAAGCACATAGCTACAGTGTAGATATATCTATGAAAATCTTAGATCCCAGCTGCGTGTCCGCCAGGCGGGCGTCTTGCCGTCATTCGACGCCCTTATTCGGCTCGGAACGCCCTGAACTCGAGCCGAGGGCGTCCAAAAAAAAAGCTTAAAATGACAAAGGAAAAAGGACATCCCTCTGTCGGAGGGGCGAAGGAGTCTGGTGGGATTATTTCCGCCGCCAGCAAAGCGTGTTCCTGTGACGGAACAAAGTGTACTGCCGGCGAGCCTTGGCGTTGGCTCTCAGCCCGAGCCCCATGCGTCGCCTAGAGAGCATCCCACCCCACCCAGAGCCTACGGCATCCACCAATGTCACTTTGACACCCGTAAGCCACGAAGAGAAACCGGTCAACCACAACAAAAATACATTTGCTGGGACCTGGAAAATGAAGTTCCCGTGGTCGTGCTATAACAAGCGAGTGGAGGGGTGTCCAGTGATTTGATACGAGGTAGATGATGTATCATGTATTGACAAACGTTACTATTGTCTATTGTGTGTGTGTGCATACGTAAAGAGATAGTGTGTGTGTGTATAAAAGGGACGGCTCAATTCAAAAGTCACGTGACACGACGTGAGAAATTGAGGACAGTGAATTATAATATGGCAGATACTGTATTCAAAGTGGAGAGCGGAGCAGATTTAAATAAAGATATTGTTCGCACGATGTGCATTAATGTACTGAATAGAAAATAGTTAGTTACTGTACAACAAGATTTGGAGTGCAATCCTGTCGCAATAAACGAATACAGACAGTTAAACCACGCCAGTAGGACAGACGAACATAAACAACCATACAGGCGGGATAAATAGCGAAGATTAATGGCGCTTAAAGTGCATTAAAATGTTTATAAATTGCACGAGTTAAGTAATTAAAAGAGTATTGCACTGTAGGTTTAACAGCCCATTGTTTTTTGAAGAGAGAAGAGGGTGTGAAATAATTAAAGAATAACGTGTGGCAGAGGAAGGAGGGCCGGGGGGGAGATGATCGGTGACGGAGAGAGACAAAAGGTCAAAGGTCAGCGAGCTTCAAAGGCTGCAGCTGGTAGCCGAGCTAACAGTGGAAGCAAAGTCCAAGAAAATACACATTCAACATGATTTACAATGGCTGTCAGGACTCTGCCAGTGCAGGAGCAAAGCTCGACGGAGGACATGTCCAGCGCTCGGTGGTGAAGCTCACCGAGCGCTGCAGCTGTGTAAACGGCAGCTTGGAAGGAGGGAAGTGTTTGAGTGTCTGACGGGTCCCTGTTGGAAAGAGTCTGGTTTAAAACTGTTTGGTTTGACACTGCAGCGTGTAGCACAGTTTAAGCGTGCCGTACCAAACCCGTCTCGTTTTTTGTTGCGTTTCCACTAGGGCTAGTTCCGGCTCAGGGCTACCTTTTCACAGTTTTTCTGGCCCTCCAAAATCGCCGTTCTTTCCGGGCTGAATATGCTAAACTAGTGACGTGAGTGGCTACACAACTACAACACAATGAACATATTTGACCGTGATTTAATTGTAATACACGTTTCAAAATGATCCCGACGTAACAACATACTGATACCGGTTCGTAAAAACCATGAATTAATGCTTTGACAAGTCTGCAGACAGACGGCAGGCGAAACAACCTTTTAAAATGCGTGTTTTCTGAATGGAGATCGGCTAAGCTAACGTTGTATATGCTCCGACCGTCCACACTCACAGCAACGGCCTACAGACATAAATAAAGCAGCGACTGCATTCTCCATGACACAGGCAGTCTGTGGTTTGTACTTGTTTAACTTTTGTCTAGTTTCTGAACAGATAGGAGGAGCTGTGAGCTCTGAGGGCTAACAGCTAACAACATTGAAGATGACGTCACGGCTCCGCCTACACTGCGTTACTATAGTTACTGCCCCAGTTCCGAAACTGTAATGGAAACGCATGCATAAAGTGAGGCCTAACTATACCGTACTAAGCCGTGCGAGGCGCTGCAGTGGAAATGCGCCATTAGATACAGTGCAAGTCCTGCTGATCTGGCTTAATTAGTACGACGCTGCTGTGAGAGGCTAATTGCTGGTGATGTTGGTTTGTAAGAGGATTTGGTTTCAAAGTCAAAAACCACCTTTTAGGCATTATTTTGGATTCAAACCCAATGCTCATAGGGAATATATAACCGTATTATGGCAGTCTGTGAAGCGTCTGATAAGGCAGGGGGTGAAAGGGTATATCCCATTCTGACATTTAGCCGGATCGATTATGTTCTTTCTAAGATGACGATCAATGAAGACCCGATACACAACCACAGGGGTTTTCAGTTATACGTGCTGATTAGCTCTCTGTTTGGGATTGAAAGTCGAGTTCAGCAGGTGTCCATGAAATTATCATATTAGTTTTCCAATTATTTTCCATATTGAAGTAGCATAATGGTTTTTAAAATGCAAGAACAATGCAAAAGAAATGTCCTCCCCAGTTAATCAAATTCCAAGGCTATGTTTTTATTCATATTTTATATTTTAGAGCATTTTCTGCATGAAAGAATTATTAAACTCCTCGGAAAATATAGTGGAAAAGTATTAAAATGGTGAAAGCATTTCTAGATGACCTCAAACATATTTAACTTCTATATAGAAATCTGCTGACAAAGAAAATACTAATTTAAAGGGAAAACCTAATAAAGCTTTTACCGTTTTAGTTTACTCACTTTTCTCTATTCTTAACACAAGAACATTGAACCGGGATAAATGCTGGAGGTCAAATCTTAGTTTCTGTTCAGAGTTATTACAAAACACCATGACTTTGGCAGCATCTGTACCGTGGAGTCTCTGCTGTCTCTGCGGCTCTCTCTGCGGCTCTCGCCCACAGGACTGGATATGGGGCTGATGCAGATTCCTGGAGCTTTAGACGATGCTGCAGACACACAGGATCCTCCGTCCACGCTGGCTCTCTTCTCCACCTTCACCCTCACCGTCTGCAGGCTGAGAGCTGATGGAGGAGGCAGGTCTCCCAAGTCCTTAAAAAACAGATTAACTATTAGTATCTTTAAGGTAAGTTTAAGAGCCGCTTTCACACCAAGTACTTTGCCGTACTTAGTTCCCAGCACTTAGTTCCTCCATGGAACTAAGATCCGATCGCGTTCACACCGGAATAAGTCACCGAGGGAAGATTACGCAAATGAAGCCGCTGACGTCACTTCTTCTTCTTCTCATTTGGGTTTACTGGCAGGCCGCAAACAACTTCACGGCGTATACTGCCGCTCGATGTCCCCGGCCGGAAGTCCCCGCCGAAGTCCCCGCCGAGTCCCCGGCCGGAAGTCCCCGCCGGAAGTCCCCGGAGTTGGGGACTGGCTTCAGTAGAAGCTGCTGGGACTCCCAGCAGCTTCTACTGGAGCCTTCCGAGTAACGGCCCGTCCACACAGCGGCGTGTCTGAAGCTTGGGGAGTTCTCGCGAGCAACGCCACCAACAACTAATCACATGAATCTCCCGTCCCCCGACATCCAGTTTATGAAGTAAACTGGATATAAACTCCCCAAACAGGCGAAAACCTACCAGTTTCACCCACTGTCTCTGCCACCTACCCTCCATGCCTGGCTCCTCCGGTTTGTATCCCGATAGGTGAACAGAGACTGATCGTACAAGACCGGGTGATTCCTTACCGCTACGATTAATTTCTCCTCCATTTTTTGGAATATGAGGAAATTACCTGCACTGGCAAATTTGCATAAACGGGATTTGATTGGCTGACGCTTCCACCGAGGCGTCAAAAGTTGAACATTTCTCAACTTTTGCAGCGAGCCACGCCAGCAAAGCTCCACTTCCCACAATGCAGTTCGGCGAAAAGTAACGTCACCCCATTCAAGTGAATGGTGAAGTCGGGCGTGTCTGAAACTCGACCAACAACCAATCACATGAATCTCCCGCCCCTGACACACAAGCAGCGGTTTGATTGGCTAGAGCTTGTACTGGCATATGATTCGATTGGCTGACGCTTCTGCCAAGGCGTCAAAAGTTGAACATTGCTCAACTTTTGCAGCGAGCAACGCCAGCAACGCTCCGCTTCCCACAATGCAGTTCGGCGAAAAGTGACGTCATCCCCATTCAAAGTGAATGGCGAAGCTTTCAACGCACGCCGCTGTGTGGACGGGCCATTAAATCGCCAGAACGCCGATACCTCCTCATCTCCACCGCTCCCAGGTTTTCTTTTGTGTTGCCAGAAGTTAGTCTTTCTGCGTTGGTGCGCGGGGACTAATGCTAATAATGCTAATGCTAATAATGCTAATGCCACAAATACAATGGCGGCTTCACAAAACTTTTCAGAGTTCTACGGGGCGTGGTTTGCAATTTGCCCAGCCAATAGAAATTGGTACTTTGTTGGTACCACCTCTCTAGCAGGCACTAAACATGGGGGTAAAAGTTCCCGGCACTAAGTACACTTTTCGGGAACAGAAGGGGTACTAACGGGACTAAACGGGAAAAGTACTCCGGTGTGAACGCGCCTAATGCTCATCCTAATAAAGAATACGAATAAGGGTGGAATTCAATGAGGATGTCTCGTCTTTTTTTAAGGGGTTAGAATGAGAGGACGAAACCCTCTTTAATGGTCGCACACAGCACACACAATGAAATGTAACCCATCGTAGTACGAGGAGCATGTTTTGTCAATGAATATAGATTGTTTATGTGATTTCACGTTAATCAAGGCTAAGGAAATCAGGTGTGAGTGTATCCTTCCGCATTTAACAGCTGGACACATCAGCTATATATTATTTGAGCACTTGTATGACTGTATGCTCAAGGACCTCGTGTTGTTTTGGTGCCTCACAGTTTTTTACCGCCATTGGTTGATGATTACTCATTCCTCTTTAACAACTGGAGGATGTCGCCAGTTATCAACAACTGCTTCAGCAACAAAAGGCATTTAAGGCTAGGCTAAAAGCAAACATTACCTGGTGTTTTGAAGGGTACATTGTGGCTCAATAAAACAGACGGACATAGACAACCGTGGCCTTATTTTAAACATTGGAATCTGCTTATTAGATCCATACCCGATATCTGTTTCTGCCTGTTCCTTTCATACCCTTGTTTCTCTGAGAAGAGAAGACATACTACTCTAAAAAGGAGCTGGTGTCTCTTCACTTGTACACTTGAGGGGTCAGAGTTCATATGGTGAGGGATTCCATGAGCGGTATGCGCCGGCCTGTGCCTTTACCTTGGACTTCTAATAGAACTGCTCGGGTCTTGATAGATTGAGTGGGGAAGTTCATGAGATCTTTCTCGAGGGTTATCACGAATAACTTTTATCCAATGACCTTCTCCCTCTCTGTCTGTGTCTGTGTCTTCTCTCGTTCCGATTAACCCGGCCACATCTTTGTTCTTGTTTTGTATCTATATCTACGCCGGGATCCGGAGTCGAGGCTGATCCTCTTGCTGTAGTCCTGTGTCCTGGATCCTCTATCCTGAGTTCTGGATTAAGTCGTGGACTTCGGGTCGTGGCTGAACACGTCTCTGCGGTCCTGCCCTCGGTCTCGCCATGCTGCTTCCCTGATGGCTTCCTCAGGATTGTAGCTGACATCCTCGTGGATTCGTCTTCTTATTACAGACACATGCATTTCCTAACATTCGGTCTATATGCTGTAAAATGTATTATCTCTTCGATTTACACACGGCATCTATTGCACGTCTGTCCGTCCTGGGAGAGGGATCCCTCCTCCGCTGCTCTCCCTGAGGTTTCTCCCATGTTTCCATTTAAACTGTGGGTTTTCTCTGGAAGTTTTTCCTTGTACGATGTGAGGGTCTAAGGCAGGGGTGTCATACTCAAGGCCCGGTGGCCAAATCCGGCCCGCGACTTCTTTTTATGTGGCCCCGCAAGAGCTTGCAAAGAATATATTACGTTTATTATACTGTTACATGCCGCTTTACAGAAGCACGTTGCCCATAAACTACATGTCCCACAATGCATCTCGTTTTGTGACATGTGCACTGAAGAGACTTGCAATTATTTGCCGTGGACTTCTGCTTTCAGACGTAGTTCATTACTAAGTTATTATCCTATCTGATAATAATCCAATTCAGAGGCAATAATGTCATATAATACATTATGTTATCTATATATTATATATTTATATAGTCTTAAAAGTTACAACCGGCCCTTTGAGTGCAACCATAATGCTAATGTGGCCTGCGATGAAATTGAGTTTGACAACCCTGGTCTAAGGACAGAGGGTCTAAGGACAGAGGGTGTCGTTTTTCTAGTAAAGTGTCTCTACTGTAGGCTAATTTTATTATATGTACAGAACTTTAGCTCGACCATAAATCGTTTATAAATGTGCTTTATAAATAAAACTTGATTTGATTTGATTCCCGATATGTCATGATCAACTACAGTTGCACATAATGTTTCTCTGATTGTGCCGTCATGTTAAATGTTTGTTTTTCATGTATTGTGTCTTCATATTTGTCTTTGTTGATGTTACACTTACGCACATTTCAGACTTGATCTGATCATTGAAGTGTTATCGTATAATATTAGATGACTAAATCATGGTTTGTAATCTTTGCCGTTGATCGCTTCGGGAGCTAAGAGGGACAATTTAGTAGGGCTGCTCGATTATGGCAAAAATCATAATTCTCGATTATTTGGGTGAATAATTGTAATTGCGATTATTCAATGACTTTGAAAACATCCATTTATTGGAGGAAAAAAATGTGGGCAGTATGTTTTTAACAGTTGATTACCCTGAACTTTAAGTTTAACTCAACTGAAAAACAAACAACAACAAAAATAAATAAATAATAATAAAAAAAAATATCGTTTTTATTTATATTACGTCGTTAAAATACGATTAATTGAGCAGCCCTACAATTTAGCGAGACTCAAGGAGATACACCTCTAATAAGTGACCGTTTCTGGATTTGTAACGTTGCCATGGAGAGATTCCTATATTCTTTTGGTCACCTTTTCGTCGGTGTCCAGCAGAAAGCGCAGCAGCTGGTGGTCCTGAGGCTCTCTGGATCCGGCCTTGGCTGCGCTCAGAGCCGGGCTGGCAGGCGCCTCCTTCTTGATCTCAACGTCGTTTTTGTTCAGTCCTTCCTCCGTGGAGGCGTCGCTGGGACTGGTGTCCTGGAGCAGCCGGTGCAGGATCTTGTGTCGCTCCGTCAGAGTGCTGTGGGACGCCGGGCACTGCGGGGCGGAGGGGGGCGGGTTCGGAGGATGAGGTGATGCGGTGCGATGGATTCTGTTGTTGTTGTTGTTGTTGTTACTAGACTCGGCTCTCATCCCATTGCTGTCCAGGAGCTGATTGAGTCTGGGGTTTCCCAGTAGTGAGGCAGAAGGAAGGGGGGCTTTAACATAGTCCTCTCCCCATCTTTCTCCTCCTTCTGGTTTTGCAGATGAAGAGCCGGTGGGTGTACTGGCTTGTCTCTGAAGAACCGGAGAGGACATGGAGAATCTTGACCCCCCGCTGACGCTACTCCCATCCACTGGAGATTGGAGGCCCGGCGTGGAAGGAGAGAAGGGGTTCCCCGGTACTCGAGGGCTCCCTCCTGACCCAGGACTGCCCCGTTGCATCCTGGGTGACATAATAGAGGTAGGGGTGGTTGTGAGAGGGCTAATCAGAGGGGAGGGGATGCTGACCTGCTGGGGACAGGTCCGATTGGGCGTCAGGTAGCCTGCGGGTGTGGTGGGGCTGTGTCCGTGGGGGGAGGGGGACGTGTTGTTGTTGGGGGGTTGGAGGCTGGAGGCGGCGAGGCCTGAGGTCCAGTTGCTGCCGGGAGGAGGGAGGGACGGGGTCTGGGGGATTAGGCTGCTGGGGGTCGTTGGAAGGCTGGGGTTAGTGTTTTCCTGAGAGCTAGCAGTGTTGTGTTCCCTGGAGGAGAAGAAGGGGAGGATTACAGATCACCGTCACCTGAAGAGAGCATGTGAGGAAACAGTGCTAGGAAATAGGGTTGGACGGCTAATATTGATTGATTATCAAAATAGCAAAAACCCTAGAGAAAACTGGGTGAAACTAGATTTGTTGGGTATGTTTAAAGAGAGTGTCAGTAGACTGATATAATATATCCCTGTGTACTCCTATCTATTGTTTTTAGCTACTCCAAGACAGAAAAAGACAATCATAATCATAAAATAACTATATGTAACAAATAGGCTTTAATGTAATGGGTTTTTATTGTAATTCCAGTGTCGAATTGCGTGATATATCAGGGTCCCATCTTGAGTTACAAAAAAAGCCTTAAAGATAGTCATAATTTGTTTTATTAATGCCTTTTGTGTTCAACTCAACGTTCAATTTGTTAAATATAACAAAATAATTTCATTTATTTTATTAAGATACATTTATTTGTATTTTGAAGATTATCCTGAAAGTAGAAATATGGCAATAACACTTTCACATCCGTTTAATTTCCGCACGTTATATAACTTTAGCTATATTTAGCAGTGTTGTTGCATATTGAATATTCTCCTCAGACCATGCAGCCTTTTGATAAAACATGTTTGGTTTGTAATCGTACCTGTCAATAGTGTGGATGCCCATAATGAAGGGCTGGACGTCAGGGTTGGGGGGGCAGCAGAACTTGCAGCGGGTCTGAGCGCTGAGCGGGGTCCCGTCACTCAACGTGAACCGGTACAACGGGCTGATCGCGGTGCCGTGGGTCATCACTGATGGGGCACACACACACACACACACACACGCGCACACACACACACACAAAAAGAACACAAGGTTTGTACTTAACACAGCTTACCTCGATGGTCATTTTTCCAACACTGCAGAAAAACTAGCTCCTCCTGAGTCGACCACATCGCTTCACTTTCGTTTGGATCAAGTGGATCCATATATGCCAACATTAGAAAACACGGGATTTGTTTTAGGAAGACAAAGAATGATTTCAAGATGTGTGGCCCTGGTGTTAACACTTGCAATAAGCATCTCCATTTGGACACATTCGTAAAACAACGAAACAGACATTTTACATACGACTACAATCACTGAAGACAATCTATTCCACAGCCTTTAACATACATTAGATCTGAGATGAGACGCGCGTGTTTAAATGAACTGATGCAATGTGTGTGTGCTTCAGTCTTATCTCATCTCACTTTCAAGCGAAGTGTCTGCCATTTGATGCTTTCAGCTTCCGACGTGAGACTACTTGTTGACTTGATGAAGTATTTTGTGGGTTTGCTGGTCAGTCAAAACTTTTGTTTACGGTTCAACGAGAGCTCTAAGAAGCGGTTTTAGCATATTGTTCCGACGTCTCATAAACCAAACGATCGATCCATCTATTAAGTCAGAAATAGTTTCAAGACAGAGTCTCTTTTCTGACCCCTTACTCTGGCTGTAGAATACTTACTGTGTTTCTCACGAGATACATCTGCATATAAATCGCTCTCCATGCCCTCGCCCCCCAATTCTCCGCTACCACACTCCATCCCGGAAGCTAAGATCACCTGGACAGGATCTCCTCTCCACCCCCCGCACCAGGTTGCGGACTTTTGGTGACAGAGCCTTCAGTGTGGCACCCCCCACCTTCTGGAACTCTCTCCCCCCCCGAAATCCGCAGCGCCCCAACCCTGGACATTTTCAAAAAAGCCCTCAAAACGCACCTTTGTACCGAGGCTTTCCCCACTGTATAGTTAGTTTAATAGGTTTATTTGTCCGCTACTTCCCCCCCCCCACCCCTTAACCTGTCTGCCTTTTTCCCCCTACTCCCCGACTTGTAAAGCGACCTTGGGTTTCCTGAAAGGCGCTATAAAAATATTATATATTATTATTATTACTATCTCTAAGGTTTTGCAGATATGAACCGTCTTGCTCAACACTTCCCCTGCAGGTGGCATTTTAAACCGATCTGTTATAGCGGTACAGGAGTAGTTGCTGAGCTCTGGCGAAGCTGTCAGTGGGAATCAATGACTTCTGGGAGTGCAGCTGGACGATAGATGGCCGCTGCTCACCCTCATGCAGCAGCTTCTTGGCGTGGGAGGACTCTTTGCCCTGCGGCTGAAAGAAAGCGTAGATGCACTTCCTGACCAGATCCTCCCAGCCCGGCCGGCCCGTCGCTCGCAAAGCACTGGTTTCTATGGAGATGATCTTCCCTAAAAGGAGAGCAACACATAACACACACACGGTCAGTCTACACACTTTTCAACATTTAAGATCACGCATGCAGGGTCAACACTGTGACCGGTTTGAAAAAGTGATTTAGAGTAAGAACTTTGTTAAAAGACTGGAAAAGGAATGATTGACAGTCAAACACATCTATGGCTACAACAACTAACATTTTCTCCGTTAATATCTCAATTGTTTCCTCTTAAAACTGAGAAACATCCACCTGGGTTTCCCATTTATCTGTGGGTCTAACCTACAGTCAAAAACATATACAGTAAAGCATCATGGATATAAAAGATAATCAGTCAATATTCACACGAGGCTGAAAACCGTTTCTTTGACCAAGTTTCCTTACTGCCAGAAAATGCCTTTATAATAAATCACCGGAGTAGTCTTCAGCTCTTTCCTAAATGTATGATGTAATGTACAATCTAATTCCAGTGTATGCCAGCGATAAAATGACTCTTGGGAATCCTGACTATTAAATACGTGTGTGTGTGTGTGTGTGTGTTACCTGTGGGGTCCTGCTTGGTGATGAAGGACTCAGTGCTGAAAGGCTGGGTGCGAGGAATCCGGCAGGCAATACATATGAGGCAGCTCTGCAGGTCTGGGGGAAGAGAGGACACAAGTGATGAGTGTGTGTGTGTGTGAGTGTGTGTGTGTGTGTGTGTGTGTGTGTGTGTGCGTGTGTGTGTGTGAGAGAGAGTGTGACTGGAATACATGTTTTAATCCTTTCGTATTTATATACATAGAGACTGATGTATAAATCTTCCATATTGATTTCAGTTTGTGTGTGTGTGTGTGTGTGTGTGCGTGCGTGTACCCTCTCCCTCCTCCTGCATGCTCCGCGGTTGGGACACGGTGAAGCACTGCATGATCTCGTACTGCTGCCGAGCCTCCGTGTTCTCAGCATCCAGCTCGTCAGGCGGCCTCTTCAGCATGCGACAGTTGAAGGTGTGGCTGTTCCTCCGGGCAGAATCCTGCGGCCACGGCACACCGTTCACTGCACACACACACACACACACACACACACACATTTTTAATACCTTTTAAGACCCCTGTCTACTTCCCTAAGATTAACATTATCTTGGGGAAGAAAGTCATTGTGGCACACATCTCTGATCTGACGTGCGTTCCCTCTTTTAGCACAATGTGCAGCTTTGAGAAACTGTGCTAATTTCAGATGTCCATGGTTTGTCACTCAGCCTTTCTTTGCTGCTATTCAAAAGCACTTTAGCTACAGTACTTAGTAAGCCAAGTTAATTATCTGTATTAAAGACTGTGTTCTGAGTTAGCTGCCAGAACTCATCTCCTTAACGGGTTTTATTGGCGTGGAAACTGTCACATTTGAAGATACTGAAAATGCAATTTTAAAAACATTAACAAGGGAGGCTGTGGCTCAGTGGATGGTGTGCTGGATAGCAGAGGTGTGGACTCGAGTCACATGACTTGGACTCGAGTCAGACTCGAGTCACCAATTTGATGACTTGAGACTCGACTTGACAAAATCACAAAACACTTGCGACTTGACTTGGACTCGAGCCTTCTGACTTGAGGTGACTTGATACTTTAATTCAGAGGGCTCCAACACGCCGATCGCGAGCTGCCGCTAGAAGAGCAGCCTCCCGTCGGGGAGAGCAGAATCTCCAGCCGCTCCTACTCTTGCTGAGAATCCTTGCAGGCAGGGGCGGGACTTTATTTAGCTCGGCCACCATGCGGCCAATCATATGCGAGGACACACTAGGATCATACCATTATGTGAAAGAAGGGTGGGGGGCACAGCAGGTGTAGTGGTACAGGCCAGCTGCACAGAGCGACGGGGAGACGGATTTAAATGCAAGCGCGTCGGAAAAAGTCAAGAAATGAGCGAAAACCGAAAAGAGAAGCGTCTGGCTGCTTCTCAGTGATACTGGAGAAAGCAAAGCTGAGTGCAAGATTTGTAAAATGAAAATAACCTTCAGAGCAGGGTTTTTTATTTTGGTAACCACTCAGGATTTATTGTCAGCAGAGAGAAAATTGATTATTAAATTATTAATGTGACTAATAAAGAGGGGTTTGAAAGTATTATTCTCTTTTCTGTGAAAAGCACATAAGGACTTGTTTACGACTCGCTTTGTCAACGTTTAGGACTTGGACTTGACTCGGACTTGAGCACAAAGACTTGAGACTTGACTCGGACTTGAGCACAAAGACTTGAGACTTGACTCGGACTTGAGCCCAAAGACTTGAGACTTGACTCGGACTTGAGCACAAAGACTTGAGACTTGACTCGGACTTGAGCACAAAGACTTGAGACTTGACTCGGACTTGAGCCCAAAGACTTGAGACTTGACTCGGACTTGAGCCCAAAGACTTGAGACTTGACTCGGACTTGCAAAACAATGACTTGAGACTTGACTCGGACTTGCAAAACAATGACTTGGTCCCACCTCTGCTGGATAGTGTGCAGTCAGCATGTCGTTGTGTCCCTGAGACACTTCTTCCCAAATTGCTCCTGTGGGGATTGTCCACAGTACCGAATGTATGCAAGTCGCTTTGGATAAAAGCGTCTAACAAGTGACATGTAATGTAAAAACTACTCTGAGAAGCAGTGGTGTCCAAACTACGGTCCGGGGGCCAAATGTGGCCTACGGACCATTTTCAATCGGCCCTCCGCAAATGAAAAAAGTATAATGTGAAAATGAAACTTGTCTTATATTGTACTTCTTAAATGTATATGTAAAAATAGATTACACAGTATTATTCATGTGTTAATAAGACCACTTTTCAAAGAAATTCTGTCAATTCAAGTTGGAAACATTTTCTAACATATCTTAGTTGAGATAGACCCTTCATATTTCTCCTTTTGATAATCAATCTGAGGCGTCTGTTTTAAGGAATGAGCTGCCAACAAAATAAAGTAAGCCCTATGGAGATCTGTGATATAGGCTGTTTTCAAGTATCAAGCATAATGTACCTACATTTGATTAATTTAGCGAACTTATAACTGAACGTGTGAGGCAATATACCTCTAGTGAGTAGCCCAGCCCTTTGTATATTTTTCTGTATGTGGCTCTCGGTGAACAAAGTGTGGACACCCCTGATATAAAGCATTAGCGAGCAGACCCAGCTCACTCACAGGGCGACTGCGGCTGCGGCTGCACAGGCATCTTTCAACCAGAAGGTTGTGGATTCGATCCCAGCCCGCGCAGCCAACATGTCGATGTATCCTTGGCAAGATACTGAACCCTGAGTTTCTCCCGATGGCCAACGGTGTGTGAATGTTAGGTCAGAGAGTAAGGTACACTGCTCTGTATGAATGGGTGAACGACATGTAGTCTGTAAAGCGCTTTAAAGAGCCTGTGACACCATCCCAACAACTGTTGTGCAATGAAATATTGGTCTACTAGTAATCTCGAACCGTCAGTTTAAAAAAGAAAAAGCGATACCGTTCCGTTAAATATCAATAATTTTGAACATCGCGGGGAAATTCCTTCGACTCATTTTGAAGTTTTGGGGGAAGCCGGAAGTGACGTCAATGCGGGAACGCTTCGAGAGCCAAACACGGACAAAGTGTGTTGTGTCATGCGTAGAAATGGTGAATTACTGAGATTAGGCACGTTAATAACGTTCTAATGAAGTTAACTACAGTATATTCATATTTGTCAGTGCTTTCATGTCAATTCAGTGACATAAACATACATGATCGTGGTGAAGATGATGATTACATTAGGATTACAAATCGAGAGTGAGAGCTGCTGAATTTCCTCCCGTCGGATGTGAAACAAATCGATTATTTTTGTGGTTGTAAACTCAAGTGGATGAAACTACATTTATTAGTGCTTTCATGTCAATTCGGCGAACATATGATACATTAAATGATCGTTTGTTTGAGCCGGTCTGCATTTCCTGATGAGAAAACAAACCGATGCTTTTTGTAGTTGTAATACACCAACAACATGGATTAAACGTGTGTTTTTTTTACCACAGTGTTGGGGAAATTAATGGATAAAATGCACGGATTATTATTATTATTATTCCCACTCCGATCGGGACACTAGGTCCACCGTTTCCCCGCAGCGAGGCTCCCCCCGTTGACAGTGTACGTGGGCTGTGTGCGGTGGCGGACTGGCCATCGGGACGAATCCCGATGGGCCGGTACCGAAGTGGGCCGGTCGGATAAGTCACCAGCACATCCCCCATAGGCGGCGCGTGAGGCTCAGGTTTGAGAAGGCTAAATAACTTCTTTTACCTGACGCTGCCCGCCTCCGGCATCTATAGAAAAGAGACTCAGTGTGCGGAGTTTAAAATCTCTCGAGTCATATTACAGGATAAAGGAAAGACAGTTTAAACTGCCGTATGCAGATAAGACGCCGACGTGTCGCACTTATCATTCATATCACATCATCACTCAGATCATAGATCATATAATATCATAATATATCATATATTTCCTGATCTGAGTCAGCTTCTCGAGCCTCATCTGGCCGTGCAACACTCACAGCGTCACAGACTGGATGCAGAAGTATTATTTAACACATTATGTTGACGAAACACTCGAGACAAATGTAATTAAAGTCAGATCCACGCGTGTCTTAGACGTGAACGCGCTCTCAGCTGGAGAGAGAAACCCTGGCTTGATTTACCGAGTTGATAACCAGCGCCGCTTAGCGAGATCTCGTTTGTTAGTTTGTTGTTGTTAGTTTGTTTGTTACTCAAACATATCCAGGGTCTGTTGAACTGGCTTCGTAGTACAGGGCACAGGTGGCTAGCAGCGCTAATGTCAAAGACACAGACATTATACATTATATTTGTATTTTACCAGGATGCAGTGACACACATATTTACATATTTACATTTACTATCTCCAGCACCCGCCGCCCCTGACATCCCCACTCCCCCCGTTGACAATTTACTAGCGGTACCGAAGTGGGCCGGTCGAGAGTCCCGGGATGATTTTTAGTCCCATTCCACCACTGGCTCCATGACCGTATGATCGCCCATATTGACGCACCTCATTCCTAAACTTCTAACAGATACAACATAAACCGATCCTTCAGCCTCATATGAGCTCTGAGACACGTTCAACATTAACCTGTCATCGTTGTCTGAGCTTGCTGCTGTGTGCGCCGTCGTGCGTTTACATCTGACTGTATATATATATAAAGGTTTACATGCAGATGCTGGGATCCTGGACGGTGCAGCTGGAGCGCTGTGCCCGCAATGACGTCACCCATCATTTGGCGGGACTTGAAGAATCCGCGAGAAGATCCAGAAAATTGTCAACATTGAAGGCAGATTAATGGTTATCAAAGTACAAATATCCAAAATCAGTTCAGTAACGGTTTTCAAGGGGACAATATGTACTCAAAGTGATGGGTTTGGATGATGGGGGAAAACCGTGTCACAGGCTCTTTAAGGGGTCTTAAAGACTGGATACAGCGCTAGATAAGCACAGTCCAGTTACTCACCCAGGCTTTTGGGCAGCAGATTGCGAACAAATTCATTGTGGTCTCCCACGTGGAGGATGCTGTAGACGCTGGAGGTCATCAGCTCCCCCTGCGCGTATCCGAGGTAGCTCGTCACGTTCTCCGACACAAAGACGATGCGGCCCTCCCGGTTTACGACGAAGAAAAACCCATCGAGGGCCTGAATGAGGAGACAAAGAGGAGGAGGATATGGAAACTGTGGTGTCAAATGATCATATAATCAATTAAAACATATAGTCTCATACTCTGATTGCCTTTTACACGGTTACATTGTGGTGAAATGCTAACTCACTTCCGGGTTTTAGGACGCGTCCCTGCGGCACTCCATTGGCTTTCTTTATTACTTTATTAAATATAACAAAATCATTTTCTCTTAAGAATTTCCTCCAGAAACCAGATTGTGTGAGTCGGAAATAAAAGTCCCAGCAATGGAGGTGGAGGAAATGATTGTGTGCGTGATGTTCACCTCTAGCAGCATGGGCCCCAGGGCCTCTTTCTCCACCAGACCCTGACTGCTGGAGGAGATGTCACTCTTCTGCACCTCATCATCTGGAGACAGAAGGGCTGCTTTCTCTGTCAGGGGGAGGGAACCACACGTTAGGAAACTGAATACACAGACATGGAAACTTCCTGTAATATCACTACTTACTTACACACACCCCCCCCGCCACGAAGCGATTTATAACATGTCGGAGAGTTTAGCAAGTTTAGAAAACAAAATCTAAGTCGATGAGAAGCTGAGGTCGGCTTTAACTGACACGCTATCAAAATAAGAACATTCATGAGATCCAATATGTTGAACAAATCTTAATGTATGTATATATTTATGATCAAACTTATCAGCACAGCTACAAAAAGTGTCAGTCAACGAAAACAGCAATCTGTTTCGATGATTAGAATTGGGAGGGATGAAACCCTCTTTGAACACGCAGAGCACACAGCGACATGTGTTCTCTGCTTTTAACCCATTCTAGAACCAGGAGTCTAGTCGAGGAGCAGTGGGCAGCTATTGTACAGCGCCCGCGGAGCAATGGGGGAAGGGGGATGTCCGGTGCCTTGCTCAAGGGCACCACGGCAGGGCAGGAGGTGAACTGGGACCTCTCCAAGTAGCAGTCCACACTCCATATTTAGGTTTGTTCGGGGACTTGAACCGGCGACCCTACGGCTGCCAGTCCAAGCCCCTACTGACTGAGCCAAAAGTGTGTGAATAGGGCGCATGGACTCGTGAGCAATCAATAATTAAACCTCACATTAGGCATAACGTTTATTTTTTAAAAAACAGTGAAATCCTCTGAGAATCAAACAGGAAGTGTTTTATATTGTGGCTATTTCAAAAAGAGATATACTTTCAAAACATGAATTTTAGAAAATCAGATATTTGTCTCTAGTGGAGGTGAGAGGTGTTCACTCGTAAAACACCTTCTCTTTAATATATATTTTCCTATTTAAATGAATATAACATCATAATATACACTTTTATTACAAGTGTACGTGGTGTGTGTGTGTGTCTGTGTGTGTGTGTCCTCACCCAGCGCACGCCGCTTCATCAGCTGGATTTGGTCCACGGTGCTCTTGAGGATGTGGCACTTGTCGGGCTTGGCGCTGAGGCTGGCAATGTCGCTCATGTTGGACGACAGCAGCTCCGCCAGCTCCTCGATGTAGCGACACTCCAACTCCCGCCTCCGCTTCTCCACGCTGCGGAGATCACACACACACACACACACACACACACACACACACACACACACACACACACACACACACACACACACACACACACACACACACACACACACACACACACACACACACACACACACACACACACACACCACACACACACACACACACACACACACACACACACACACACACACACACACACACACACACACACACACACACACACACACACACACACGTGAGCTTCACACACGCAATGCGTTGCATAGTGACATCAATATATGTAACACTATAGGCTAGCTCTCCAACACATTGTGCTTGATATACTAAGAGGCTAATCTCTAAGTGGTTGACCAATCACAACAGAGCTGGCCAGCTAACCAATCAGAGCAGACTGGACTCTGGTTTCAGACAGAGGGTGAAAAGAGGTGCTGCATCACAGGCAGTATGAGAAAGATGAAGAGCTTTTTGAACATTAAAGCATGGAGACATGTAGAGACACTACATACTGATACACACCTCAACATCAGCAGGAGAGGACTCTTTAAAGTAGAGACACTACACACTGATATACACCTGAACATCAGCTGGAGAGGACTCTTTAAAGTAGAGACACTACATACTGATATACACCTGAACATCAGCAGGAGAGGACTCTTTAAAGTAGAGACACTACACACTGATATACACCTGAACATCAGCTGGAGAGGACTCTTTAAAGTAGAGACACTACATACTGATATACACCTGAACATCAGCAGGAGAGGACTCTTTAAAGTAGAGACACTACATACTGATATACACCTGAACATCAGCAGGAGAGGACTCTTTAAAGTAGAGACACTACATACTGATATACACCTGAACATCAGCAGGAGAGGACTCTTTAAAGTAGAGACACTACATACTGATATACACCTGGACATCAGCAGGAGAGGACTCTTTAAAGTAGAGACACCACATACTGATATACACCTGAACATCAGCAGGAGAGGACTCTTTAAAGTAGAGACACTACATACTGATATACACCTGAACATCAGCAGGAGAGGACTCTTTAAAGTAGAGACACTACATACTGATATACACCTGAACATCAGCAGGAGAGGACTCTTTAAAGTAGAGACACTACATACTGATATACACCTGAACATCAGCAGGAGAGGACTCTTTAAAGTAGAGACACTACATACTGATATACACCTGAACATCAGCAGGAGAGGACTCTTTAAAGTAGAGACACTACATACTGATATACACCTGAACATCAGCAGGAGAGGACTCTTTAACTTTAAGTTCTTTAAAGTCAACCACAAATAAATCAAAGATTACACATTTGAACATCTGATCACAACAGTTCGTTACCAGAGTTGGACACTTTAACATTACAATGTCCTGAAAACAGTGCGGTGGTTTTTCAGCCAGCTGCCTGTAATGTGTTTCTGAAATATGTATACAAGAGACAGAACATAACGAAATCTGCAGTTGATTTTAGTCAGACTCCTTCTTACGAGAAGTCTTTCAGACACCGAGTTACAGTAAGGTATGTGGTAAACATGAGAAACAGGAATGTGTGTATGGGAGTGTGTGTGTGTGTGTGTGTGTGCGACGACAGCAAAAGTAGGTCAGTGCATTGGCCGGCCAGAACACACAGGCCTGTGAATGCGCAGGTCTGAAGTTGCGTGTGTTTGCTGCACACACACACACACACACACACACACACACACACACACACACACACACACACACACACACACACACACACACACACACACACACACACACACACACACACACACACACACACCACACACACACACACACACACACACACACACACACACACACACACACACACACACACACACACACACACACACACACACACACACACACTTACTTTCTGGACTATTTCATGAATTCATTTATTTTTGTTTTAATAGATTGTATTCTGTATGATCTACTTGGCAATTAATTTCATTTAGTCCCGCTGCAAAAAATCCCCATTTCCCATCAAAGCAGGAAGGACAAAAAGTCCAACGACCAATCGAGCGGGATCTGAAACTCTGATACTTGTTGTTCTGTAGCCTGGTTGTGTAACGCTGGTAATATAACGCTGCACACAGAACAGAAACACATGTTGGTACCTTTCCCCCGACGTGTCGCATGGCGAGCCCTTCCTCTTGCGTGACTCTGACGCGGCAGGGTCCAGGGGGTTTTCCCCGACCGCACTCATGTTCAGCTTTAACTGACCTGTGGAGGAGGAACACGTGGAACAGAGAGGAAAGGTCAATAACAGAAGGTGTGCACAATATAAAGTTATTAATATCTGGATATCTTTTGCACACACAATTAGCTTTTACTGACCTACATACGATTATAATACATTTTAGGAACGCATGGCAACGAGAGAGACAACTTTCTTTAATGTAATCAGGACAGGGAGTAGTAACAAAAGTGGCTACTCTAGCTAACAAACTCCAGTAATATATAGAAAGGATTATTTGGATACCTTAAATGATAGGGTTTGGTTTCCACAAACAGTTATGCAACAGCTTTCACTGATATACACACAATTATAATCATTGTGATACATTTTATTGTCCGGCACAATGCCTGTGGTGAGGCGTGATGAACTGTTGATTCCATGGAAAATTATATCTTTTTAAATGTGAAAATAGATGAACAAAGACACTTTAGTATTGTATAACCGCAGCAACAAAGAAGCATCGACATAACTAAGAACAAAAGGAAAATTAGTCATGTAACAGTTTATGGAAATTTGTTTTTTTAGGCTTTTAGTGGCCGTTTAAATAAGTAAAAAACGTATTTTTTGGAGAAGTACACTAATAACTAGGGCCGGGACTTTAACGCGTTAATTAAGATTAATTAATTGCACAAAAATTAACGCACTTTAATCGCACTTATTTTTGCACAGCGGAACGTTTCTCACTGGATGAGTTTCAGGCGTACCGATTATACTGGAGCACCAACTAACGTTCATGACTTCAGCATGGGACTTCAAACAACAACAAACCACGGTGAACAATAGTCAAACATGAACGAACCAGCTGATGAGACCGCTTTGGTCGGCCCCGTGGATGGGACATTTTGTTTTAAAAAACGGACGGATGGAAGCGTCGATAAGAGCACGGTTGTGACCAAATTATGCAACAAAGAATTTGCACATCACCGCAGCACATCAAGCCTAAAGTATCACCTCAATGCAAAGCATGTAGCAGCTAGCATGTAGCAGCTAGCGTGGACGTTAGCCCGACTCCGAGTGCAAGGAACCACACCCTGACCCAACCCACACTCAACCAGAGGACTGGATTGCACTCCACTTGGAGTAACATCCATGTGAAAACTGCTTCTCACTGTTCTCAGGTCAAATGTGTATATTTGATTAAAAATGCGATTAATTTCGATTAATTAATTACAAAGCCTCTAATTAATTAGATTCATTTTTAATCGAGTCCCGGCTCCACTAATAACATAATCATTCCTGCAGTACTCATAACCAGTTTGCATGTATACTCTTTTGTGTACAATTTATGATCTATATATTTGTAAAATACATGAAGTTAGTGCATCACTCCTCCCTAAGTTAGCAGAAAAATGAATATGACATTAATAAATCACAATTAAAGTGGAATTTGTATCCATGTCAAACCACAGTATTTACTTAACATTACAATAATGTAAACGTATTTATATATGCATAACATTTAAATTAAGTTTGGTATGTGGTAGGGATGCTCCGATCAGGGTTTTTGGGGCCGATCACCGGAATCAGAATCGGCCCTAATTTGTGAATTGAGTAGCAGAGTTTCCGTTAGCCGGTAATTACTGGACTATGACCGGTAATATATGCTGATGTTTCAGTTAATGGGGCTCATTTTTATATTGCTTCAGTTTAGAATCGTAACGGATTGAAAAGTTCAGATTCATTTTTCAATAAATGATGCGCTTCCACAAACAACAAAATGATTACATTCAAACAAACTACTTATAGTAGGCTTGATCATTGCTTCTCAAAGTGTGGTCCGCGGACCACTGGTGGTCCGTGAGCGCCCCCTAGTGGTCCGTGAGTATATTGGTACAATTTCACATTTGAAATAAATAAATAAAAGTTATCCGCACTCTCGCGGGAATATCTCCGCAATGGAACGAGCTTAAGTTTCACTTTCGATTACATGATATAGCCCAGGGCAACACCTTCGTCACACACGTTGTCACCATTTTCAGGCGATTTGTAATCTGTTCTAGAAAAACGATGTGTTTTTGAATATTTTTGGAGTTAGGTGGTCCGCGAGTAGTAGTGGTCCTTGGTATGAAAAGGTTTGAGAAACACTGGGCTAGATGATAGCTTGTTTTGCCGAGCACAGAGAAAAGTGTCATGTGTTATACGTCATCTGATCGGCTCTCCTGATCGGCCTTTATAGAGAGCACCGATCGAACTATTACGAGTGAATATCGGCCGATAATGACCGGCGGCCGATGGATCGGAGCATCCCTAGCATTTGGATGCAGTCAGCAACAACCCTTCTGTTGGTGCTGAACTAACCCTCGAGGTTTATTGAAGGGTCTGGATTGTAGTATTTTATTAAAACCTCCCTAATATTTTGAATCTTTCCTCCTACGAGACCCGTGCCGGTTATTTATCTACAAAGACAGCGTGCACCTTTCCTCTTTGTCACTCTCACTGCAATGGGAGGGAAACCATGGAAACAGGAAATGCTGCAACATTTGATGAAGCACACCAGCGATTCATTAAGCCCGAATATTAAAATAAGAACCCTTTAAATGGCATCGCAAATTGAATTTAGGCGCATCTTACTAAGACAGATGCACACGGAAAGCAGCGAAAAGCAATGTCATGTTTTGCAAACTGTAGAGGCTGACAGGTTTTATAACTAACCTGTTTTTGACTAAATTAAATTACTAAATGAATTTGAGGTAGATTAATAACCTGAAAGATGTATTCTGTTGAACTGTACACATCAGGACGGTCTCGAGCCTCTTAAAAAGGTCACCTCAAGGTTCTTTATTGTCAAACTAACATAGCTACAGAGTAATTATGTCGTTGAAAATCTTAGGTCACCGGCTTCTCCAACAATGCAACACAATAATACGGATAAGCAGACAATATTAAAACAATATTAAAGTATATTATATTAAAAGTAAAACAAAAAGAAAAATAGTTTGAAAAAAAGGTGGAATAGTGCAACACGAGTCTATATACAAGTTATTAGAACGATATATTAAATAATAGATACATAATTACTAAGTAGTAGCAGATGAATGTTATGAAATTGCATTTCACCAGCCTCTGTGAAGGCTTACGGTTGAGGGCGGTGCAGCTGCCGTACCAGGCCGTGGTGCCTGTCCCCTCTTCTCCATGTCTCTTCTACATCAACATGTGTCCCCTCTTCTTCATGTCTCTTCTACATCAACATGTGTCCCCTCTTCTTCATGTCTCTTCTACATCAACATGTGTCCCCTCTTCTTCATGTCTCTTCTACATCAACATGTGTCCCCTCTTCTTCATGTCTCTTCTACATCAACATGTGTCCCCTCTTCTTCAGTCTCTTCTACATCAACATGTGTCCCCTCTTCTCCATGTCTCTTCTACATCAACATGTGTCCCCTCTTCTCCATGTCTCTTCTACATCAACATGTGTCCCCTCTTCTCCATGTCTCTTCTACATCAACATGTGTCCCCTCTTCTACATCAACATGTGTCCCCTCTTCTTCATGTCTCTTCTACATCAACATGTGTCCCCTCTTCTTCATGTCTCTTCTACATCAACATGTGTCCCCTCTTCTCCATGTCTCTTCTACATCAACATGTGTCCCCTCTTCTTCATGTCTCTTCTACATCAACATGTGTCCCCTCTTCTCCATGTCTCTTCTACATCAACATGTGTCCCCTCTTCATGTCTTCTACATCAACATGTGTCCCCTCTTCTTCATGTCTCTTCTACATCAACATGTGTCCCCTCTTCTTCATGTCTCTTCTACATCAACATGTGTCCCCTCTTCTTCATGTCTCTTCTACATCAACATGTGTCCCCTCTTCTCCATGTCTCTTCTACATCAACATGTGTCCCCTCTTCTCCATGTCTCTTCTACATCAACATGTGTCCCCTCTTCTCCATGTCTCTTCTACATCAACATGTGTCCCCTCTTCTTCATGTCTCTTCTACATCAACATGTGTCCCCTCTTCTCCATGTCTCTTCTACATCAACATGTGTCCCCTCTTCTTCATGTCTCTTCTACATCAACATGTGTCCCCTCTTCTCCATGTCTCTTCTACATCAACATGTCCCCTCTTCTTCATGTCTCTTCTACATCAACATGTGTCCCCTCTTCTTCATGTCTCTTCTACATCAACATGTGTCCCCTCTTCTTCATGTCTCTTCTACATCAACATGTGTCCCCTCTTCTTCATGTCTCTTCTACATCAACATGTGTCCCCTCTTCTTCATGTCTCTTCTACATCAACATGTGTCCCCTCTTCTCTCATCAACATGTGTCCCCTCTTCTTCATGTCTCTTCTACATCAACATGTGTCCCCTCTTCTTCATGTCTCTTCTACATCAACATGTGTCCCCTCTGTGGAAAGAGACTCTGAAAGCTTCAGGAACAAAGATTTTCTCTCTTTTTGATCCATTTCTATAAAAACCTGTCTGAAAACGAGCTGATCAGATTTTGGCCACTTTGTGATGTCATAACGATGTGTTGTCTTGTGTAGCCATTAGCCTATCAGCAACCAAGGTAACTTATCACCTGAATCTCCTCTAGAGCTCCATTGAGTTCTTTGTAACCAAATGTCTCTCAGAGGGGCGTGGGGAGGGGCTCCTTATTTTCATCTGAAGTAACAGACAGAGAATCAGCACTTTGGAAACAGGGCTGAAACAGAGGGGATTATGGGTAATGCTGCAATGATCTGTTGGTGTTTCAGCCAATCAGAAACAGGCTCTGTATATATCTGAGAGCTGTGATATATTGATGAAAAACAGTATCATAGGGGACCTTTAAAGCACTTTAAATACTTTGGTCACTTAATCTATAAATCAATGACATGCAAACAAACGAGACACAAAGCGTTTTATATCCACTGATAAAAAAAAAGCACAAAAACAAGCAGTCATTGTGGGCGTGTTGCGCCGCTGCTCGCAGGACGCAAATCCTTCCTGACGAGCCGTGTTTACATTTCACCTCAAATAACATCCTCTCTCCTCCTCCGCCCTCCTTACGCCGCTAACTCGCAGCTCGGGGAGAAATCAGAGCCCTGCTGCAAACTAACGGAAACACACATTAGTCTGGTGTCTGTGTGCTGAGCTCGGCTGGTGCTGGAGTTAGCAGCTGCAACTGTGAGCCCGTCAAATGATTACAGAGAAATCAGAACAAGCTATTAGTGAGAGCCATTTTCATTTCGTTATTATGGTCTGAATGTTAGGCTTAATACTAACGTACGGATTTAGATTCAAACGACCCAACTTTATTAATCAGGTATTTTTCACTATGGCTAAATGCGTATATATGGTAGGTTAATACAGGGTTCTTACACCTTTCCCAAAGTCAAAATCAAGCACTTTTCAAGCATTTTACAGCTGTTGTAAATTACATATTTATATACACATACTTATACTCAAATGATTAGTTCCCTACCTCACATTAAATCAGATGTTCTTTATGCTCTAAACAACCGAGGACTTGGACGAACCAAGGCCCGCTGACCTCTGGGTGAGTGCTGCTTTCTCCCTCCACCGGACTAACAATGGCTAATCCCAAACTGTACTGCTTTTCCCTCGCGCTATTCGCCGCCTCCCTACTTGGGTTGCCAGAAATTGACCATGATCAAAATCGATTATTCGGCAGCCCTGGCGAATATAATCGATTATATTTTGGTTGAAACTAAGACAGAAAAACAACAAAACATAAACAATAAAATAAAATATATAAATAAAATCGATTTTTAAAAATAATATTCGATTATGGGGACTGTAACGAATATTCGAATAATCGCTGGCATCCCTACTCCCTACCCCCTCCTGCACATAACAAATGCGACCCGCCACTACTATCACGTGTGATTATGAGGTCTCCACACAAGATGATTATACGCTACATTCCAGTGTCACTGTGCGCACAAAACAAACTAGGCATTGCGACTCACTGCTAGCTCTTGGCCGTGCTCCGATTGTATTACGACTGATGATATCGGGCAATGCGCATGTTCATCCTGGACCTTCTATTGGATGTGGTTCTGACCTGTGTCCCGATCTTTGTCACAATGATCCGAGGTTCCCTGACTTCTGCTCTCGTAAAGCTTTAGGTTTTCAGCTAGAAGCATAACAACAGCCGGTGTTTCTTGTGAGTGTTTCCCACACACACACACACACACACACACACACACACACACACACACACACACACACACACACACACACACACACACACACACACACACACACACACACACACACACACACACACACACACACACACACACACACACACACACACACACACACACACACACACACACACACACACACACACACACACACACACACACACACACACACACACACACACACACACACACACACACACACACACACACACACACACACACACACACACACACACGAAGAGGTGTCTTCAGGTCGTTGTGACTGATTTCGATAGAGCAAGTCACATTTGGTTTAGGCACGAAACAGACTACCAGTAGAAACACATCGCTTTTAAAATCGTTCTGTGTCGAATCAATAGATTATATTTCGTGACTATAACACGAATAGCCGTGAGACTGGGTGCTTCATCCACCACAGGATGGCGACTAATAATAATGTTGGCTTTCCCTAAGATATTTGACCTTTCGGCCTGTTGACGTTTACGACGAAGCCGAAGTCTGCCATCTGTCTTAAGGAATGGGAAGTGTCAGCTTTTGCTGCCATTATCAGTTTTATGACCGGTTAGCTCTCGGTCACAAGAGCCATAGAGTCAGATAAAGTGATTCAGTTTCTCCAGGTGTTCACCTTCCCCAACGTGTGGGTGGACTCCCTGTAAACTGGTTAAAAGGTCAACATTGATGAGAGGGTGATCAGAATCGCCATGGCAACACACCTGAGCAGTCCTTTCACGTGGCTCGTCAGCGCAGACTCTCCCGTCGTGAACAACTGAAATTCTTTTTTTAGGGTAGGAGGCTACTCGTGGGCTTGACCCTCGTCTTAGCCACGGCTTGTATTTGTCTTCTGCTAGCCAATTTTCAAGGATTTCCAGCACCCGTACGAACCCTGTTAATAGGACACAGCTGAAGGTGGTGAGACGGGGAAGCGGAAAAGTCTTTTGACCGTGTTCTTTTTGTGACTTCTAACTTTTATTTACTATAAAGCGAATACATGTGTCCTCCTGTTTCTATGCCGTCTGAATTAAAACGCCACCACGCTATTAGTCGACTTATTTGTCAAATGTTCTTGTCATTATTACATTTATTTATTTGCTATGTTCAAGGGAAATTACTTATTTCCCTGAAATGTGTGAGCATATGATTCAAGACTCAAAGGCTTTATTGTTATAAGCACAATAGCTACAGTGTAGTTGTTGGCAATGAAATCTCAGGCTCCTCTAACAATGCAGCATACAATAAGATAAGATGGAGGGTATTTAATTCCACTTTACATTGTTAACTTAGTGTACTCTTACATCTATAAAAAGGCATTTACCTTATATTAATACCAAATAAGGCAATATCATTGCAGCATTACCCATAATCCCCTCTGTTTCAGCCCTGTTTCCAAAGTGCTGATTCTCTGTCTGTTACTTTAGATGAAAATAAGAATTGGTGTGATGTGCTCATGCTTGCGTGTTCCTGTAAGCAGCCGAGCCGTAGCGTTTTGTACCAGCTGCAGGGGTACCAGCTGCAGGCGTGCCAGCGAGGTCTGGTTTAGGCCGGCATAAAGTGCATTACAATAATCGATTGTAGATCTATTGTAGAAACAAAGGCATGAATTCCACGCTCAAAGTCTAAAAAGGATCAAACCGGTTTAATTTTGGACAGAAGCCTCAGGTGATAAAAACTCAACCACAGAGTTTCTGCTTATCTGATTTAAAAGCACTGTCGATTTTGACGCCCAGATTTGTGACCATGGGTTTTGCATACGGTTGCAGGGAACCCAGGTCAACGGAAGGGACGTCACCATTTGGTCCAAATACAATGACCTGCATTTTGCTCTCATTTATATTTAAAAAGTTTAGCGCATAAAGGTGGTAGGAGACGCGATGTTTTCTAAAAATTAGTCCAAGGGAGAGAAGGTATAAAGAAAAGAAAATGGGCCCCAAAATAGAACCTTGGGGAACTCCAGAGGACAGGGGGGCAGAAGAAGATGCAAAGTCACCAAGTCTAACAGAGAAAGATCTCTGGGACAAATAGGACATGAACCATTCTAAGGCAGTGCCCCGGATACCCACACAGTGCTCTAGACGAGAGATAAGGATGGAGTGGTCAATCGTATCAAAGGCAGCTGTGAGGTCTAAAGCCTCTTACACACCAAACTGACACCAAAGAACACGCAGTGCTTGAATTGGGCCGGTATGTTAGCATGGCTTAATAATAGTGCGAAAAGACAGTGGTTGTCGCCGGACAAGGATTCCCTCTCTCCTTTCCTGCTGAAAGATGGTGAGTGTACTCAGGGACGAGGAGTCATTTAACCAGCCGCCAGTAGGAGTCAAGCTTTACTTTGTTTTATATCCATAAAGAAAAAGTAAATCTGTTTACAGTTGTTTCATATGGATGTTGAGAGGTGTCCATATATCTCTTCATTTTGCTCTCAAAGTGCATCAAATTGATGAATTTAACTTCAATATTAAAAAAAAATCTTCCCGGGGGAGCATGCCCCCGGACCACAGGTCCACTCCCCATTTATAAAAAATAGCACTTTACCACTGCACCCCCTCTAATCTCAGATGCACCCCGAGTCATTTTGTTTAAGTACAGTGAGCCTTTCTAAAATATACAGTAAAGAGACAAACCCACCAGCATTATAGGATATACTATGACTTTGAGCCAAATACTTGTTTTTGGGCTGTATAAATAAATTGACTTGAGACAGTTGCTGATTTAGAGTACTGGCACCTTTTTTATTCCAATTCAAGCACTGAGAACACATCCCGACGGAACGCCGCCTCACGTCTCCTGCGTTTTGGCCATGTTTCGCACTGGAACACACCGCAAAGACTTCAACTCTACAGCGAGAAGCTCACAGGGCTTTCCCGAACCAGAGTCGAGAGCTGGAGTCAAATGAAATCTCAGATTTGCCTTCTTAATAGTTTGTTTGGGTCCCTCACTTCCGTTTCGCTTCTCATGCACTGATTCGCTAGCTGAACAGCCAATCAGAGTGATTTTCGGCCTTTTACAGCGACGGAAGGTGTCGGCACGGCCGAAAAGACACGACGGTGCAGACACACCAATCTGAGTAGGGCGACAGGACGCTCATCAACGGCCAGACATCTATCGACGCCGAAAATCGGCTTGGTGTGTAAGGACCTTAAGGATACAGTTAGTAAAGAATAGTGGAAGGAAATAAAATACTGCATATTGTAATCATATATTTCAAATGTAGACTGAAAAGCAGTATTTTAAGAGGTGCTTTGCAGTTTCCTGGACTTGCGTTAATAAAATCCTACTGCCCTTGTCTTTTTCATATCTTTGAAAGATAGATTTACGATATTTTAATACCAAATAAGGCCTTACTCTTAGATTCAATGTATTTATTGCCTTTTCTGACTTGTTGAGGATACATGGGAACCCTGGCTCAGTAATTTCTGTAATTATTTGTACAGCTATAAAGTAAATATGACAGCAGTTGTCAAAATAGAAAAGAGGCTGTAAGTTTCCAGGATGACCTTGCCATCATAACGCTGCTCATGTATCAAGTCGACGAGTCTTAATCACGCCTGTGTACCTCTGTCAACACAGGAACAGTTTATTGATGGAAGAGAGAATAACACACTGCTTATTTTTCATGATGTACCAGGAAACACCGTATATTTTATTTATAAATCTAAACTCATGCACATGCTCTCGCAGCGGCTTCATGCTGTGAAAACATGCCTAACAATGATCCGATACGCAGGGAAGAAACACTGGATGGATTAAGGACGCTCGTTCAACTCGTTAGTCGAGCACCACGAGCCTTTCAACATCCGTCATTATATTTCTGGGATTTCCTGTTACCCTCTATGCTTGATTAAAAACACTTCTTCCCACCTGGAGAGTATTTACCATCGAGGCATTACACGTCGTCATACTTCCTTCCAATTATGCTGTATTAGAAATTAAGAACATACATGATGGGGTGAACTAAGCTGAGTAATAGCAGGAGTCCTGCGGTGCGATGAGTCACAATATAGCAACTGATGCTAATAATGTGAACAATCTGCAGCTTTCTCTCATTATCTCATCAAACATCGATTAAAGAGGACCTGTCTCTACTTTAAAGAGTCCTCTCCTGCTGATGTTCAGGTGTATATCAGCATGTAGTGTCTCTGCTTTAAAGAGGCCTCTCCTGCTGATGTTCAGGTGTATATCAGCATGTAGTGTCTCTACTTTAAAGAGGCCTCTCCTGCTGATGTTCAGTTGTATATCAGTATGTAGTGTCTCTACTTTAAAGAGTCCTCTCCTGCTGATGTTCAGGTGTATATCAGGATGTAGTGTCTCTACTTTAAAGAGTCCTCTCCTGCTGATGTTCAGGTGTATATCAGTATGTAGTGTCTCTACTTTAAAGAGTCCTCTCCTGCTGATGTTCAGGTGTATATCAGTATGTAGTGTCTCTACTTTAAAGAGGCCTCTCCTGCTGATGTTCAGTTGTATATCAGCATGTAGTGTCTCTACTTTAAAGAGGCCTCTCCTGCTGATGTTCAGCTGTATATCAGTATGTAGTGTCTCTACTTTAAAGAGTTCTCTCCTGCTAATGTTCAGGTGTATATCAGTATGTAGTGTCTCTACTTTAAAGAGTCCTCTCCTGCTGATGTTCAGGTGTATATCAGTATGTAGTGTCTCTACTTTAAAGAGTCCTCTCCTGCTGATGTTCAGGTGTATATCAGTATGTAGTGTCTCTACTTTAAAGAGTCCTCTCCTGCTGATGTTCAGGTGTATATCAGTATGTAGTGTCTCTACTTTAAAGAGTCCTCTCCTGCTGATGTTCAGGTGTATATCAGTATGTAGTGTCTCTACTTTAAAGAGTCCTCTCCTGCTGATGTTCAGGTGTATATCAGTATGTAGTGTCTCTACATGTCTCCATGCTTTAATGTTCAAAAAGCTGTTTATTTTGCTCATGCTGTCTGTGCTGCAGCATCTCTTTTCACCCTCTGTCTGAAACCAGAGCCCAGTCTGCTCTGATGCCCCTTTCACACCAACGCGTTTTCATGGCCGGCTGAAAAGTACCGGTTTTTCACACCGCTTCTTAGCTCCGGAATCCGGTTTGTTTCCAGCTCCAACAAATTGTCGGTCTAGCAAGCAAGATTCCAGAGCTAAGGGGTGGCGCCGCTTACGCCTCTCTTACGTCGAGGCGGGGGCGGGGGCATGGGCGGGATCAACCTCCTGAAGACCGCAAAGAAGTCTTGAATTTCTGTAAAGTTCCAAGTAAAGTCGTCCCCTGTAAAGTCGTCCCATGCCTTCCATTTTGTTTCGTAAGAGCATCACCAAAGCGAACAGCGCTTCAATACAATCCGCCATTGTTGTTGTTGGCGATGTGAGGGATTTCCGCGCGGTTTGGCTTTTATGAAGCAGGCACGTAAACGGTTACGCCATGACGCAAACGATGAGGCAATGACGCAGTACCGCCCCGGCTCTGTGTGGTGTGAACAACGCGGGAGCAGAAAAGGGAAACCGGAGCTGAACCAGAAAAGCTCTTGCACGGAGCAAGAATGGAAAAAGCGCTGGTGTGAAAGCCGCATGATTGGTTCGCTGGCCGGCTGTTGTGATTGGTCAACCTCTTAGAGATGTCCCGCCCCTTAGCCTATCACGTACAATGTGTTGGAGTGCTAGCCAATAGAAATGCGAGTGTTACAAAGTGATGTCATCATGTCAAAATAATTACAATTTCAAATCGAGCACCCCTAACGTCTTGTTAAAGTGAAATGTCACTTATAAGCCTCAAACACATACAGACCTGGGCATACAAATATTCCACACACCTGTAGACCAGGCCAGCATCGCCTTTCTTACTTTCACTATTTTTCCAGGGCTCCACACATACAGTCAAACTCACATGTCCATACACTATAGCCGCATAAACACAACACACATAAAACAACTAATCTCATTAAATTAACAATCGGATGGAAGTATGGAAGTGAGAACAAAAATATCCTTTACATCATTACACCTGTAATTAGTGAATCCCTCAAGAATTAATAACACATTTCTATTACAAATCAATAGCCCCTCTACCTACTCTATGTGATGTACGGTGGAGGACCGAGCCTTCATTCTCCAAAGAGGAAGCCAAATTCCTCCAGTGGCTCTCCATAACAACCGCCTGGCATCCAAATATCTTTGTCTTTTCTTTTCTCCGCCCCTCGGTTTTTCTCATTCCACACGCTATACTGATACACACACGTGCACACACCCTTAATGTATGGCTTCCGGGGGGTGGGGGCGGCAGTGAGGAAGAGACCACCAGGTAGAGAGAAGGGAGGAGGATTACCAGGAAAGGGAGGAAACGGGGGAAGAAAGGCGAGAATGACAAAACGTTGATTATCATAAATTGTAATGCGAGCTACCGATTCTATATACACACGTTCACTACCTTCCATTTCCTTTATTTAGAAGATACATTATTTCAGTCTGGAGATACTGCGATGAATGTAGAATATTTACTGGTCCAATTCCCAGAGTTCATACATTGGTACCGATGGAAAACTAAATGGTAGAAATTCTAGGGATTGGTCGTGTTTTTTTAATATTAAATTACATTTGTTTATCAATCAGTTGCAAGATGTGTTTGAATCGTGTTTTATCGGCATTTAAAAAACAAAAAAAACATCAAGATACAATATTGGTTATTCTTTCTACAGTCACAACAAATTCTATTATATTTTTAAATGGAATTTTCGTGACTTTCTCAGTATTGAATGCGTCTATGTTTTCAAAATGTATGATATATTTATTTTGGACTAATTTTCACCAAACAAAGTGGCTAAAACTCTTAATGTCTTTGTTGCATCCTTCTGTGAAATAAGATTAATACATTTTATTTACAGAAATGCAGCAATGTTGATCTCATCCCGTTTAATACATACATGTATATTAATGCTGTACTTGCATTAGTGTTTAATGTCAACAAAGGCAAAACAACAATTAATTGTCCACACATGATCCCCACACTGCTCGCGCACACAGCCCTGCGCCCCCCCCCGCGCTCTCTGAGTTGGTACGGTCCATCAGAAGCTGCTCAGTCACTGCTGCCCAGGCCCTCCCTCTTTATATAGGACAGCACCAACACAATGTATACGGCTTCAGAGCATCAGTGCACTCTCAGACTAGTCGATTATATTTATACGTGTTGTGTGAACACATGTATGATAAGAGCAAATTATTATTATTGTTCGTGCTGAAGCAGCATGCACGTCCTGCTGAGGACATTTCTCCTATTGCGTCAGCATGATGCATCCACATAAAGTCAAATTTAGGATCAGTTTAATCCTAATTAAATTCTTAAGGATTACACAAATATTGTTATATTACTATATTAATTCAACTTGCATAACTTGGGTCAATTAATGTTTCACAAATCTTAAAATCTGTAAAATTCTTTATATTGTCAATGATGTTTCTTATCACACTAATAGCGGGTCATTTGCAAGAAGGCCTCCATACAACATCAGAAACATCTCACAACCTTCAGTTTTAAACGGATTTAATTTGCTTTGTTTTTGAGACTGCTGCAATAATTCTCTTTCTATAAATTGTGAGTTTTCTGCATCCATAAATTATCCAAACCAAATGAATCTCATTGCATTTACAGAGGGCTTGCTGAGACGTAACTGGGTTTGTTTTGAGTTTCTGTGTAAAAACAGGGTTTACAATAAAGTTATTAATTATTTAACTGCTCTTGTATCGTTTCTTGGAATATCAGGACACCAGAGATGAGTTACATTTTCCACTTCTGTGTATTGCAAAAAATTCCCCTTCTGCTAAAACATACAATTGAGATTACGGTGTGTTTTCAAATGTTATTTGATGGACACAAACACACCGCTGTATGGACAGAAAGGTTACTCTCTAATTCTAATCTGGTAAACTACAATAACAAACAAACCAATTAACCTTAATTAAATAACCACCTTATCCACCAGGGAACATTGTGAAAGCACATCTTATGCATGAAACCTCGACGCTCTCACGACAACAGCATTGCAAACAGCTGTTAGTCACTTTAATGGTTTTACCTCTGCATCACCTCAACGTGTCTTGTATGTTAATATTATGTTAATATTTAGAGCTGACTAATTCTTAAAGGGGACCTATCATGCAAAATGCACTTTGTGATGCCTTTTATACATAACTATGTGTCCCCGGTGTGTCGGGGAACTCACGCAGCGTCAGAAAATAAAACCCTCTCTCTTTTCCTCCGTACCCAAATCTCTAAAAACGGGGAACAACGGAGCTGATCCAGATTTGCGTCCGATATGACGTAATATCTGAAATGTGGACCCACGGCCCAATCAGAAACGTTGCTATCAGAAACAATGCCCGACTGTTTTGGACGTAATATGGTCGGTGTTTACGTTAGCATCGCTAGCACTCAGAGCTAACCTGCACTGGAGAGCATGTGTGTGAAGAAGCAGGAAGTAAAAAGGAACTCACCTTGTGGTATAACCGGCAAGAGAGAAAGCCTTTGAGCTCCAGACTGTTTCAGAAATCATCCTTGATAATCCATGATATTTAGTTTAGACAGTAGCATTTAGTAGCATTTAGTTTAGACAGTAGCATTTAGTTTAGACAGTAGCTGCCGGGTCCCGCATGAGCTCAGACTAGGGCTGTACCCGAATATTCAACTATTCGAATATTCGTTCGTTGGCCAACTATTCGGGTTTCAATTTCATTATTCGGATATTTGTTTTTTTTCCTAAACGTATGCTATCAATAAAGGCGAATTGCCATATTCTTATACTATATTTATACTTTTAAATTGCACTGTTAAAATGCGGAAATATATACAATATCAGCCTGTGCTCCTGACATCGCGTTCACTCACAGTCACGAACGCAAACGGCACGCTTCACCTCGCTTCACACACCTGAACACAAAATGCCGAAGACTTCAGCTGTGTGGGACCATTTTAAATTGGACGACGGTAAGAAGAAGGCAGTGTGCCAAATATGCGACGAGAAACTGGCCTACCACGGTGGCACATCAACTCTGAAAAGTCACCTGGATGCTGTAAGTACGAGCCTAGCTTAGCTGTCAAGTTGCCATGATGAAGCTGCTTTATCTGCCGTTTAAACGGTAACGTTACTCATGATAACATCGTGCACTTACTTTGCTTGGAAAATCGTTGCAAGCAAGCAACCGAATAGTTTTTTTATATTAGTTTTTCAATTTTATCCGAATGGTGAAAATAATAGGAGCAATGTGGGAACATCTGTGGCTAAGGCAATTATTGGCATAGAGTTCGTTCATTTATTTTTCGTTCTTCATTTATTTAAATACTGTTTACTGTATCGGTAACAAGTGTTACACTGTTAGGCCTACTGTTACGGCTATGTTATCAAAAGTATTGTTGTTATAACAGAAATATGTGTTTTGTATCTTCAGGTTGTAAAACGTTATAGACGGAATTTGGAACCAGATTTGGTCCACGGGCGCTGCACTGCGGCTGGGTTAAATGCAGAGGACACATTTAGTTTTAATGTGTGCGAGTACTGAGACAATAAATACATATAAATCGTAATAGTATGCTCTTTCTGCTGAACAGCGTGTTGCCAGGTGTCTCGGATTCGGAGCGTGTTATGATTTTCTTTTGAAAAAAAATAAAAAAAAAGGTTTCTCCTCACCGAATATTCGCTGTTGATTACTGCCGAATATCCGGAGCCCGAAAAATGGTTTTCGGGACAGCCCTAGCTCAGACCCCTCCTATTTGATTTTTAAAAAAAATCTTTATTCCCCAAATCAGCCCTTTTGAAACAGGAAGTGAAACAGAGGGATATGAGGCGTGGCTAGAATGGGTGATCCGTTTAGTAGTTTGAGCAAAACACTTCATCGACATGTTTTGTATATATTTTCATAGATCTGTGCCATTGCCTAAAAATAGCACGATAGGTGACCTTTAAGTTTGCACGGAATAGCACTGACAAAAGGAAAAAATACCACCACAGTTAGAGCTACAAACCAACTGTAGAATTATTGATTAATATACTGAGTAACTATTCGATTAATTGACCATTTGTTCGATACAATGTCAGGAATACAATGAAAAACTGCAATTCCCACAATAAATAAAAGCCTATAGGACATGTTTCTAAATCATAAGACAAAGACCAGCAGCATGTTCTCACGCTTCAGAGACTGAAATGCAAAAATTAGGCATTTGTAAACTACTGCGAAGATTAAACATTAGGAAAATAACTGCAATGTCCAAATGTGTCATTTTAGAAAGTCTTGTTCCGACCGACTGTCCAACACCTTTACATAAAAAACAAAACGGGTATCATGGACATCTTAAAAGCTGTAACCTTTGATTATTTTGGCATTAAGAACATATAGATTATTCTTCTCTAAACATACTCTTCTCAGTAATAGATTACCTCTGCTCAAGTAGATGTTCCTGCTGTGAAATAAACAGGACAACACAAACCATTTTGTAAATACGTCGGGGGGAGTGAAGGCATATATGATTTGTAAACATGCAAAAACACCGGACTTAAAGAGTCCCTGCTTGTGAAATAAAAACTCTGCTAAGATCTGCCATTGTTTCCCGCCATCTGTGTCCCACCAGGATGTTTACCAAGAGTAAGACATATCATTTGAACACACACACACTAAAATTAATGATTCCCCACATCCAATTTGTCCCCATGAGGGCGGCGAGTCCCGACACGTGACTGTGTAAACAGATGTAGGTCCCCACAAGTATAGTAATGCTAGGCCACACACACACACACACACACACACACACACACACACACACACACACACACACACACACACACACACACACACACACACACACACACACACACACACACACACACACACACACACACACACACACACACACACACACACACACACACACACACACACACACACACACACACACACACACACAAGTTTGAGACACAAAGACAATGTTCCTTATAAGTTATTCAATATGCATGAGCTCAATGTAAAAATATATTTATGCAAAGCGGGGAATTATCTCTCGTGAATCCTCAAAATAAAAAGAGAAAACAAAACCTGAAGATATGAGAAAATGTATGTTTCATTACATCCATGCGAGTGTGTTTAGACAAGCATTATCCACCGTCTCTTCCACATGTTTACACGGACCATTCTAAATCTCAACACGCTCACTGCCAGGATGACAATTCATCATGAATATCCTTTATTTGACGTCCACTGGCGTAATTTTAAGTGTGAGCGTGGATGTGTGGAAAACGGGTTGAATTCAGACATGATGGGATGTTCAGAGACATGTGTGTGGACAAAAGTACAAAGTGCAGTAATGGCTCTCCACAAAATACAATGTACAGACTATGAAATACTTGATTAGATAGTTTTAACTTTAACTTCACAAACTTCCAATTATCTTTGACCTAGGGGCTTTTCAATAGACACAATTGTGTGAGTATAACGCACAATACTTCAAAATCCCTCGTATCAAAACAACTGAACAGTTATCATGACATTTCAACTATTATGCTGTTGTCTTTTTATGGATCTTCTCACACTGATTTACTCGCTTGTAGTCGGAATCTATCTTCACCTCCGATGGGATTCACATTTGGATTTATCATTATGGAAATGATTGCCAAGACTGGTGGCAAAAAAGCAATTAACTGATTAGTTGAACGGAAGTAAATTAATCTAATCCAAGACTAATTTCTCAAGAAAAATACAAACTATGTTCTTGTTTAAGCCAATGTAAAGATTTACTTTATTCTTTGTGTTTTGCATTGTTGATATAAAAACTATTCATTTCATTAATTTCTGCTGTTTTTCACACTATTCGTAGTCCAGACCAGTGGTTCTCAAATGGGGGTACGCGGACTCGTCAGCGGACCCGACAGCCTCGTGCAGCTCGCTGAACCTGTAAATGAGTGACCCGACAGTAAAGAATACACATCTGTAACTAGTTTAGCTAGTTCCAGAGTAGATCATCTACCGAAGTGTGTTCGGTCTAACCCTTAGTGTATTTCATTTTGCTCCACTCAGCAGTCGAGCTGTGATCATGCAGAGCTGCGTGTTCTCCGTCAGCAGCAGCTGCTCTGATCTCTCTCTCAGGTCCGGTTAGACTTCACTCGCGTTTATGTCCAAATCTATCAGATCTAGCTAGTTCTCGCTAATGATGTGACTGCCTGCTTATCAAAGGACACCTAAACAATAAGCGTTGCTTGGCAACGGCGTGTGGCCGCAAAGTATAGCGCAGCATCATGCACATGTTTATATGAGGGGTCAAAATCCCATGCTCATAAAATGCTCATGTTTTTTTTTCTCTTCGTTCCCCACGCCCCGAAACAAATAGATAAATATACCAATGAGGAAAAGTAAGGAAGTTTGAGCAGTGTGGGTTTTATATTAACAGCGTTACACATATTTCAAAATGTGAAGTGTAATAACTGCAGTTTGCCTCCCTGTCAGAATGACAAAGATCCTCAGTGAAGCACGAGCCCATGTTTCACTACATTGTACAACTTATTAAAAAGATCAGTTCAATGCAACTATTGTCGTCTAACGGCCCCTACACACGGCGGTGTGCGTTGCCGCTTCAACGTTTCTGCCCATTCACTTTGAATGGGGTGACGTCACGATTCGCCGAACTGCATTGTGGGAGCAAAGCGTAGCTTCTCTCGAGGTGCTCGCTGCAAAAGTAGAGCAATGTTCTACTTTTGCCGCCTCGACGGAGGCGTCAGCCAATCAAATCCCTCGCATGTAAATCTGACAGTACAAGCAGTAGCCAATCAAACCGGGTGTATGTTGGGAGAGCCAGACCGCAGTTATTTCCCATATGTCAACAAATGGAGGAGAAAATGATCGTGGCGGTAGGGAACATACAGGGATACAAACCGGAGGAGCCAGGCATGGGGGGAGGTGGCAGAGACAGTGGGGGAAACTGGGAGGTTTTCGCTTGTTTGGGGAGTTTATATCCAGTGTACTTCGTTTGAATGGACAGCTAGCAAGCATAGACCGTATATTTAGCCAGCATGGATGTAGCATGAATGCTTTGCTTTGTATGTCCGGGGCGGGACATTCATGTGATTGGTTGTTGGTCATGCTGCTCGCGTTGATTCCCCAAGCTCAAGACACGCCCACCGCCAAGCGGCAACGCACGCCGCCGTGTGTAGGGGCCGTAAGTGTTATTGCATGATGTTAAAATTGGTTTGCCATGAATTTAGTGATGGATTGTAAACATTTGAAATGTAGCATTTAAATGTTTCTCAGTTACACGGTTGTTGTTTTAATAAATCAGACACTGATGGTGCAGCGCCGTGCTGTTCCTCTTTATATCCTCATGGGACCCGAGGAAAAACGTGTCTTCCAATTTCCTTTTTTTTGTGATGTCCTACCTATTTAGGGTTAAAAAAACATCTTGCAATTTAGACTTTTTTTATTTTAAAATGTTACAATGCTACAGTGGACATTTTCAATGGGCTGGGTCCCAGGAGCTTTTTTCCCATGACAATTTGTTTTTGCGCTGATATATTTTTTCAAAGGGGGTACATTATTGAAAAAAGTTTGGGAACCACTGGTCTAGACGATTAAAGGTGGGGTAGGTAAGTTTGGAGAAACCGGCTCGAGTGCGCTAGAATTTGAAAGCACACAGCCGGAAATAATCTGCCCCTTCCTTCAGACTTCCTCACAGAGCCCCTCCTCCAACACACACGAACGCGCACATGACCAATGAGGGCACGAGATCAGTGTGTGCCCCGATGGAAGGCTGACAGGCAGGTGGGCCGTCCAGTTACTTTAGCCGGCTCAGATGATTGGTCGTGCTTTTTACAGCGCCACGGCTTCCACTGATGAAATATTTGTATGGATTTATTGTCAACGCTTTTAATGGATTCATTGCTATCGGGACGTTAAGAGTATTCCACGGAATATAACAACAAGTGTTTCTGAAGTGAATTACCGACCCCGCCTTTAATCTGAAAAATTATTGACAGAATAATAAAATCAGAATAATCGTTTCAGCTCCATTAGCAAACGAGCACAGTAAGTCCACGGCTCCTTTTCCGCTCAATAAATACAGTACAAATATCCAGCTCCTTTGTCTTCCTTCACTTCTCTGAATATTAAAATATTGATATATATATCAGAGTACACACAGTGAGCGGGAGCTAGGGATGCACCGTTAATCAGAATGGTAATCGCTATATGGACTAGTGCAATATCAAAATGGCAGGAAGCGCAATATTTAGAAAAGGAAAAATATGTGAAGAATATTTCGGAGCGTCAATCCTACAATTGATCATCTTCAGCGTTAATCACAAATCCTTGAATGGTACAAAGTCACACCTTGATAATTTTCACATATAACGTGGATATCGTTCTTCCCCTTATATTGCAAAACATATCGCAATTTCTGTCTAAATAATCGCAAATTAATTATTTTTTCAAGTTGTGCATCCCTAGAGATTCAAGATTCAAAGGTTTTATTGTCATGTGCACGAAGCTACAGTGTAGAAATGGCAATGAAATTATTCTGACCTGAGCTCCTCCAACAATGCAACATATATAATAAAATACAAAAACACAACAAACAAATAGAAATAATAATAAATATCCAGACAGAGAATCAGCACTTTGGAAACAGGGCTGAAACAGAGGGGATTATGGGTAATGCTGCAATCATATGTTTGGTGTTTCAGCCAATCAGAGGCAGGCTCTGGATATATCTGAGAGCTGTAATGTATTGATGAAAAACAGTACAATCGGGGACCTTTAACAGAGATCGCATTAATACTCCACTTACTTGATCTAGGGCTCCAGTGGCTGAGTCATGTGTGAGGCTGTGGTCGGCCAGGTCCGAGGCTCAGAGTGAGGATAAAGGTGAGGAAGGGGAGTCGGTGGAGGACCGGAGGTGATGGAGCAGTGGTCCTGGGGGGGGGGTTATGGCTCCACGGCCGCTCTGTCACATGGCACCATCCCAGGTGCAGGGAGGAGCCGGCTGGCCACCGACTGGGAGAAGACAACAAGGGAAAATACATTATTTTAGTATAGTACTTTATTATTTGCCCCTTTTGTTTATTTGTTTGTTTGTTCACCATGTAAAGCGGCCTTGGGTCCCTTGAAAGGCGCTATACAAATGTAATCTATTATTATTATTAGTAGTAGTAGTAGTATGCAATGCTGTACATTTTTCATTTGGCAGTGTATAAATGATGCTGTAACGACATTAGTTTTTTTCGCGGGAGTTTTCACCAGATTGCATCATTTAAAAAAAGTATTATTATTAGAGATGTCCTGATCCGATCACGTGATCGGGGATCGGAGGCGATCACGTGATTTTCAAAAGATCGGGTGGAAAAAAATCGGGGATCAGGGTTTTTATTTTTTTTGTAATAAAATATTTTTATTATTTTTATTTAATGTTACATAACAAAAATGACCATGTTCACGTCTTAAAGTCATCCTGAGGACTTAGTTTTGGTTTAAAATGACATCATGTATGTGTTGCTTCTTTGGGCTTGTTTTCAGACCTGGTGCTTATTTCTCTGAAATCTGGCAGCAGAGTGGGCGCAGTGTCTGATAGCAGCAGCAAGCTAACGAGAGGCTACGTTCAGCTGGTGACTCGGGAGTCGGACAGAGAACATGTCAGCAGTTTGGAAGTATTATAAAATTGAAAGCGAAGGCAGTGTAACAGCCAGATGCAATGTTTGCAAGGCGGAGGTTCCGCGTGGTGGAAAGAACAGAGCTACGTTCAACACGACCAATCTAATACGCCACCTGAGAAACAAACAACAACAACAACACGACGAGTACACAGCGGCCACTCAGGGAAAGGCACTGAAGCAACCGACACTTTCAGAGACTTTCAAAAGGAAAGAGAAACTGCCCCAGAACAGAGAAAAGGCCAAAAGAACAACAGCAAGATAGCGAATCATCGCGTTGGATGACCAGCCGTTATCTGTTACCTTTGTTTTCTCTTAATGCATCGCATAAAGATCGGATCGGGAAAAATCGGTATCGGCAGATTGTCAGAATCAAATGATCGGAATCGGATCGGGAGCAAAAAAAGGTGATCGGGACATCCCTACTTATATATATATATATTTAAATAAAAAATGCAAAAAATTGAGTGGTGCGAAATCGGAAATACAAAATTCTGAAAATATCAAAATTAATTATTCAAGTGCTTCAGAGAAGGTTTGGCCTTTGACTTGACTCAATTCATTTCAAATGAATTAAAGGAAATCCTCGTTTGGTACATATCCTCAAAAAGATCAGGACCATTTTTACATATCACAAACAACAAAAGGCTAGGCAACAGGGCAGCACAATGAAAGCTCCAATAATACAAACCTACACCTGCAGCAAGCTGTCATTGCTATTGCACGCTATCCCATTCATCGAGAAACCGTCAGATGCTTTAACGAAGAAGCGCAGACGGCCACTTTATTAAATCATCGTCAGCACACACACACACACTGATTCATCTGCTCCTGGTGTGTGTGTGTTTCCTGACAAGACATCATCCTGACATCTGGCTAGTTACCGCACAGCAGGGAGGTGAAGCTGAACACTAATTAAAATCTGTCAACTTCAATGACTTCACCTATAATTATCATACGGCCTCGTAAACAACCGCACAAGACTATTCGAGGTTTTTCTCTATATACCAAATCTAATCTGGAAACATCGTTGAGCATCATGGATACTACCTTTTGACTCTTCTTCTTCTAGTATAATGTAGAGTTGGTGAGTGGGCGATAAAAACAATCCCTGTGGATCAGACTGCGAACGTTTTAGAATTAAACTCGTAAAAGCAGGGATAGAAACTCTCGATCTTCTCCGGAATTATTAATACTTTTGGTCAAATGATTGCAAATTAATATTCGACCCCCCCAACAAATTAATGATTCCCCTTATGGGGACCTCCAATGTGTCCCCATAAGGGAGGCGAGTCCGCACACTTGACTATGTAAACAGATTTAGGTCCCCACAAGTATAGTAATGCACGCACGCACGCACGCACTCACGCACGCACGCACTCACGCACGCACGCACGCACGCACCACACACACACAAACAAACACACACACTGTATTGTATTATTGTATGACAGAAGTTCCAGGTTGAATTGAGGCGAATATTTGTAATGTTCAGAGGTTGTTGTGTTTAATATTCATGAGAATATCATTGTTCAAATGATGATAAACATTTGCATATCTGTCCACTCATATGTTGATAAGAGTATTAAAAACTTGAAAAATATTCCTCTAAGGCAGTGGTTCTCAACTTTTTTCAATAATGTACCCCCTTTGAAAAAAAATGCCAGCCAAGTACCCCCTGATCAGCGCAGAAACTATTTGTTAGGGGAAATGCCTATATAACGAGGTACAGTACGGCGCTGCACCATCAGTGTCTGATTTATTAAAACATCAACTTTGTAACTGAGAAACACTTAAATGCTACATTTCAAATGTTTACAATACATCACTAAATTCATGGCAAACCAATTTAAACATCATGCGACAACACTGAGACGACAATAGTTGCTTTGAACTGATCTTTTGTACAATGTAGTGAAACATGGGCTCGTGCTTCACTGAGGACCTTTGTCATTCTGACAGCGAGGCACCCTGCAGTTATTACACTTCACATTTTGAAATATGTGTAACTCTGTTAATATAAAACCCACACTGCTCAAACTTCCTTACTTTTCCTAACATTGGTATATTTATTTATTTTGGGGCGTGGGGAACGAAGAGAAGAAAAAAAATATGAGCATTTTATGAGCATGGGATTTTGACCCTCTAAACATGTGCATAATGCTGCGCTATACTTTGCGGCCACACGCCGTTGCCTAGCAACTAGGGATGCACGATATTGGTTTTTTGAAACCGATACCGATAACTTCGTACTTCTCAAGACCGATACCGATAACCGATAATAAAATTTAAAAAAATACGCCACTAATTATTTTAACGCGATTAACTAGGGATGCACGATATTGTTTTTTTGAAACCGATACCGATACCGATAACTTCCTGCTTCTCAAGACCGATACCGATACGATACCGATAATAAAAATTAAAATTACGCCACTAATTATTTTAATGCGATTAACGCATGTGTATTTTTTTTCCTCGGCCGCCCCGTAGCTTCAGAGCGCATCGAGTTTAAAATACCATCTACAAGCTGATGCTGACAGCCCCGCTCCTGCCGCCCGCTTGTGGCAGACCACACTTCCACGCTCACCGGCAGGCACCGACTGGCCATCTGGAGGACCGGGAGGGTGTGTGTACGTGTGGTCCGAGCGAGCAAGAGAGAGACCTTACGTGCATTGTTGTTGTTAGCATTTGGTGCTAGCTAGCTGCGCTAACGGATATAAGGAGCTGTTTAAATGAAAACAGAGGAGCGCTCTATCCACACAACTGCGCCGAGCACTTGACTTGATGCAGGAAGCAGACAGCGGGACATGTACGAAAAGTCAGCACACTCAGCAACATGATTGCAGCGTCCAGGCAGCTCCGGTTCGAGCATATGCCTTGAGTAGCACATAGCTCCACACACACACACAGTATTGTATTATTGTCTTCGTACGCTTTTAACACACCATCGTAGCGATGGCGATGTTTCAGGTGACTGATCAGGTTCGAAGTATTAGCGAGCGCTGGATTTGTGAAGAACTCCCCTCTTCCTAAACCACTAACACCACAGTACTGGCAACACGGGAGGAGCCGAGTGAAAAACAAGCGCCCCTCATCCCAATCCACCCACACCGCAGGATCTTTTTCTTTTTTTTTACCCAAAAAATATATTGTATATTATCGGGGCTATTAATACTGGTATCGGTTTATCGGGATGACGTCATAATTCCTAATATCGGACCGATAATTATCGGGCCGATAATTATCGTGCATCCCCTACTAGCAACGCTTATTGTTTAGGTCCTTTGATAAGCAGGCAGTCATATGATTAACTAGAACTAGCTGGATCTGATAGATTTGGACATAAACGCGAGTGAAGTCTAACCGGAGGCGAGAGAGAGATCAGAGCAGCTGCTGCTGACGGAGAACACGCAGCTCTGCATGATCACAGCTCGACTGCTGAGTGGAGCAAAAGGAAATACACGAAGAGTTAGACCGAACACACTTGTTTATCTACTCTGGAACTAGCTAAGCTAGTTATAAATATGTGTATTCTTTACTGTCGGGTCACTCATTACAGGTTCAGCGAGCTGCACGAGACTGACGGGCTGTCAGGAGAGGGAGTGGAAAAGAGAGCACCCCGTTTACTTTCCCCATTTTATTATCCAGAATTACTGTAACGTTTTGAATAAAGTAGTTACTATTAGTAGTTTGTTTAAACTAGGGATGCACGATATTGGTTTTTTGAAACCGATACCGATAACTTCCTGCTTCTCAAGACTGATACCGATAACCGATAATAAAATAAAAAATTACGCCACTAATGATTTTAACGCGATTAACGCATGTGTATTTTTTTTCCTCGGCCGCCCCGTAGCTTCAGAGCGCATCGAGTTTAAAATACCGTCTACAAGCTGATGCTGACAGCCCCGCTCCTGCCGCCCGCTTGTGGCAGACCACACTTCCACGCTCACCGGCAGGCACCGACTGGCCATCTGGGAGGACCGGGAGGGTGTGTGTACGTGTGGTCCGAGCGAGCAAGAGAGAGACCTTACGTGCATTGTTGTTGTTAGCATCTGGTGCTAGCTAGCTGCGCTAACGGATATAAGGAGCTGTTTAAATGAAAACAGAGGAGCGCTCTATCCACACAACTGCGCCGAGCACTTGACTTGATGCAGGAAGCAGACAGCGGGACATGTAGGAGAAGTCAGCACACTCAGCAACATGATTGCAGCGTCCAGGCAGCTCCGGTTCGAGCATATGCCTTGAGTTGCACATAGCTCCACACACACACACACACACGTCACTTTGTATTATTGTCTTCGTACGCTTTTAACACACCATCGTAGCGATGGCGATGTTTCAGGTGACTGATCAGGTTCGAAGTATTAGGGAGCGCTGGATTTGTGAAGAACTCCCCTCTTCCTAAACCACTAACACCACAGTACTGGCAACACGGGAGGAGCCGAGTGAAAAACAAGCGCCCCTCATCCCAATCCACCCACACCGCAGGATCTTTTTCTTTTCATTTACCCAAAAAATATATTGTATATTATCGGGGCTATTAATACTGGTATCGGGTTTATCGGGATGACGTCATAATTCCTAATATCGGGCCGATAATTATCGTGCATCCCTAGTTTAAACGCATTACTTTTGTTGTTTTTTTCATTAACATAAAATAAATCTCACGTACCCCCTGCAGTACTGCAACGTACCCCTAGGGGTCCGCGTACCCCCATTTGAGAACCACTGCTCCAAGGTACATTTAGAACGGATAAAAAATGTGCGATTAATTTGCGATTAAATATTTGAATCGACTGACAGCCCTAAAATAAATACAAGGACCAGGTGACAAATGGTGCAGATGTGGAATAGTGAGTTAGTTTGTAAAAGTAAGTCAGAAAAAGGTCAATCGGAGAGTCTTGAACCAGAGGTCTAGTCTTATTTAATTATTAACTTACGGCACTTGTGTTAGTCAGTGCACCACATGTTACAGCACTTAGTTCTAGTCTCAACACATACCGAGAACAAAGCGGCAGAGCCTTAAAGTCAGCCGTTTCAAATCTGTATGGTCGAACTTTAAATGTGTGGAGAAGGGCTATTGCGTTTGATTTGTTGATCAACATATTCATGTAAGCTGATTTTCTCACATCTGATAAACGTATAACTGCACGGTGTGGAAAGCAATAAGACTAAATAAAGCTTTGATAGTCAAATACTTGCAGGAACACAGATGAAGTAATGAAGTAATGTACATTCCCAAAGTTATTGAAGTGACTGTTATTTTGTATATATTGATTGTTGTGGTTTTTATGGGGGGGTGACGTCACGTCGTGTCACGTGACTTGAATTGAGCCGTCCCTTATAGATACTAGGGATGCCAGCGATTATTTGATCTTTTCGAATATTCGTTACAGTCTCCATAATCGTAAATTATTATTTTTCTGGCTCAGTTTAAACCGAAATATAGACTAATGCTAATAATAGTATTAATAATTGTAAATGGCCATTGGTCACACCACCAGTTTGTTTTACTGTAAACTTGGAGGAATAATAAATATTAATAGTCGATTAAGGGCTGTCCGATTTTGATCATGGTCAGTTTCTGGCATCCCTTTATAGATGCTATCTCTTTACGTATTAGTGATGGGAATTCCGGCTCTTATTATGGCGCGTTTCCACTGCAGGCCTCGCTCGGCCTCGCTCGGTTTGGTTTGGCCTTATTAGGCCCGGCTCACTTTAATGCTGCGCTTCCTTTACAGTTTAGCCGTGACGTCATCTTCAATGAGAGCCCCAGAAAAACAACACATTAGCTGTTAGCCCTCAGAGCTCACAGCTCCTCATATCTGTTCAGAAACTAGACAGAAGTTAAACAAGTACAAACCACAGACTGCCTGTGTCATGGAGAATACAGTCGCTGGTTTATTTATGTCTATAGGCCGTTGTTGTGAGTGTGGACGGTCGGAGCATATATAACGTTAGCTAGCGATCTCCATTCATAAAACATGTATTTTAAAAAAGGGTTCTCCGCCTGCCGTCTGTCTGCAGACTTGTCAAAGCATTAATTCATAGTTTTTACTAACCGGTATCAGTATGTTGTTACTTCGGCATCATTTTGAAACGTGTATTTCAATTAAATCACGGTCAAATATGTTCATCTTGTTGTAGTTGTAGCCCCCTTGCCAGCGATTCTCTCTCTAGTTTAGCATACTCAGCCCGACTCAGCCTGGTTGTTCCTGGCCCGAGAACCACGATTTTATGGGGCCAGAAAAAATGTGAAACAGTCGCCGCGGGCCAAAACTAGGCCAAGTGGAAACGCAACCAAAAACGGGCCCCGCACGGCTCGGCACGCTTAAAGCGAGCTACCCGCTGCTGTGGCAACGCGCCATTAGTGAGCCGGATCGTTTGGCTCGGCTCACTAAGAAGAGCCGGCTCCTAAACGAGTCTTCACGTTACCACAGTTTACCACGTGTTGTAGAAACTTTCACTCGTCAACAATCTGGAGATGTAATAATAATAATAATAATAAAGGTCCGATGCAAATCAAAGCTGTCTTAGTAGTTCTTTGTTCAAAGCTTTGAAGGCACGGGTCGTACAGAGTACAGAGTAGTAGCAGGAGTGCACACAGAGGCCAATGTGTGTGTTTTAGAGAGGAACTGTCGCTGTGCAGACGAAGAGAGATAACACGTTGTGCTGACTGCTATCTTGCAATGCTCTTTTGAGAAACAAGAACTGTATTGTTCGAGTCGACCTTGGCAGGAAGCATCTGGGTGAACAACAAGTCGAGCAATGAAAGCTGTACCGAGTAGTCTTTTCATCATATACGTGTTGCATTATCGATCTTCTCTCGATTGCATTATTCCTCTCAGAAAAAGTTCTTTCAGTCCGTCTTCCTTTTCTGTTAAAGCTGCTCAGCGATGGAACTCGATCCCACCTCCAATCAGAGACCAGACCTCATTCACTTTGTTTAAATCCCAACTCGAAACCTGGTTAGTGAGGAATCCGCTCTGCCATCCACCGCCTGTGTTTTATTTAAATTGTTTTATTTAAGTATCCCAGTAATGACTGTTGCTTGTTTTAAATGTATTGTATTTACTAGTTGACTTTTAAAATCTGTCCAGGGACTACAGATGAAAAATAGCCTCTTGGCTAACTCTGGCACGCTTACAGAAATGTTCATTAATTTCCCCGTTAAATAAATATACATAAATAAATAAATAATTTATGTTCTTGGTCAAATGACGGCAAGACGCCCCCCTGGCGGAAACGCTGGGTGGGGGAAATAATCGATACAGCATAGTATCGCGATACCTTGCGTGGCGATATTGTATCGATACACGGACGGATGCCAAGTATCGATATTTGATTATATAAACTTTTTTTAAATGTATTTATTTTGTATACAAAGTGTAGCATATCCCTCCGAAAGACGGTCGTTGTCGGAGCCATTTCCTTAGATTATATTATCTCGTCTTTTTAGAGTACATAACCTGAGATGCTGTGGTGTATATTATTTAATTTGAGTGCGTTACTCTGCAGGTCGAGGTGCTGCAGCCTGCTGGTGTGTCTGACTGAAGCAACGCGTTTGTAGACCTTGTTGGTTGGGAGCGTCACAGCTTGGTTCTTTATTGTGCCTTTGACATTGAAATATCATATGACAAATAGTTCGTTTAAAAACTTTGATTTATTTTTGCCTTTTTTGGAATAAACTATCTTACAATGCTTAATGTCTTTCATTTTTTTTGTAAAGCACTTTGAATTGCCTTGTGTTGAAAAGTGCTATATAAATAAACTTGCCTTGCCTTGCTTTTCAATCGCATCTGGACATTTATATATTTTTCTCTCAAGCGTCCACTCGTCGGTCAGCCCCACGAGTGGATCGCAAACAAAGGACAAAAAACAAATGGATATCGTGGTCACTACAGTCGTATATGAAACGGGAAGTTACGTTAAGACAAACAATTGCAATGAAAGTAACAAAAACAATGCCATCTCTTTTTCAGGTTCAAATAACAGAAATTCGGTTATTTACATAAACTATTCATTTAGCAAATACATTTTTTAACCAGGAGGGGAAGACGCCGGACATGGATTTGCATGTGATTTGCAATATATTGTATAGCAATACTTAGCATATCGTAGAATCGCAATACTATGGTATCGTGGCTTAAGTATCGCGATAGTATCGTATCGTGGGGAGCCTGGTGATTCTCACCCCTAAGTAAAATGATCACATTTAGATTTGGGCGACAGACTGATGCTCGGTTAATTCTTAACGCATCTGTAAGGGTTGTCCGAATGCAAAAGACACATCAAAACTTCAGACCCGCTCCTTCACGGTTTCTCCATGTGCACGTGTGTGGACACTACCTGCGTGTGAGCCACAGCAGTTCAAAGTTAGGTATGTATCCCTTAATCTAATTGGGAAGTATAATTTCTGACAGATGCCAGACCTGCTCAGTATCGGCAGTGGTAATGAGAAAAGCATTGCAATGAATCACTGGTCAATTATGGTAGAGAACCATGGAGAGAACTGTTGACTCGAACGTATAAAATGTTGCTTTACCTCCATTGAAAAAACTCAATAAAAAGACAGGCTTAGAAACAGGCATCGTTACATTTCAGATGCATTAAGATCAATCAAACCCTTGCAGAACAGATCAACTAATCTCTCCTCGTGGTTCAGTATCGTGCAATATTGAATAGTTTTTATGTATATTTGTTGACATGCTTTCGTGCTGATATCAAGCATAATGTTAAGCTGTATATTAGTGTAGCTTTGCATACTACCACGTAGGGCTGGGCGATTATGGCAAAAATCGTTATCACGATTATTTTGGTCAATAATTGATATCACGATTATTAAAAACGATTATCCATTTACTTTGAAAACATCCATTTATTGAAATAAAAAAGTGAACCGTATGTTTTTCAGAGTTGATAAACCTGAACTGTAAGTATAATTCAACTGGAAAAACAATAATATTTTTTAATAAAAATAATAATCGTTTTATTTCGATTACGTTATTTTCGTAATCGTTGCAAGCCAAAATCGTAATCGCGATTAAAATACGATTAATTGCACAGCCCTACTACCACGTTGAAAAAAGCCAATCTGGAGACACACGGAAGCATCTGGACTGTCCTGAAATTGACATCATGACCTTTACGCTGTTGAAATAAGCCAAGGCTCTTCAAAGCAAGAGACACTCTGTAAAGCAGGTGCAAAGTGAATCAAGCATTCAGCTCTTTCACACCATAACAACATCACTTCCATTCAATTCAAATAGCCCTCACATGATAGTCTCTACATTCACACGCTTTCTCCCCACTGATGTGCGTGTGATGTGTGGGGTTTTTCTTCTCAGGTTCAACTCAGGCTAGGTAGTTAAAAAATATGGTCTGGGGAAATCCTAGCCATTAAACACTTGGCAGGAACTGAGAACATAAGTATTTCCAGACAAAAACAAACATCTGCCGTCAGTTTTTCCTCATATAGACTAGTTCGGGAGGACAGCGCTTAATCCTCCCAGCAGGAAATGTAAACAAGTGGGATTCTTGTGTGAAAACTCTTGCATGTAAAATGGCCTACATCCAGCAATATCTGGAACACAAATAGCAGTGTATTGCACACTACACACTCGGGCTGTGCGATTATGGCATAAATACGATTATTTTTGGTCAATAATTGATATCACGATTATTAAATACGGTTATTCCATTTATTGAACTTTAAAACAAATAACAATTTGAACAGTATCTTTTTAACTGTTGATCACCCCGAACGTAGAATTCAACTGAAAAACCAATACAACAATAAATAAAATAAATGATACATTTAAATAAATAATATCAAAATAATAAATACCAATAAACAAGATCAACAAATATTTTGGAGCGCACTTCCACAAGCTAATAAACATATATAAATACAAATAAATTAGATCAAATATGTTGCACTGTCACAACCTAGCAAAGCAAAATAATTGTTTTTTTCGATATAATGTTTATGTAGCAATAATGCATTCGACATATATTTTTAAATGTCTCCAGTACCGATAAAAATACCGATAATGTTGGAGCTTAAGGGCGCGTAAAACACAACGAATCGACGACTGAATTAGTTGGCAACTAATTTGGTCATCGATTTTAATCGATTAAGTCGTGTCCTACTCAACACCCAGCCATTTTAAACCCAGGTACATAAACCCCTTTATGCTCCACGTGGCAGAAAGGTGTTCACACCACCAGAAGTTCATTACACGCCATTCACTTCACGACTAATAATAATAATAATAATTCCTTACATTTATTATAGCGCTTTACAAATACCCATTACACATATCATACATGCAATGGTCATGTACTGTGGACAATACCCACTGGAGCAAATCCGGGTGAAGTGTCTTGCCCAAGGACACACCGGCTTTACAGACGCAGCAGCGGCGGGTTTCACCCCTTGATCTGAGGATCATTGCACAGCACACTGCGCCACACCGTCCATCTTCACGCCTCGAGGTCATCGAGGCGCTTTTACAAGTACACATTGATATCATACATGTACTGTGGACAATACCCACTGGAGCACATCCGGGTGAAGTGTCTTGCCCAACGGCCTGACGTAGTGGCGGCAGGAGCGGGTTTCGAAACTGGAGTTCCCCAGCACCCCCCTTGATCTGATGATCAGATGCACAGACCACTACCCTTAGGTGAGATACCCACAACTTCCTCTAATTCACTTGCCAGCGTCCTCTGGGCACAGACACATCAGAAGAGCATAATGTAGCTGCAAACAACCCCTGCTTTACAGGAACATATTCACCATCTATCAAATCCTCCGTGCGGCCTGGCTTTCGTCAGAGGAATCGGGCCATTGGAGCTCTCCTCCCTCCCGACACCACAGCAACCTTTTTCTTACTCTTTCTAGCTCGCCCTATCAATTTCCTCCTGTCCGTGGCCTTTCTATTCTTCAACCTTTCCTACATTACCTCCCAGCCCGCTGCAGAGGCGTGAAGGCCTTGGCTCCGATAGCAGAAAGGAGTCAGTCCGCTCTTTCTCTTCTTCCCCGCATTCTGCTTGCTTACAGCAGCTGAAGACGCTACACAAGTTTATGTGTGTACGTCATGTATGTGTGTTGCTGCCTCACATTGACTCAAGAGCGCCGGAGTCGAGGACACCGCAGCGAACAGGCTTCACAAATAGCAGAACACTTTCAGCTTGGCAGAAACGCAAGAGCTGCACCACTAATGCATATTATCAAAGATGATCGTAAACACTTCTACTACAGTTTACTTTATCTACACGCTCTGATTTATGATCACACTGGCCTGCCAAGTAGGGCTGCTCAATCAATCGTCTTTAAATCGCGATTACGGCTTGCAACGATTACGAAAACAACGTAATCGAAATAAAACTATTATTTTATTATTATTATTTTAATAATTTTTTTTTGTGTGTGTAATTAAACTTAAAGTTCAGGGTAATCAACTGTTAAAAACATACTGTTCACATTTTGTTCGCTCCAATAAATGGATGTTTTCAAAGTCAATGAATAATCGCATTTAATAATCGCAATTACAATTAATCGAGATTATGATTTGTGCCATAATCGAGCAGCCCTACTGCCAAGACTCTGTAAACCAATGCTCCCACACTGTATGCTGAATCTAAGCATGACTCACATCTGGGTTCAAATAAAGTTGCATTAAAATATACATCCTTCATATCCTAAGTTATCATATCCTTCATATCCCTTAAGTTAAGGAGCACAAGCTGCTGGGTTGATAACATGTTGATTATTGACAAACAGCCTCCAATTTTCCCAACTGTCTTTGGTTGTAATAGCCATTAACACCATAGGGCAGAAATGTAGACGCAATAAAATTAAAAAATGTTTTATCCATGATCAATGTTAACGATTCAGTTTCCAAACAAGACAACATAGTTGACTCCACTCGCTGCTTCTCAATGTCGACAGGGGATCTTGAATTGGATCTTAAAGCGAAACCGTCAGCCGCTTCAGTTTGGCTTCGTGCTCGAGAATAGGATAAACAACTTTCTATAAGGCCATCCAAGTAGGGACAAGGCCATGGCGTTAAACAGCTCACTGAATAAATCATCCTAAAGAGCTTGATATTATTAACGTACAACTCAAGACATGGCCTCATTTTACGGCTGCTAAATTAATCGGATTTGAATCGCGGTTATGGCGTGCAACGATTACGAAAACAACGTAATCGAAATAAAACGATTTTTTTCAGTTGAATAATTCAGTTGAATTATACTTAATTATAAATTGTTAACGTACAAAGACATGGGCTCGTTTAGTGTCGAAAAACGAGGACGGAAACTACAAAATGTTGTGTAGTTGACCAAGAACGAGATGCTGATTTTGAAACACTGATTCTAGTCGTAAACGCTGTAAGCTTCACTGATCCATCTGCCACCATTAATAATAATAATAATAATAATAATAATTATAATAATAATAATAAATGAGACTTGTATAGCGCTTTTCTAGAAACTCAAAGATGCAGTGACAAAAGTCATCCATATTTTCTGCGTATTCTAGCCCTTACTAAAAGCATCAGGGGGCCATGTTCACAGGTTGGTTGCAGGTGTCCTGGGGGAGGTTTACAAACACGCAGCATGGAAAGCTCCTCCAGCTCCAGCAGAAGAATGCAGTGACAGGCAGGCTGCAGCAGTGTGTGTGCTAAAATGGCTGCTCATTCTCCATAAAGACGCACGGCTCAGCTCGAAGAAGGAGGGCTCTCACTCCCGACAATTTCCCTCAACCGTTGCTCATCCTTAACGCTAGTCTAGAGCCAATATAGGAAATGCCATTGCGTATAACACAAAGACATATACTCCTCCTCACAATGCTTTCCAACCCATCAAGCAACAACTTCTTCTACGCTCACATCCTCATCAGTATGCACAGTCTTTCCTGCGAGAGATGAAGGTAGCTGCAGCGCTTTAGCACGTCCCCATGCCGTGACAAGATCTAGCTCAGGGACTCTTCACATTGCAGTTGAATTTGAAATGTCTCATTTATATTTGTTGTCATGCATTGTTCGATATGTCTGAGGTGCTGCAAGACAACACAAAGGGCTGTGTTGTTTCCAGTTGTACTTTGAGAGTTGGGAAACGTTGAACTGAGACCTACATTGAACTCGATATCCTGGCTCTTATCTGGACTACATCTCAGCATAGAGACGCCCAGCTAGACTGATCTGACCTACAACACGACAAGGTCAACGAACGACCTGCTATCATCCAGCGTAATCTGGCAAGGAGTAATGGACAAGTTTGCATATGAACTGATAAACAGGATTCTTGTTATGATCACTTGAAGCGTTTTAAACCGGTATGCTAATTGGCCCATGGTGTGTGTCTGGAGAGTATCCAAACTGACATCATTTCAAAAAGAAAATCCATGTGAAGAGTTGTCCGGTTATATAAATAAAACTGACGCGACTTAACTCCACATACGGTCAAATAGCTTTGAGTTGTTGCTGGAGTTGTTTTGCACTTACTTCCAACACAAGTCTAAATACCGTCGAGGAAAAAGCTTCAAAGAAACATTTTGAAATGAGTGATATTTTACTCCATCGTTGAAACAGCCGGATTATCAAAGATTGTAAAAATGTTAAAGACAGAAATCCTCTCACACATGTCCACCAATCACACAACTGTCTACAGATATTTCTGTTACCCTTCAAAGGCAAACATTTGGAAGTAATACTAATGCATAAATGATCTTCATAACCAAATTATTACTTTAATATAATTTCCTTTTTCAGAGAAAGTCATCGTTATTTAGTAATTCAAGGCTTTGTACTCAACAATCTGTAAGCATTCAGACTTAATGAGCATTATTTCATGTTCTCTCGTGCAATTAAGTCTCAATTAGTTGGTGCATAAACCATCTTTTACAGTTCAATTACTCAAAATGTTTAGTTTTCCATGTGAGCTAGGTCTACATCGACTTGAGTGCAAATCGTTGTTTAGCACGCAGCTCCTAACAAGGTGGTTGGTTAGATAATTTGTCATAAAAATGGCGGAAAATGCTGTTCTTAGCTTCTCAAATGTGGACTTTTGCAGCTTATCTCTTTTGTTTATGATTCAACTGGATTTATTTTGGATTTGGATTGATAGAAAAATACATTTAAAGACATGACCGTGGATATTTTTGACACTAGGACGGACATTTATCACTTTCTTAACACATTGAATAGACCAAAAGATTATGTTTTTGACGTATAAAAAAATCTGTAGAATAATAAAGAATGGAAATAATTGGTAAATTGCAGCTCTAGTTGAAACCAATAACTGAATTCAACATTTTACATTAAGGCTTCAACATATAAAAAAGCCTCAGGACTAAAAGACTTGCAATAGAAAAGTAGGTCAATTAATCCAAACCTAACAAGTTCTCCAACTGCATGTTGTTCATCTAAATCACTGCATGTTTTCCACACTGTACATGAGGTGTGTATATGAGAAATAACCCGTGGCTTTGTTGTTGTTGTTGCACCTTTTACAAAGAGGTCAATGTGTCCTTTAAGTTGTGTTGCGTCCAGGGCGCAAGTGGCGGGTAAATCATAATAAACTGCAGCGCCCCTAGCGGCCGTTCACACCACTGTCTTACATAAGCAACAGCCTGGTATGTTTTCTATGCAGGTGGTGGCGAAGGAGCAAAATGTCCCAGCTCGCACTGCACACGTTAAGAGAAGATGGTGTCGGGGAAATGTAGCAGGAAACATAAACAAAGAGTCAGGCATGTTATGGGGGCATGTTATGGGGGCATGTTATGGAGGCATGTTATGGAGGCATGTTATGGAGGCATGTAAGCTCCTCTCCAGCAGGCAGCTCAATGGAGGGGATTACATGCATGTAAAAGGCCGTGCTTCAATTCAACGGCTTTATTATCATAATGCACAGAAGCTATAGAGTAGTTATGGCAATGCAAAGCTTAAGTGCCAGGCTCCTTCAACAATGCAACATACATATGTATACAAAAATATAACAATAAATAAAATATAATACAAAAAGCTAAATGTTGCCGAGAAATCAAATGCAGGAGACCGTAAACATGTACAATGTAATTAGATAAACAAGAACAGAATGTCAAATTAAATACTGTGCCGTGGATTAAATATTGCTTGTTGTAGTAATAAATAAATGTGTGTGATGCAAACAGAGGAATGTTATGATGGCACTTGACAGGTCAGGAAATCAACAGTCTTATCATCAGTGAGGTTAGCTTACCTTTGTCTCCTCCTTGTAAATACAGATCCTTTTCTCCTGTTGTCACGCTGGATGATTAATTCCCATGCAGTTAGCTAACTTTAGCTAAACCAGGCTTCACTTACAGATGTTTTGACTTTTTATTTCTCCACTTGCATGCATTATTTTGCTGTGGAAATCATGTTGTGAATCCCAACTAGTTTTGGAAACCGGAAGTACACAGTTAGCAATGTAACGTTGTTGACAACCCTGCGTAGTTAAAAATCACACACGATTTGGAGTTAGCTAACGGTTAGCTTAGCCAGCTAACAGCTCGCTAAATCCAAAACCTTGGAAAATATCCTTTTTTCTCCTCCTCGTCCGACGTATATCCCATCGGTAAATCCGTAGGTAAGTCAGAGAATCACGTGTGAGTGGTATCTGCGTGTCAATGTCGGTGCACTCGCGTTTTTAAACCCAAGTTATCGCTTTGGTTTCTGATCTCCGCCATTTCCAAATCTCAACACAAACAAACAGCCCAGCTCGGGAGCGCGCAGAACGTCCATGCGCGTTCGCGAGAAAGGGCAGCGTGCAGAGGGAGCTGCTGTGTTGCAATGTAGGTGTAGCATAATAAAAACAGTATTCAGTAGGAGAGGTGGAAGAAGTATTCAGATCGTGTACTTAAAGAAACAGTAGGGAGTACCAGAGTGTAGAAATACTCTGTTATAAATAAAGGCTTGCGATCAAAATGTTTCTCAAGTAAAAGATTGGCATTTAAGATTAGATAAGATAAGATGGACCAATGCATGTGTCATAACAGCAACCAAAGAGAAAGAGACACAGATAGTACACATAATAGGAACACAAGTCAAATAAAGAAATGTATTAATGTAATGAAATGAACAATGTATTAACAATATTAATAGAAATAACACACATATTGTGAGTTCAATTATGATGGAATGATTTACAGTTTCACAGTTATTCATTCAACTGTTAACCTGCACAGAAGTGTATCATCTGTTGTTCTGTATTATTGTGTTGGAGAAGCCTGTGACCTAAGATTTTCATCGACATAACTATTCTGTAGTTATGTTCGTATGACAAATAAAGAACCTTGAACCTTGATAATGTAATTGAAATAAACCTCACCTTTACCAAGTAAAACATCAAAGTGATAAATACATTAATGCATCAATCCTTTTAATTCAATAATTCAAACATATCTGTTGTTTAAATGTGTCTTTCTGCATGTGCTTTAGACGTCAATATGAAAATAAGTACTGTGCGTATATTACTGAATTTAAAGTTCATATTTCTTGAAATATACAGAGTTTATAGTTTCACATTTACACAAAATAGGTAAACACAGATACTTCAACTAACACTGTTGAGTAGTTCTAATATTTAATGTTGTGACTTTCACGTTGTAATGAGTTCTTAGGACTTGTTGTTTTAATTAAATATATCTTACCCTTTTACAAAGAAAAATATAGAATTAATTATATTATTATTCAGACGTTTATTTTAACACCTGTGTGTGATTGACGTCGCTATAGGGAGGAAAAGTGTATGCCCCCAATGTGCCTCCTGCAGTGTGTGTGTGTGTGTGTGGTGTGTTGTGTGTGTTGTGTGTGTGTGTGTGTTATACTGCAGAATCCATACTGTCTGGTGCATAGTGATGCATTGCATACTGTCTGACGCACTTTGCAGCTACATAATTCATGAGGTACAGTTTGTTTATGTTCCTCATTAGGAAGTCAGCCCCAACACAAATAGTCACGTAATGGGCCAAGTTAACATTTATTAAATACATCAATATGAACGTGAGCATTCCTTTCAGAACAGGATAATAAAACCATGCTCCATAAGTCTGTGTGGTCAACAACAACAACAACAAATAATACACTTGTGCAATCCCTTCGCAAGAACAATAAGTTATAATACTTTGCAATCTGTGCAAAAAAATGAAAAGAAAGAAAATGATGATATCTGGCAAAAAGGTGTGTCTTATCATCAGTGGCTGCCATGAGCCTGGTTGGCACTGCACATCTCTTCAAAACGGGGTTGCAGGCTCAGTGGCGGCGTCAGAGATTTATTTTGGGGGTGCTGTGGGGTAGCTTGACGTTTCATAGAGGGTGCTCAAACATTTAGGGTTTCCCATTAGGGTACCGGGCGCTGCAGAGGGATGTTCTACTGCAACACTCCCCACGCATATACACAGTGTACCCGCGACTGTTACAATGAAGGCTCGATAATCAGCTCACGGCATATAGGTGTAAGCTGGGGTAAAGTCCTATTTTTATAAGTGGGGAGTGGACCTAACATCCTCTAGGGTGGTCCGGGGCAGGGCATGCTCCCCAGGAAGATTTAAAAAAAGGAGAAGATTGAACAGATTTCTTTATGGATATTTTACAAATCACTCCCCTTTTAAACTGTATTCTTGTTTTACTGTCAAAGTATTTCATAACTGTTTTTCATGTATTCTCTTATTTCTTTATACCTATCATGATCACATAAACGTGTGCCTCAGAAATAATTGTTTACATTAATCGTGACCAACCCGTTGGAGACCCACTGAGATAACTAATCTCAGTGGGTGATCTAAACACGGAGAGAGTCCTTTACCTCACTGAGCTGAGGTTATCTGAGCCTCAGTCTGACAGGCGAGTTCTCCCTCCATCTTGTTGCTGAAAAAGCTCCTTATATCCGTTAGCGTAGCTAGCTAGCACCAGATGCTAACAACAACAATGTCCGGTAACGGTGCACAGAGACCCAGAAGTACTTAAATAATAATAAAAACAATACCAATAATAACATTAAAAACAAAATGAACGTATACATAGGTTATTTAAATAACAATGTATCGAAATACGTATTTATCTAAGTCAGGGATGGGCAACTTTGATGGTGGTGGGGGCCACATCATTGATGTGCTGGCCACCAGGGGGCCGCAGATTCACTTGGAACACACACACACATCAATTCCATGTGTTGTATGTAATTATTAACAAATATACTAAGTCTGACATCTTCATTGACATTTTACAATCAAAGGGAACATCCCCAAAACATAGGAACATCCTCTAATAAGCCACTGAACAAATATCAGTTCACAGACATTTTATTTCATTTTTACAAGTGGCATGTTTGTATTGAACAGGTGATTAAACAGTGGAATAAAACTATTTTAAACTATTGGAAAGCACGGAAAATGTGTGTGTATTGAGATTAACCATTAAGATGACATAAACATGAAGTCATGCACACTAACCCAGACATTAGTTGTCTAACTTGAACCTAAGACACTTGTAGCCTGTCTCTGCATTCCCCTTATTCCACAATACGGGGAATGTCAACACGCCCGCACTTTGCTGTTCCTCAGCGCCACTCCCCCCCCCTCCCGCTGAAATTATGAATGAAAAGCGTATAGTAATCATAGATAACACGGCAGGGTCCGTGACAGTTTGTTTTCATCTGATTTCAAATAAACAAAGTCTTGGTTTTAAGAATATTAAACTTGTTTCGCCAAATGCAGATGATCAAAACAGCTTTGAAGCTTGTAAAGGCATAATTACAAGAGGCAACTTAACGTCACAGCAGGCATAACAACAGCCGGTGTTTCTTGTGAGGGTTTCCCCGGGAAACAAACACAATACACACAAATGCGTCACAGATTATTTCGCGGTATTTGAAATCATCTACGCAGCTCGCGACGTAACTAGGAGTCTAGTGGACGGTATCAGTACTACAAGTAAAAAAATTATTTTTATTAATTACGTTGTTTATAAATTAATCTGAGGGCCGCAAAAAGAGGAGGTGGGGGCCGCATGCGGCCCGCGGGTCGCCATTTGCCCATCCCTGATCTAAGTAATTAATTAAGCATTATTAAACGGGGAAAACTCCAATCATTCATGAATTCCTGGGGAAATATCTAGAGAGAAAGGCACCATATTATCTAAATTGATAAATAGCACTGCAAACACAAATATATTCTTTATTTTGAGGTGAGCTGTACTTTTGAGGATGTCCATTATACTCCTGCAGGTCTGCTTTTGATAATGTCACCCTGAGCATTGTGATGAAACAACATGTGAGAGTCGCGTGAGTGTGGGCGTGTCTTCAGGAGGTTTACTAGGAATTACTCTTAAGCAGTAATTACATTGTGTGTGATAAGTTGATAAGTCACCTGCATTCATTTAGCGCTCGAAGTCTCACATCAAAGCAAGGAGTTGTGAAAACAGTCGTGGAGATCTCTGGGTGATTTGATTTATTATTTGTTTGGGCTTTATTTCCTTTTTCTAATGTAATAATTCCGAAAAGCACCTCATTAAAGCACGCCTGAGATGGGTGGTGTTGAAGAGGAGGAGCTTGGTTTCCTGATTTCCAGGTGTTTTTAAAGTCAAAACAATATATGACTTTTAAGTCAAGAAAGCAGACTCCAGGGGGTATACTGCGAAGCAGGATGTTTCGCTTAGCGGCTAAATTCAGGGAAAACTCCGGCTTTCCGGTCCTACGAAGCTGGTTCTCTTTTTAGCGGGCTAGATCTCCATGGTAACTGATGCTAAGCAGCTAACCTGGTCGGGAGCAGGTTAGGTTGCAGGCTAAGAGCTCAACTCAGTGAAAGCACCGCCTGCTGACCAATCAGAGCTCAGTGTGCGGAGTTTAAAGCGATCAAGTCATATTACAGGAGAAAGGAAATACAGAAAAGCTGCCGTTGCAGGAAAGACGGCCGGCAAAAATCACCGACTGTGTGAACGTGAACATTAATAGAATATCACCTCCATCTTCAGAGCAGTCTGACTGTTATAACATTAGCGTTAAGAAAGCTTACTGAAATATCTGCCACAACATAAGTAACCGGATCAGAGTACATTAAGTACAGTCCGCGGCACATCACTTCATAATGTATCACATATCTCCTTATCTGAGTCAGCTGAGCCGTATCTGGCCGTGCAACACTCACAGCGTCACATACTGTATGCAGAAGTATTATTTTAAGCAACACATTAAGTTGACGAAACACTCGAGACAAATGTAATTGAAGTCAGATCGTGTTTTAGACGGGGCAGTGATATCATAAACCTGTTAATGTACGCATTCAAACACTTGTTCTGTTGCCAGCTGTGTTCACCTTGCAGGTGCAGCTCTGTGGCTTTGATCCTGGATAAAGTGTTTAAGTTATGGATGTTTCAAGATTAACTTCTTCATTTTTGACTAGTATTAAAGTTCACTTTTCATTCAGGAAGTATGGCGCTGCGCTGTCAGTACGCTTCTCCATGTCTGTGATTGGTCGAATGCTCCAGATACCACCGCTTTCATGTGAACGCGCACCTAACTAGATAGGACACGGCTGGCTTGAGCGATCCACTTGATAACCAGCGTCGTAGTACAGTTTAGCGACAGCGCGTATGTTTTGGATTAGGCCAACCGGCTAACTCAAACATATCCAGGTTAGGTTGAACTAGCTTCGCAGTATAGGCCCCAGGAAGTCTCCTTAGTGACATAATAATTAAAAAATCACGTTGGAAGAAGTGATATTAGTCATGACACATCAGCTGCATCTCTAATCAAGTTAGACGAGTGGAGTCCGTTTCTCATTTTAATTATTTATTTACTGACACGCTAGAAATATTTAGCATTTTGCACATTGATTGAATTATGTTTTTCCCATCGTAAAATAAAGTTGTTTCCTCACAATTAGACCATAACAACACGGGAAGTCACAGTTCGTTTTTTTAAGGTAAACATTAACAGTTCAGTGCCGCATTTACCGGTTGAAATGCAGAGGTGAGCTGGGGACTACGGGAAAGGTTCAAATGTTTTTGAGAAGTGTGTTTTTTTAGTTAAAACCCAAACTGTAGGCAGAAAAAGATGACCAATTTCACAGGATGTGTGTTTCTTCTTATGAACTGTAACTGCTGCTTGCAGGATACAAATAATCATTACCAAAGAAGTTAAAAGTTGTTCTGACCTGAAACGCCTCTCTGTGAATTGGGGCAAAAGAGGTTACGGTTAAACCTTATAATGTCCACCTAAAGATTTACTTAGAAGTTTTCATCAGATTAAAAGTGATTAGTACTCCTTGTAGAAATGAGATGTATTAAACCTGTATGTATTAACATAATACGTTGGACATTTATCTTTTTCCATTGCTTTCTTCCTGGGTTGTGTGACGTGTGAACACCCAGATCAACAACACATGGCCCAATCCGGAGCACCTCACTCACCAGGATCCCTTGGCTAACTAACAGGGAGTCCCATTGACTTGCATAGAGCTCCCTGAACGCTGGAGATAGACGAGTTGGGATGGCGGAGAAATGCTCTCCGCAGACCCGTTCTCACAGCGCTATAAACCTTCTTCTTTCTCGATATCAAGCCACACTTATTGTTTTTACTTCGGCTGTGAGTGTGTGTGTGCTCAGGGTGAGTTTCGCTTGTTCTCGCTGTATCGCCGACCCGGAAACCTGTCCGCTCCTCGCAGCAACGAGCCTCGCAACGTCCCGACCAATCAGAGCATGCTGGGCTCACAGGGAGGGGGGGGGGCAGGAGCTCCAACAAGCCGTGTAGGACAGAGAGTGGATACACATGCTATACAGAGATGCTGTGAGAGAACCCAATGTGAGTTTGGAACATTGCACAATGTAAATATATTCTAGTCGACCTCAGCAATGGAATTAAGATCAGTAGAAAAGGCCAAGACATGGGACCCTTTAACACACACCTCGAAAGCATTATAGTCTGTTTTTTTGGAAATGCAAGTATGTCAGGACTCTAACAAAATAGACGACTTAAGGCAGCTACGTTCAAATGATGAGGTATGGTCTTCAACTATTTGAGATCAAGTCCTTACTGTTCCTTAGAGTGACCTTAGAGTTTGTTCCCTTAACTAAAACTAAGTAAGATTGTATTTTTTTTTACAACACAACCAAGACTGTTTGCAAGATTATTGCATTTGAGCAATGATCACAAAGGAGGGATTGGAGGTCCACAAACTGTATGTAGTGCACTGTGTACAAACATGGAATTGTTGTATCTCTCTAAGTTAAGTTGCAATGTAAATACTGTGATGCCACTTTTGAGGGTTTTCATCCCAACAAAATAATCCAGAAAAGAACTCCATATATTCCCCACTTTAATCTTCAACATTACAGATGTTTGGATGCACAGATGTTTTCCTTTTATAGATGAAATGAGATCCTGATATGCTCTGTAGTGCGCAGCGGGACAATGTCTTTAAAAAGGCCCTCATTTGAAGAGTTTGAACTTGCGCAGCAGCGGCTGGACGGTCTCTTTGGCACACGGCTTCAGAGCCAGGCAGGTGGGGACGTTCTCTGGTTGTTCGATCCACAGTTTGTGGGCCACACCGGCCTTTGTTAGAGTCTCTGCTAGATTAGAGAGGGCTGCCTCGTCTGGAGCCTGGAGAAAAACAACCACACAGTTACAGTTAGCGAGGCACCACTTCATATGGACACTACAGTGTAGTTAAGGCAATACAAATATGAAGTGCCAGTCTCCTTCAACAATGCAACATAAATATATATAAGACATTAAACAATAACCAGTTACAAATAGTGGGGGGAAGAAAAACAAATAGTGGACATTTTTTTTATTGTGTAGCTCGTTTAAATCGGTAAAAAAATAACACTTTATAGTAAATTGAATATTGCCGAATAAAACAATGAACCATACTAGATTGTAATGTGCTATTGGATGTTTTGTGAGGAACTGTACACACTAACATAGAACACTAGAATATTGCTGTGTAGTTCGTTCAAACTGGTCTAAATAACACTTTTAAGTCAAATTAGTTTCCCTTTAGGGTTAAATTAATGTTGCCGAATAACACAACTAACCAAACTCTATTGAATTGATCTACAAATATTTTGTGATGAACCATATAACACTGTACACATTAAATTCACCACAAATATGAATGTAGTTCGGCGTGCTTACCCCCAGCACCACCTTGTGCATGGAATCCAGCTCCTCCAGGTACTGCTGGGTTTCCGGGTCCCCGTAGTGGAGGTGTATGGCGGCCGTAGCGGCGTGGCAGGCCTGGGTGATCACGGCTCCCAGGGGCCAGGACAGCTGGTGCACCAGGTCCGTCCGGACGACCACATACTGGACCAGCCGCCCCGGAGAACCGGCTCCTGTAGCAGCCATGTTTGTTTTGTTTTTAAGCGTGCACAGGAACCGATTCAGGGTCTGTTTAGTTTCCGGTTCACCCGATGTTGTGGAGATTGACAGTTCTTTAACTTCCACACCTGGGCTTCAGATCATGAAAACGTGGGATTTATTTGCAGTGCTGCAGGTGAATAAATCAATGTTTTACTTCCTGTCAAATGTGTTTTTAGCTTGCACAGGAACCGATTCAGGGTCTGTTTATGTTCCGGTTCACCCAAGGTGTATTAAAACGGCACTGCACTCTACTGGTTACTTTTAAAACATGATTGTAAAATATACATTCTGCCTCTGGTACCAGTTTATAATCCATTTATACTAATGTTATTTTTATTTGTTGGCTTTTTATTCTCTTACTGAAGGCCTTGAGGAATTATTACAATTATTAGTTTTTTTATGTAGCACTTTTAAGCAAAACATATTAACAGAATATAATATGTCTGTTTGATATACAATATTTAGGAATATGAGAGCACTTGTATAAACAGATTGAGGTCCTAGTGCAAATAAAATATACACTCTAAGATATAGAAATAGTGCTAATAAAACACACTGTGCAATGCATATTTATTTTTGTAATATTCTTATATAGCTCTTTCATGAATGAACATATTTCTAAATGATTTTTAAACATATTTTTAATTTTTATTATATTCCTTTGTATACTTATTTTTCCTAATTTTCGTACTTCAAACCCGTGTATTTCCATTACGTTAAATGACATGTAAACCACAATCAAATAAATGACGAACAAACCAAAGTAAATGTCACAATAATTATTTATTAAGCATACACATTATAATATAAATATAAAATATGCTATTTTTGTTTTTAAAATTGGTGAGACATCATTATATCTGTGTTGAGACAGACAACCATACAAACAGGTTTTTAATATTCTACCAAAATCTGCTGAACCTTCTATGCAGCTGTAACAAACTGGATGGTGCCGTCCTAAAGACTTCCCTGTGTTCATGGAGCGATATCAGAGACCCAGGTCCAGGTACATGTCTCCGTAAACACCTCCTATAATTCTAAGATGCTGTATGCAGTGGGCCCGCGTACAGAGAGAGCACAATAACCTACCATATGTTTCGTTATATATATTTATTTCTCACTGTAGT
>CM070490.1:7333245-7430745 GCA_036324585.1 Champsocephalus esox
GTCCCGTCGTGATCAGCAAAGGAACCAAGTGCTCTTTGTTGTCTTTTGATAAAAGAGAATCTGAGTCGAACATGGAGAAAGGTTGTTGTGTTTACACGCACCAGGAACTTAGTTTGCTGTCGGAGTGGCGGCGAGGAGGCTCAGTAGCAGCTCAGAGGATTTAGTTTAGTTTTGACATTTCAATTTTATTTTACTTTTCAAAGAGAATTTGATTTAGGTAAGTTTCATTTTCTTTTTTCAGCTATCATGTCTATAAGTAAAGAAGCAGGTTGCCATATATTATATACACACAAAATACATGTTTAACCTTCACATTACTTTAGTCTATTTCGCTATTTAAATAAACACTCCAAGGACCCGGTGGTTTAAAGGGGACGGATTTACAGCCGGCTGCTCAGAGGGGCAGTCTGACTCCAAAGGTTCGTCAGTGCGTGGAGCGAGAGACACATCGTTTAATGGAGTCTGCAAACATTTCAGAGCACATCTATAATATCTGACCTCATACTGTGTGTGTGTGTGTCTGTGTGTGTGTGTGTGTGTGTTGCTCCTGCCTTCCCGTAATAACAGGTTAGTCCCAAAGCTTTTGCGTAGCAGCCACCACATCTCATACTTTAAATAAACGCAGCTCAAACATGCAGCAAGAAAGATTCAAAGTCTCTCTCTCTCTCTCTCTCTCTCTCTCTCTCTCTCTCTCTCTCTCTCTCTCTCTCTCTCTCTCTCTCTCTCTCTCTCTCTCTCTCTCTCTCTCTCTCTCTCTCTCTCTCTCTCTCTCTCTCTCTCTCTCTCTCTCTCTCTCTCTCTCTCTCTCTCTCTCTCTCTCTCTCTCTCTCTCTCTCTCTCTCTCTCTCTCTCTCTCTCTCTCTCTCTCTCTCTCTCTCTGGACCACAGGGTCGAGAAGTAAAAGCTGCTTTTCAAAATAAAACACTACCACACACAGAGGGGACGTCCATGATGGCAAGAGACAATATCTACTTCATATTTTGTATTTATTTTGAAAAAAATCCCATTTCCAGTTGAAGAGAAAAAGTGCCGCACATGCTGAAATTCCGATGAAGATGAGAGGATGAAGACAACGTATAAAAGCCACACAGATATTTACAGCAAGTTTGATAACTTCCTGAACAGAGGAGGGAAACCTGCAGCATGCACACGGAAACATGACGGACTGGAGAGGACACAAATCAAAACAACATCTAAATAATAACAACATGCCCCTTTTGCATTCCAAGGCCATTCTCTGAAGCTCCGTCGGGACTCGTGCTAACGTCCGAGTATTATGATTATTTTATCTCTTTTAGTCAAGACCTGTGACGTCTCTCAGTATTGTCCTTTCATCTGAAAGGAGTTTCAGTCGGTCACGAGTCTGCTTCACTCTGCTACGAAACACTGAAACAGGATATGTGAGAAAAGTAATAATAGTTTCTTAACTCCTTTCTGCTTTAAGCTGTTGAGCCCCTCAGGCTCGAAAAGGACATTCCCAGAACAAAGGACCATAACTTCCCTTCTAAAAGGGGAACATTAATAATCTTTTTTCTCAAAGCAATGATAAACCTGTGAGTTGGATGTAGAAGAGTCAGAATCAATACAGATTTTTTTTATTTTAAAGTAAATTCAGATTGAACATAGTAAATTTTTTTAAATTATTGCGTCCGTCCGTAACAGCTGAGGTGAGCATATCTCTGTGTTTTGCTACCTAAAGCTACGTTGTGTGTCGTCTGTATTTCCTTCCCCTGTCGCGAGTTCTGATTGCTCAGTGATGATACGTATACTTCTATAATCTGTGGAATCTCAGCATGTTAGCTAAGCTTGTTTGTGCAGATCCGATAAGTATATCGATCGATTTATACCTAGAGTTTTGTGCTAAGTGGGTTAGCATGTTTTCGCTCAGGGTTCATTTAGACCAGCGGTGTCAAACTCAAGGCCCGGGGGCCAAATCCAGCCCGTGACCTAATTTTATGTGGCCCGCAAGAGCTTGCAAAGAACATAATATACAATAGGTGTAATTGTTGAATATTTACTTTCAATTATTTGCCCTAGATTTCTGCTTTCAGACGTAGTTATCTAGGAAGATATTACCAGAACTGATAATAATCCAATGCAGGGCCAACAATGTAATATAATACATTATTTCATATATATTATATATTTACATATGTATATTTATATATAATTAAAATTACAACCAGCCCTTTGAGTGCAACCATAATGCTGATGTGGCCCGGGATGAAATTGAGTTTGACACCCCTGATTTAGACCCTTCTTGTGAGACTTGTGTTTTGTTTCGGTAAAAATGGTTCGTATCATCAGTTAGCTGAGTTTCTTCCCGTTAGGAGGGTATGACGCATTCATAGTTTTTTTAATATTAAGAAGCCCTGAGACAGTGTCGTGAGCCCCGCCGGCGGGGTCTTTGGGGCTTAACAGGTTTTAAGCTGTGCTAATGTTAGCATGTCCAGCTAACCACCTTCAAAGTAAAGCCCCCGAGACATTGAAAGCTACATTTTTACTTGGGATTAAAATTGACATTTAAAAAAAGCTTGTTCATGACGATTGAATCCACTGAGTAGTATTTCTCTTAATGCAACCATATCAGAGTCAAGGCTAACGTTAAGCTTCTTCTGCTTCTGTATTTGGCATCGTTCCCCTCTGTCTTTATCTGTGTTCTTTAAGCCCTTTGATTCTTGCTACATGGGTCCGTTACTTATTTGTCAAAAATATTTGTATTTCTCCTTCATGTGTTTTTGCAAAGCTCCTTGAGTTGCCATTGAGTTTATGAAAATGTGCGATATATAAAAATACTTGCCTTGGTTTAATTAGCGTCAGTTTTAACGCGGAAGTTGAAGGGTTTTTTCTTTCTACTTCTGACTCAAATCAATATTACTATAACTGATCATTTGAGAATGAATATCTGCCATCGTTTTGGGGTGTAGTTCAACTTTTACAGCAGCAGAAAGCTACACAGGTGTAGCATTACAAATGAAGGAGCTAACGATTAGCGGTCGGTCAGTTACAACACATTAGCTCTTCGGTTTTTACCCTCTGCCGCTCGAGATGACAATGACTTCATGCTCCTTATGGTTTATGGCAGGAAAGAATGAAAATGTAAACCTCCAGATATTGTCCCACTGTTTCTTTTTTTAAAATCAGAAACAACAAAGATCTGGTGGTTTTTTTCTTCAAATCTGAGGCACAAAAGGCCCAAAGTACAGTTTTTACATTCAAAGTCAGACCCACTCATTTAAAGTGTTTTAAAGGTCCCCTATTGTGCTGTTTTTCATTAGTACAGGTCTCAGAGATATACAGAACATGTCTCTGATCTGTTTGGCTCCAAACCCCAAACAGATCATTGCAGCATTACCCATAATCCCCTCTGTTTCAGCCCTGTTTCCAAAGTGCTGATTCTCTGTCTGTTACTTTAGATGAAAATAAGGAGCCCCTCCCCACGCCCCTCTGGGAGACATTTGGTTACAAAGAACTCAATGGAGCTCTAGAGGAGATTCAGGTGATAAGGGGGGGGGGTTACCTTGGTTGTTGATTGGCTAATGGTTACCAAGCCAACACATCATTATGACATCATAAAGTGGCCAAAATCTGATCAGCTGATTTTCGGACAGGTTTTTATAGAAATGGATCAAAAAGAGAGAGAATCTTTGTTCCTGAAACTTTCAGAGTCTCTTTCCACAGAGGGGACACATGTTGATGTAGAAGAGACATGAAAAAGTGGGTTTAGCATAATAGGTGAACTTTAATCTTTTACATCTACAGTTAAACGGAGGTCTGTGATTGGATGGTGGAGGGTCTCACCTCATGAATTTCTTGGGTTCGGTGGGAGGGGTCGGCGGGGGAAGAGGTTTGTTGGAGTTGAGTTCAAGGTGGTGGAGGGGGGAGTTGGGGAGGGGCTCTAGGCGGCCGGGCTGGGCTGGGGGGGGGGCGGAGGATGGGGGGGGCTGCGGCCCACTTCCTGAACCCGCTGCCTCCAGAGCCCTGACACTAGGAGAGCTGCTGAATCTGCTGCCTGCCGCCTTTTCATTCTTTTTCTTTTGCTACACAGACAAAAAAAAGAAAAAAGGAGGGGCACTGGGTCAAAAAAGGGAAGTTTGAAAAGGAAATAATAATAAAAGGTTATAGTCCGTTTGCCAGATCATAGAGTGCGAGTGTGAACGAGGAAATGTTGAGTTCCACAAAGTTTCATGATAGAAATATAGAGTACGGCTCTATAGAAATGCAGCATGCGCACTTGCATCTTTAGAACTGCTTATAATCTGTCATCAATGTTGTGTTTTATATATTACAAGTGTGTTGTTTTAACTATAATGAATTTTACTCTCTAAAGTGTCTTTGAGTGTCTTGAAAAGCACTCTATAAATAAAATGCATTATTATTATATGTGTTGGGCGATTTGCACAAATAGCGTAAATTGCATGAATTATTAGCCTATGCAGACAACAGTTTAGAATGAATTGGTCGATTTGGACACTTTTGGAGTGGTTTTGTAAGTTCTTGAGGATGCTGAATCCAGTTCTGACATTTTCAGGTTCAGAAATGGCAGTTTTAACCAGACAGTGGCCATATGTGTACTCCTGGTGGGCTGAATTTGAGGAATTTCGGGTCCTTTTTAAAGTTTCGGGGAACCAAAACTGCCATTTACTATCCTGATAATGTCAGAAATGTATTCAGCATCTTCACCTCAAACAACACCACAATTATCCAAATCCTTCAAGTCATTTTTGCTATTGTCTGCAGAGGCTAATTAATGCTGATAAATGAAACGTATCCAATTGTGCAAATTGCCTGTGAGCATCGTGCAGTTTCTATGTGTTGGGGATCCGTACTAAACATTTCTAACATAAACCTACGTGGTACTCAACATTTCAAGGTTCACCCTGCTGGCAAGTAGACTATTAGGAGAAATGGAGGGAAAAGGGGAATGGAGTGCTAGAGGTCGTATCATCCAGCAGCGTGCTAACTGGATCCTATTTATCGAAAGCAGAGAGAATCTGAAGACGGACATGGCTCAGTCTGAAAGCAGCTCGCAGCAGAATGGAGGTTCAGATGAGGAGAGATGTGTCAGAAGCAGAAAACATCTCACACTAACAAAATGGCTTGGAAAGCAAAGGAGAGCTGGAGATAAAAGTCAGAGCGGGACACGGTGAACAAAGGACACGTATACACACATGTGGGAGAAACACATGTAACAGGGAAACATACATACTGGAGGATATAGAACCTGGGGGTGGGCTCCACACATGTATACTCGCCATGCAGCGGGACCATTCGACTCAAACACACTGGGGAGATTCACTTTTTGTTTGCTTGCCGGCAACATATTCTCATTCTGCATGAGCACACCAACAGGTGTGGTCATTTTCAAGCACGTCCATTCCACTTAAACGAACATAGATACATAGGAAATTGCATAAAGTGATCACAGTTATAGGTAAAAAAGGTGGTTGAGGTAAGCTTATGGTGCACACATGCAGTGTTCATTAAGCCTTTTTATAAAGTTTGTTTTTCACAGCACTCTACTACTTGAAGTTTAACATTTGAAGCCTTTAAAGCAGGGGTTCTCAAAGTTTTGACGAGTGAGGGCCAATTTAGGTACCCAATATTGGATTGAGGGCCGCCCGAGAAAAAACGAAACGCAAAATAATTCCAAAACAAATCCTTTTTTTATTGTACTAACCAATTATACAGCATACATTAAGAACTTGCAGAGGACACAAAGTTGGGTTATCTACAGACAGTGACTAGCTAAAATCGCTAGCTAAAATCGCTAGCTTAACCGCAACTCGCGAGATGCCTAGTTGCCATGCAACCAGTAGTCTAGCAAGCTTTCCACAAACTGTCATTCATAATTTAGGAATGACAACCCAGGGGGCGCAGTTTTACCATTCTTAAATTCCATTCTAATTCTTACTAGATACGAACCATGGAGGATTAAAATATTACGCATGCATTTCAGCGTGTCGCATTAACTATCGCGGGCCGCCAGAAATATTTCCGAGGGCCGCCATTGGCCTGCGGGCCGCACTTTGAGAACCCCTGCTTTAAAGGATCCGCGATAAAACCCCGAATGAACATAAAAATGTCAATTAGGTGGAAATCTACACGAGGAATTACGGAATAATCCCCTTAAGCACTTTGATCAGTTTCCAAGTGAAGCTATTGTATATCTTTGGAGCTGCATTGCATTTAAATCACTTTAACTTGTAGCTTGCTGTGAAGAAATGACACCTCGGTTTTCACTACCGTTATCCTCCAGATTTTTTTTCTCCTGTAACGCTGCCGTTTCCTTTGCTCTTGTTGCCCTAAAGGAATACACTTTTGTAATTCCCTCGCCTCTTTCACAATCTGCTACTTGCTGTGAACTCTGAAAATGTTCACTGCAACATCATAAATGTGTCTTTTACTGTAAAACAATGTCCATTTATGTTGTTTTCTATCTAGTTCCTGCTCGGTCTGACCTCAAAACGGTCCGATTCATGATCGGAAATGGCAATAACATTTGAAAAGTAGTGCTCATGATTTATGGTTGTTCCAAAGCAACAGTACCTCAGTGACCGTCGGTACTGATTGATCCTGTGTTGGACAATGTGTATGTGTGAGTATGTAGGTGTGTATATGTATGTGTGCATATATGTATATCTGTGTATATCTGTGTATGTATATGTATATATGTCAATCAACAGGTAAAGCCGATTAATAATACTAATAACATCAATAATAATGCATAACAATGATAATTATTGCAGATTATAGATTATAAATAAATCATTTAGGGACAAGGGGGTGAGATTAAATAAAGTTATACTTCTTCTCACTCCTTTTCGAACACTAGATGTGGCACTGTTTATGTTGCTAATGCTGTTGTTGTTGTAAATGTATTTTTTTGTTTTGATTTCTCTTACATGACTATGCCCTGCAACATTTGTTTTGTTTTTGTAATTATTTATTTTACTTGTTCGAAAATAAATCAATCAATCCTGTGAGGGCTCAGCAGTGATGGAGGTGAGATGGGATGCAGTGGATATCATCTTTGCGGTAAAAAGGCTCCTCCCTGTGTGTGGCGAGTCTCAGAGTCAGCGCCTACCTTAATGAGCGGGTTGATCACTCCTACGTTGGGACTGGCGTTGAACACTTTGTTGAAGTTCGTCTCCCTGTTGACGAGTTCCAGCTGGTAGTACTTCTTATCGTCCTGGAGGAGAAATAAACAACAACATGTTATCTGAAGGGAGATTCAGAGGACTCCAAACTGTCAAAAACAAAATCCCATGCCACTGCACCTGAAAGTAAGAAAGAACCAGGAGACCCTGCAGGCAAAAACATGTTTTCATGCTCTGGTCAATTTTAAAAGTTTGGGCTTTTTTTGTTTACATAACAAGGTTTCAGATTTGTGGGGGAAAAACATCCTAAATTCACCATTTTTATTTCCATCTGGATATGTGTGGTTTCTCCTGAACTCACTAAAAGTATGCTTTTAGATAAGCGGTTCCCAACCTGTGGGCCGCGGCCCCCTAGTGGTCCGCGAAGGCATTGCAAGTGGGCCGCCAAATAATTTTTTTTTAACCTCTTTTGCTTTCTCTTTCTTGATCCTCCTTAGCAACGGTCATTACAGTCCATGACTGTTAAACTGGAGTAACAACGTGTCCCATGTTCTGAATTGACCAATCAGAACACTATTTAGCCTCCGTATTGTGGTTGAATCATAGACTGTATGTATAAATGGACGTAGTGTCCGTGACGTCACCCATAGGATTCTGCAGAGTTGCAGAGAAGCCTAAAGTAGGCGGAGTCGGCCACTAACGGCTCGACAGTCACGTCAGAGTCTAACTCCCGCCTGCTCCAAATAAGGGCAAAGAAGCGGAACCTCCAAAAGCCATAAGATAAGTCCGATATTTAAATGAAGAATACTCCACCAGGCACCAACACAACAAACACGTCCGGGTTCAAGTTGTGTTCCCGGGATCAGCCCAGCAGTTGAGCCCCTGTAGCATCCTGGAGCTTACTGAGCTAACGGAGCTACTAGCAGAGAGACAGAAAGCTAGAAGCAGCACTCACTGCAGAGACCTGTCACTCAAGTTGACCACGCCCTAATTTATGCAAACACGTTAAGACCTAATATAACTAAAAGGGTTGCGTTCTAAAACAATTCACCGCCCACACAGTAGTCATGAAGGGGGAATCTAACTATACAGAGAATATGTTTTTTTTAACCACGATGTAAACATGTTTATTTCTGCTGTAAAGTTGGGCATTTTAACATGGGGGTCTATGGAAATTGCTCCCTTCTGCAGACTGCTCCTACTGGCCACTAGATGAACTGCAGTTTGAGGCACTTCCTTATTGGCCTCCCGGCTCTGCCCCAGAGTTTGCCACTTGGGTTGAATGTGGGCCACGGACATTTTTTAGATTCTTAAGTGGGCCCTGAGCTGAAAAAGGTTGGGAACCGCTGCTTTCAGATAATGCCTATTTTTACTTATTTAAACATTTCAGGGATTTTATGCAAACATACAAAGACATGATTTTCTGATGTCTGTTATCAACTGGGGAAGTTTGAGGGTGATATTGATTAGTCCAATTTTAACCATGAAGTGTCTTTCAAAATGTATTTGATTATACAATACATATCTTTAAAGGAGGTTTTCTCAACACGAGTATATATATAGAACAATACTCTGAAGCTTTGTTACAAATGGCCTTGTTTATAACCTGATTGATATAATTATTTTACGGAATACAAGGTGAAATAGTTTTTTCTTTTTGGCTTTTGACAGTATTTTATGATGTATAGATGACACAAATATATATCCAAAATATATACACTTCAAAAACCTTTAATTTTAACATGTCAAGAAAAAGAAACACAACCTTTGAACCTGGCTTTATCCAATGTTCAGATTTCTGTAATGCAAAATATATGCAAATTGGCACAGATTAATAAGAGAATGCCTCATTTGCATATTTAAACATAACATTTCAGTAACTTTAATACAAGAAAACTATCTGTATGTAAGTTCAATCAATTAGATACAATCTTTACCCTATTCACAGCAGTTTACGGTATTTATCATACACATGTATTACCTGGTCAGCAGTTACCTACCACCAGTTTCTTGACGAGGGATTCCCTCTCTGACACCATGTCCTTCAGCTCGGCGATGACCTGCAGATCTTCATGACGACTCTCTCTGTTCCTGAACTTATCCTCCGTTCCCTCTAGCCTGAGACACACACAAATACAAAAACAGACGTGAATACTCTAAGGGAAGTGGTGATGTAACTCCTTAAGTACAAATTTGAGGTACATTTAGTTGACTTCCCTAAGCTTTGGTTACTTTACAGAGGACAACATTGAAACCATGTGTCTTCAAACGTGTTAATATTAAATGTTTATGAAGAACCAGAGAATATATTTGTCACACTCCCAGGTTTATGTCATGGTTTTAGTGTTGTCTGTTCATTCTGTGTTTTGTCTGGTCCTCCTCCCTGTTGTTAGTTTCCCTGGTGTGTCTGATTGTCTCATTGTGTCCACCTGTTGCCCTTGTGTTTCTCCTCCCCTGCCCAGCTGTGTCTTGTCCTGTGATTACCCTTCTGTGTATTTAGTCTTCCCCTGTGTTCCATGTCGGTTCATTGTTTGTCTCTCCTGTCTCCCTCCATGTTGGTCCCGGTCAGTTTTGTGTATTCTTGCTACCTTGTACCATCAATGTTTTTGATTCATGCCATGTTTTTTTGTTTTTCAGCTTTTAAATAAAGCTCGCTTTTGTTTATAACCTTTACCTTTTTGTAGTCTGCATTTGGGTCCTACCTTTTTCCGCGAATCCTTGACAGTGATTCTAACAATATTGGCCTGTATGTGTACTTCTTAAGCTAAATAAACACTTAACAATCCTCCTAGATATGCTGGAAAATGCATCATCACAGGGCTTTATTTCTGAAGAACTCATGAAAGTTTATAGAGAAATGTGTTTTCAACAAATAAGCAACAACTATTACTATTCAACATTATGTTAGGGAGTTAAAATAAGTAAAACGGTAAGCTTTAGACCTTATTTACACGCGAACGCATACGAAGCCGGGCCTGTAAGTGGCGCTGTACTTTCGCCACAAAATACACCAAAAGCAGTGAAGAAGATCCCCGAGCATGGTTGCCATGGTTGCCCTCCTGTTTATTCTCCACGGTGGATTTAGCAACATGTCGTTCATGTAGTTCTCCATGTCCACTTGTTGCTGGTGGTTGTGGTAGAGGAGCTGTAGATTTTGCACTAACATCTGTAGCATGGTCAGTAGCTACCTCGTGTGAACGAACGGGCTATACGCGAGAGAAAGGTAGCAGATACAACCGTTTGCGTTCCCGTGTAAACAGCACCTTAAACATCTACAGCACTAAAATGCAACACATTAATGCAGAAGTCATTTTAATTACAGCAAAGCATAAATGTAATAAGAAAGCATGGAGCGTGGGAGGGAAACTGCCTATCGTTTGGATTTGAGCCTTTGCAGACCATGTACATGCACACAAACGTATATAACACACTACAGGAGAGGCATAACCCCAAAGGGCTTCTTTAAGATAAGGATCTGAATACGTTTCCCACCACAACACCAATTATTAAGTAGTGAAAATGCAAGGCAACGCTCCTCCTGAGGGGGAAGATGAAGGTTAGGAGTGCAGTAAAATATGCAACATCAAGTATCAATTACACATCAAAAGGGCCAGGTGTAAGAGGCCAAGTCGTTTCATCAGCTTTTGATAAAAACAGTAATCGTCCCCGGTCTCTTCCCTTTCTATTTCTCATCACCAAAAACAAGGCTTTTGTTCGTTCAAATAAAAAAAGCACTTCCTCCGGAGGTTGTTTTTGTTCTGCGAGTAAAAAAAACCGAACTGTTATGATGGATTTTTGTTATTTTCCATCCGGTCCCCTCGGAGAAATCACCACTTGTGTAAAACCTCTGATTCATTGCACCTTCGCAACACGTGCTAAAGATCGCTGAGCAGAATGGCCATTAGCCGGGTTTGAAGCGAAAAACAATCACTCGCAGGCGACACCGCTGCTGGAAGATCACTCGTGTTGGGGAGATTGTTATGCAGAACGCGTCCGTTTGGTCACAGCAGCGTCTAGGGACCCATGCAGCTCGAAAAGTAACTTTGTGTCCAGTCATTTGAATAAAATCAATGCGAAAGATATGATGTAATCACTCGTCGCCCACTTCTTTACTGTACATCTCATTGTTGTTTCAACATTATCATTTGAAACATACATTATTGTTTGAGGGATCTATCCACTCATACAACTGCACGTTATCGCTGTGGTCAAAATGTAATTAGAAATGTGAAGATTGCTATTTTTAAAGGATTACTTAAAGAGCCTGTGACAGAATTTCAATAACTATTCATTTTGCCATTATTCCTTATATTCACTGCATCATTTAAGTCCAGATTTCAACGGGAAGCCTCGATCCCTCACGTTCGAAGAGCCTGTGACAGCCGCCCAACAATGCAATGAAATATTGGGCTACGAGTAATCTCGAACAGTCAGCTTAAAAAAAAAGAAGGTGCGATACCGTTGACAGTTTACGTGGGCTGGGCTGGGCCGGTACCGAAGTGGGCCGGTCGGAAAAGTCACTAGCACATCCCCCACTCCCCCCGTTGACAATTTACAAGCGGTACCGAAGTGGGTGGGTCGGATAAGTCACTAGCACATCCCCCGCTCCCCCCGTTGACAATTTACTAGCGGTACCGAAGTGGGCCGGTCGAAAGTCCCGAGATGATTTGTAGTCCCAGTCCACCACTGGCTACGTGACCGTATTATCGCCCATATTGACGCACCTCATTCCTAAACTCCTAACAGATACAACATAAACCGATCCTTCAGCCTCATATGAGCTCTCAGACACGTTCAACATTAACCTGTCATCGCTGTCTGAGCTCGCTGCTGTGTGCACCATCGTGCGTTTCCATGTCGATGCTGGGATCCTGAACGATGCAGCTGGAGCTCACATCATTTGGCGGGATTTAAAGAATCCCCGAGAAGATCCAGAATATGGTCAACATTGAAGGGCAGATTAATGGTTATCGATGAACAAATATCCCAAATCAGTTCAGTAACGGTTTCAAGGGGACAATATTTACTAAAATGTGTGGGTTTGGGTGATGGGGGAAACCCGTGTCACAGGCTCTTTGAAGGTGGGGTAGGTAAGTTTGAGAAACCGGCTCGAGATACACTTTTTGTGATATTCCATGGAATGCTCTTAACATCCCGATAGCAATGAATATCTGAAGTGCTTTGACAATAAAAATCCATAAAAACATCTGTGGAAGCCGTGGCGCTGTAAAAAGCTCGACCAATCATCTGAGCCGGCTAAAGTAACTGGATGGCCTACCTGCCTGTCAGCCTTCCATCGGGGCACAGACTTATCTCGTGCCCTCATTGATCATGTGCGCGTTCGTGTGTGTTGGGGGAGGGGCTCTGTGAGGAAGTGGCAGATTTTTTCCGGCTGTGTATTTTTAAATTCTAGCGCACTCCAAAATGACCTACCCCACCTTTAAGATGCCATTATAAGAAATGAACAACCCATAACAAGAATGAACAATGAGTGAAATAATTCATGAGGGAAATGTAGAAATCAAAGCCTTGATTATCAAATAAATATGCATGTAATTATGATAATAAAGAATGAATAAATAAAAAAAAATCTAGTTTATTTCCCTATTTATTTATTAACTATAATGTCAGCTTGAGTTCTTCGTGGTTTTTCACGAACTAAGATACAAACAAAATACACATTTCTATGAAACAGCCACTGACTTTGCGAACACGTGTTTTTTGTTTTTCTTCAGAGTTGTTGATCGAGCATATTTCGCCGTTTCACCGACCCTCAACGTGACAGTGATCCAAACAGCCTTTCACTTCCCACGCGGCCGCAGCGCGAGGTGTTCTGTGGCATTTAGACTCGGTGTGAAGTCACACTTTGGAAAAGGCCGAGCATCGTGGCAGCTTGTCGTCTCGATTAAACCTCGCTCCCTCCCAGGACTGTCCGCTGCTCGCCAGGCTCCTCACTCACGCTGATACACACTGATCTGCACTTTCATCAGATATGCTGCCCATTCATCGCGTTCACCCAAAAGCTCTTTTGCTGCTCAGGCAGTGTCTGTGTCGGAGTGTTCCGAACAAAGAGAAGAGACTACGCCGGTTCAATTACGGTGCCGAGTTTCTTTCACAATAACTTGAATCATTGAAGTACGTTAAAGGTCACCTATCGTGCAAAATCCACTTCTCCATGTCTCTTCTACATCAACATGTGTCCCCTCTTCTTCACGTCTCTTCTACATCAACATGTGTCCCCTCTTCTCCATGTCTCTACATCATCATGTGTCCCCTCTTCTTCATGTCTCTTCTACATCAACATGTGTCCCCTCTTCTTCATGTCTCTTCTACATCAACATGTGTCCCCTCTTCTCCATGTCTCTTCTACATCAACATGTGTCCCCTCTTCTCCATGTCTCTTCTACATCAACATGTGTCCCCTCTTCTCCATGTCTCTTCTACATCAACATGTGTCCCCTCTTCTCCATGTCTCTTCTACATCAACATGTGTCCCCTCTTCTTCATGTCTCTTCTACATCAACATGTGTCCCCTCTTCTCCATGTCTCTTCTACATCAACATGTGTCCCCTCTTCTTCATGTCTCCTCTACATCAACATGTGTCCCCTCTTCTCCATGTCTCTTCTACATCAACATGTGTCTCCTCTTCTTCATGTCTCTTCTACATCAACATGTGTCCCCTCTTCTCCATGTCTCTTCTACATCAACATGTGTCCCCTCTTCTTCATGTCTCTTCTACATCAACATGTGTCCCCTCTTCTCCATGTCTCTTCTACATCAACATGTGTCCCCTCTTCTTCAAGTCTCTTCTACATCAACATGTGTCCCCTCTTCTTCATGTCTCTTCTACATCAACATGTGTCCCCTCTTCTTCATGTCTCTTCTACATCAACATGTGTCCCCTCTTCTTCAAGTCTCTTCTACATCAACATGTGTCCCCTCTTCTTCATGTCTCTTCTACATCAACATGTGTCCCCTCTTCTTCATGTCTCTTCTACATCAACATGTGTCCCCTCTTCTTCATGTCTCTTCTACATCAACATGTGTCCCCTCTTCTTCATGTCTCTTCTACATCAACATGTGTCCCCTCTTCTTCATGTCTCCTCTACATCAACATGTGTCCCCTCTTCTCCATGTCTCTTCTACATCAACATGTGTCCCCTCTTCCTCATGTCTCTTCTACATCAACATGTGTCCCCTCTTCTCCATGTCTCCTCTACATCAACATGTGTCCCCTCTTCTTCATGTCTCTTCTACATCAACATGTGTCCCCTCTTCTTCATGTCTCTTCTACATCAACATGTGTCCCCTCTTCTTCATGTCTCTTCTACATCAACATGTGTCCCCTCTTCTTCATGTCTCTTCTACATCAACATGTGTCCCTCTGTGGAAAGAGACTCTGAAAGCTTCAGGAACAAAGATTTTCTCTCTTTTTGATCCATTTCTATAAAAACCTGTCTGAAAACGAGCTGATCAGATTTTGGCCACTTTATGATGTCATAACGATGTTTTGGCTTGTTAACCATTAGCCAATCAGCAACAAGGTAACCCCTTATCACTTGCATCTCCTCTAGAGCACCATTGAGTTCTTTGTAACCAAACCTCTCTCAGAGGGGCGTGGGGAGGGGCTCCTTGTTCTCATCTGAAGTAACAGACAGAGAATCAGCACTTTGGAAACAGGGCTGAAACAGAGGGGATTATGGGTAATGCTGCAATGATCTGTTTGGTGTTTCAGCCAATCAGAGACAGGCTCTGTATATCTCTGAGAGCTGTAATATGTTGATGGGAAACAGTATGATAGGGGAACTTTATAGCAGAATGATATGTTTTTTTAAGGCAGCAGAAATATCTGTAGCCTCCAAAACTCTTCTTCACGTTGACATGGAGCATTAACTTATTGTTGTTAACTTATCCGCTACAAGTCGTGTGTCGTAGTCTCGCGGCAACTGTTACGTAATGCAATCAAACCGTAAAGTTCAGTGCTGGGAAAACCAAAACAATGAGTTGAAAGACAACAAATGTTAGTAGTATTGGGTACAAATGCTCCGTGTCTTTGTCATCACAAGCAACCAATCATTAATACATTGTTTGTATTGAAAGGGTTAGAATAAAAGCTGTAAAGCAAGAGTGGGTTTTTGTGTGATCCACTTCTGAAGTTTGAATCTAATTGTCCTTAAAACTCTTCGTCATGAATTGCAGCCGGATCTGAAGCTATCAAAGGGGACAAAATGGAGGCGAAACAATGATTGTCTTTTACAGTGGGTTCATGCTTTAACGCATACTCACTTTTCTGTCCCTGGTATTTATTTATATGTATCTCTTCGTATTAGCTGGTTGAACTGCGTTTGAGTCTCCGAAGCACACTGAGGCAAAGTGTTCGGTGTCCAGCTATTTTACGGATGACTGCCCGACATCAGCAGCCCTTCAGTGGGCAGGAAGACCCTCTGAGTGTCAGCGAGGCTACGGTCACGTGGAGAGAATACTTCCAGGGTTTGGAAAAATGCTCCTTCTGCTCTACAAAAACTCAAGATCTTGCCAAGTATCTTTGTCTAGTGAGAATATGTCTCTACTCCTGGTATAGGAATCTGGGCGTGACCCTCGATACCAACCTGCCCTTCACTGCAAACATCGCTGCTGCAGATACACGCTCTACAGCATCAGGAGGATGCGTCCCAGCTGACCCAGAAAGCCACGCAGGTTCTGGTCCAGGCTCTCGTTGTCTCACGCCGAGACTACTGCAGCTCCCTCCTGGCTGGTCTACCTGCATGTGCCATCCGACCTCTCTCATCCAGAATGCAGCGGCTCGTCTGGTCTTCAACCTTCCTGAATGTTTCCACACCACGCCGCTCCTCCGCTCCCTCCACTGGCTTCCGGTAACTGCTAGAATCCACTTCAAGACACTGGTGCTTGCGTACCATGCTGCGAATGGATCTGGCCCTTCCTACATCCAGGACATGGTTAAACCGTTCACCCCAGCACGTGCACTCCGCTCTGCATCAGCCAAACGACTCGCTGCACCCTCGCTGCGAGGGGGACCCAAGTTCCCATCAGCTAAAACACGTGGGTTTGCTATCCTGGCTCCAAGATGGTGGAATGAGCTCCCCATTGACATCAGGACCGCAGAAAGCTTACACACCTTCCGGCGCAGACTGAAAACTCATCTCTTTCGACTCCACTTCGAGAGATAGAACTATTAACAAAGAACTGCTAACAGAGCACTTATATACTAACTAAGGACCGGCTTATCTAAAGCCAGTTGAGTAGCACTGGAAATGTTTTTCCTCGATGAAACCTGATGTACTTTTATCTGTTTTCTTCAAGGTTGTATTTTGTTGGTCGAATGCACTTATTGTACGTCGCTTTGGATAAAAGCGTCAGCTAAATGCAATGTGATGTAATAAGACACAGTAACTTCAGAAGTGACACTGCAGTGAGATATCAGGTCTTGTTTTTAGACGATACATCATCTTGTTCAGTCAAATAATCTTATTTTGAGTTGTATCTTTTTACATATTTATTAGAAAATCACCAACTAACATCAGAAAACAGAAAACTGTTGAGCATTTGCGGTTTATATTGTAACAACATCTCCTGATTCTGGTCAAATATAATTCAAAATTCCAGCTAATTATAATATCTGATTTATCTAAATATCCCGTCTTATTTCAAGGCATCTAACCAAGCACATGTTCAAGTGAAAACAGCTTGTTTTCATTCTTGTTTAACTTGTTTTTGGAGCAGCATTTTTTCCAGTGTGTAGAATGTATCTTTATTGTCATGATCCAAATACTCTCACTGCAGTAACAAATAGACACAAATAAATAGTGGTAAAAGCAGAGGTAGTAGCGATGACAGTGCAATGAGATAAAATTCAATGTTCACACTTTATAAAAACGTTAAATGTACAAAACTGTATACATGTAGTGTATTTCTAATTTCACAAAGGGGTATAGTAACCAAAGGAGGAAAGTAAAATATCCATAACTATCTCTAAATGGTTCATCAAACTGTTTACTTCATTATGTTATGCAAGCGGAGGACATCCACATCCGTCCTCTGCCTGGTTCGGCTGATAAGAGACAGTTGGACGCACACTCCTGCAAGCCGCACCAAGATGTGGCTTTTCTGGAAGCAGTTCATTTTTAAGTGAAGGTGGTGTCCTCGATAAGACGGTGATTTGGAGTCTGAAAGGCTCTGGACTTTATAACCACCAGACACAGACATGGACTGATGTCAAAAGGAAGTGTTGGGTAAGTGCTCTGGTTATCTTCACTACCTTCTGCTCGTGTTTTTGAAATCGTTTTCTCTCGTTGCCGCCGCCGCTGCGCTGCTCTGGACTTCATGTTATATTCCTTTCAGAAATCATTCTCCTTTATTGCAAAGAACACACATCATAACGGCAAAGACCGATAGATGTGAAACAATGAGTATAGCAAGCTATCTAATATAACAAACTACCTTAATGGTTCCAGTTTCCAAATTAAACTTCAACAAACTTAATTATGTTAATTGATAACTTACATACATCATGAAACTCCACGTAGTAACTGTTGGAAATAATTAAAACAGCAACGACAAATGGTCGAAACGTGTCTTGAACATAGCCATGACTTGTCTTTCCCTTTAAAGAGGCCCTGTAGATATACAGTACATCTCTATTGGCTAGCGCTCCAACACATTGTACGTGATAGGCTAAGGGGCAGGACATCTCTAAGCGGTTGGCCAATCACAACAGAGACGGCCAGCTAACCAATCAGAGCAGACTGGGCTCTGGTTTCAGACAGAGGGTGAAAAGAGGTGCAGCAGCACAGGCAGTATGAGAGAAATACACTACACTACATACTGATATACACCTGAACATCGGCAGGAGAGGACTCTTTAAAGTAGAGACACTACATACTGATATACACCTGAACATCGACAGGAGAGGACTCTTTAAAGTAGAGACACTACATCCTGATATACACCTGAACATCGGCAGGAGAGGACTCTTTAAAGTAGAGACACTACATACTGATATACACCTGAACATCAGCAGGAGAGGACTGTTTAAAGTAGAGACACTACATACTGATATACACCGGAACATCAGCAGGAGAGGACTCTTTAAAGTAGAGACACTACATACTGATATTCACCTGAACATCAGCAGGAGAGGACTCTTTAAAGTAGAGACACTACATACTGATATACACCTGCACATCAGGAGGAGAGGACTCTTTAAAGTAGAGACACTACATACTGATATACACCTGAACATCGGCAGGAGAGGACTCTTTAAAGTAGAGACACTACATACTGATATACACCTGAACATCGGCAGGAGAGGACTCTTTAAAGTAGAGACACTACATACTGATATACACCTGAACATCGGCAGGAGAGGACTCTTTAAAGTAGAGACACTACATCCTGATATACACCTGAACATCGGCAGGAGAGGACTCTTTAAAGCAGAGACACTACATACTGATATACACCTGGACATCAGCAGGAGAGGACTCTTTAAAGTAGAGACACTACACACTGATATACACCTGAACATCAGCAGGAGAGGACTCTTTAAAGTAGAGACACTACATACTGATATACACCTGAACATCAGCAGGAGAGGACTCTTTAAAGTAGAGACACTACATACTGATATACACCGGAACATCAGCAGGAGAGGACTCTTTAAAGTAGAGACACTACATCCTGATATACATCTGAACATCAGCAGGAGAGGACTCTTTAAAGTAGAGACACTACATCCTGATATACATCTGAACATCAGCAGGAGAGGACTCTTTAAAGTAGAGACACTACATACTGATATACACCTGAACATCAGCAGGAGAGGACTCTTTAAAGTAGAGACACTACATACTGATATACACCTCCTATGCTTTTTGTCTTGTTTCACACAAGTAACAAAAATGTAAAGTCTCTTTATAAATCGGCATTGTTTTATCTCTTGCTACCAGGGACAGCTATATCTTTTTAAAGGGCCGTGTGATTTGTGCGCTGGGACTATCTTTCCCACAAAGCACAAGAAAAGAGACATTCGGTCCCTCTCTCTTTGTCACGATGAATTCAGGCTCTGAGACTTGGCTCCTTTTGAAAGGAAATCAGAGTCTCGAGTGTGTAAGGGTGAGCTGGTTATGCAGCAGTGTTGCTATCGTTGCCTGCAGTTTAATATCATGTACACACTGATTTTCAAAGCTGTTGGTAAAGTGAGGACTGTAATTATGTTTCAAGCGTGTAGGATTTTAACACAGGAAATCAGCTGATTGGATGTGACTATAAACGGCACCATGAACAATCTTTAACTATAACCTAAGGATATTTTTCCTCCCACGGGATAAGGCACAGACGCAGGACAACATATTTTAAGTATTCATGACATTTAAATGGTGGGGAGCGCTCAGTGGCTGCTCGGGGAGAGGGATTCGTAGGAAGGGGACGAGGCTGTCGTCACCACGGTGATTAATTAGGAGGGAAGGGACAGATCTGTGTTTTAGTTAATTAGATGGTGGAATATCCTCTGGGGACAGACGGAGAAGACACCGTCACAAATTAAAAATCTGATGACCGTTTAGGTGAATTTTCCCCAGATAAGTAGTCAAAACAACTTAAGATAAGACCGTTTGAATACATGTTGATCCTGGTAACCACTGTAAAGACCCAGAAGTACAGGAGAACTTCTATTTTAATCTGAAGATGGCACTAGATGAGAAGAAGGCGACTGCAATCTCATGGTAATGAATCCAACAGTTGTCAATACAACGGCCCATCCACACGGCGGCGTGCGCTGAAGCTTCAACGCTTCTGCCCAGTCACTTCGAATGGGGTGACGTCACGCTTTGCCGAACTGCATTGTGGTTCCGTCGCTTCGCTTTGCTCGCTTCAAAAGTTGAGCAAAGTTCTACTTTTGAAGCTTCGACGGAAGCGTCAGCCAATCAAATCATAGGCCAGTACGAGCTCTTGCCAATCAAACCGCGTGCTTGTGTGTCTGGGGCGGGATATTCATGCGATTGGTTGTTGGTCGAGCTTCAGACACGCCCGCCGGCAAGCTTCAACGCACGCCGCCGTGTGGACGCTGCGTTAAAACAGCACTACGGTAGCACTAGATTAAAGGTCGAGGAATCACCAACATCAGTAAGAATAATCCTCTCGGGATCATGAATGCTTCTCATGGCAATCCCTTTCATAGTCATTGAGATATTTCAGTCTGAAGCAAAGTGATGAACTGACCAACCAACCGACATCTCGAGAAACACAAGATCAAGAAAACGTAACTCCAACATGTTCAAGACTTCCTAAAGGGGCGGTGAATGAATTAAACCATGACACCAATTACGATTGAAGAGAATTACATGCAGGTTTCCAGCGGAGTAGTGCTTCCTTTGAAGTGAAATAAGGCAACAATTTATATATTTATCTGAGATACTGTCTGATGCATTAGCCTTTGGATTATGCCACATTTCTTAGCTCCTGCATCACAGTTATACAGAGCAATTAAGCCACATTTCCTGGATTTGCAGTTAAATTCAAACTCAACACAAATTCAGTTTCTTTCCCAGGGCCATATGTGCACTGAACGCTGCTAATATTTAAGTTATATAAACCTTCCGTGCAATACGAGGGGAATCGTGCAATTTAATTGATCTATTATTTATTTATGTACATATTCCCTTTTTTAAGTCCCATTTATTGTTTGTATAGTGTCTTGTTGTTGTGTGTTGGCACCTTGAGTCTGTTGTAATTTCGTTGTACAATGACAAATAAAGTTCTATCTATCTATTTAATTGTACTGCATTAAGTATAAAAAAAGGACATATTTGAACTATTTTACTACTCATTGTTTCAGATGTGTCTAACCGTCCTTCTGTTGCACATGAGACCATCTTTAACGACAGATCCTGTGTGTAACTTTATTTGCATCAACAAAGCATCTTAGAAAAATGTAGAGCTCCGTTTGCATGTCGATCTTACATCATCCAGCAGGTGGCGCTTTCCTCTCAGCTGCTTCACTAAAAGGAGGTCAGCTGTGAAGAGTCTTCACACACTCTCACACACTCTCTCTCTCTCTCTCTCTCTCTCTCTCTCTCTCTCTCTCTCACACAGACACACACACACACACACTCTCTCTCTGCAGAATTTCCCACATGGCTTTCCTCTCGTTATCTCACTTGCTTTTTCATCGGTTGACTTCTCCGTCTGTCTCAGAAACGTATTCTCTAGAGGTCTGGTTCGGATCATTCCCCCTCATGACTTCATCCTCTGCCCACTTCTTTCTTTCTCCATCCATCTCCACCTGTTCCCGTTCACTTCAACGCTTCCTCACACGATGGCCTGTATTTCCCCTCAAAGACAGCACTTGCTTCCCTTGATCGTACCGTGTCCTCGCTGCATGCCATCAATAATAGAAATCTCCCTCTTCATATTAATAATAAAATGCCTTTCTTTGAGCCCAGTATCGCGGCGGCTTGTTAAGTTAACGTTTTTGATCCTTTTTGATGCGTCTACATGTCGCCTTTGATCCCGGGCCTGATCTTCAGCTGAGGAGAAACGTAGACAGATTCCACGTTGTTGATACTGATCCAAGTAGAGTCGAAGTCTACAGAAGCAGAGAAACTGTTTTGTATTACGCCGTTAACTCGGGATCACAGGTTCGTTATTTAGTTTAGTTTTTGTTGATTCACAAAGAGGGAGATTTCTCAAGTTAATTGACCGCGAGAAAATACGTTTAGTTTTCTTGGTTGTTAATTATGGAGAAATCGAAAATAATTTTTTGAGATTACAACTAATTTAAGGTATTAAGGAATCAGGACCATCGTCACGGCAACTTAAGATCAGTATTCAAACATACAGATGGATTTAATGTCGTAGAACAAAACGTGATGCGTCTCTTCAACGCGTCTCAACCACAGACCTTATTTCCAGCTATGTTCCAAACCCTACGGAGAGATGGCATTGCGTTTTGTCGAAGGAACCAGAAGTGGTGAAATGCTAACTCACTTCCGGGTTTTAGGACGCGTCACTGCGGCACAATAACTTTAAATATAATAATGTAAGCATTCAGACAACAGTACACATAGGTAAGGATGTTTTTTAAAGCTCCAACATTTTCATATTTAAGTTGTAATCATGAATTTCTCCTCCAAGTCTAGATGAAGGTTGCTACATCTAAGACTCCATACTGCCGAACCATGTGTTAGAGCGTACATAATGCATATGGATCCAGACAACGCTGCCATTCGTGTTTCTCTCAATTCTAGCACTTTTATCTTATTGTATTGTCTTTGTTTCGCAAATGTGAATCCGTCTCAGGTACAGACGGTGAATCTCCCTCGGTGCTGCCTTTCATGGTGAGCCAGTTTCGTCACGCACCCTCGTGCTTCCGCTGCAGCTGTTTATAGCGTATGACGCCGGCAATGAGATTAGCTGAGAAGAAAAGGAATTCATCACAGCCGCCTCCGATGTACGCTTCCACCTGACGCAGAGGAACATTAAAACGGTCTGCATGGATGCGTCAGCTCCTAACAGCGGCAAGCGGGTTCAGATGTGTCCGGGTTCTCTATATGATGCAGGGATTGTGGAAGTTGGACGGAAACAGAAGAGCACAGTCTAACTTTCTTATCCCGTATTTATCATATGCTCGAAAGGAGATGAAGAGAGTTAAAGGTCCCTATTATACTGTTTTTCATCAATATATCACAGCTCTCAGATATATACAGAACCTGTCTCTGATTGGCTGAAACACCAAACAGATCATTGCAGCATTACCCATAATCCCCTCTGTTTCAGTCGTGTTTCCAAAGTGCTGATTCTCTGTCTGTTACCTTAGATGAAAATAAGGAGGCCCTCCCCCACGGCCCTCTGAGAGACATTTGGTTACAAAGAACTCAAAGGTGCTCTAGAGGAGATTCAGGTGATAAGGGGTGGGGGTTACCTTGGTTGCTGATTGGCTGATGGTTACACAAGACAACACATCGCTATGACATCACAAAGTGGCCAAAATCTGATCAGCTCGTTTTCAGACAGGTTTTTATAGAAATGGATCAAAAAGAGAGAGAATCTTTGTTCCTGACACTTTCAGAGTCTCTTTCCACAGAGGGGACACATGTTGATGTAGAAGAGACATGAAGAAGAGGGGACACATGTTGATGTAGAAGAGACATGAAGAAGAGGGGACACATGTTGATGTAGAAGAGACATGAAGAAGAGGGGGACACATGTTGATGTAGAAGAGACATGGAGAAGAGGGGACACATGTTGATGTAGAAGAGACATGAAGAAGAGGGGACACCTGTTGATGTAGGAGAGACATGAAGAAGAGGGGACACATGTTGATGTAGAAGAGACATGAAGAAGAGGGGACACATGTTGATGTAGAAGAGACATGAAGAAGAGGGGACACATGATGATGTAGAAGAGACATGAAGAAGAGGGGACACATGTTGATGTAGAAGAGACATGAAGAAGAGGGGACACATGTTGATGTAGAAGAGACATGAAGAAGAGGGGACACATGTTGATGTAGAAGAGACATGAAGAAGAGGGGACACATGTTGATGTAGAAGTGACATGAAGAAGAGGGGACACATGTTGATGTAGAAGAGACGTGAAGAAGAGGGGACACATGTTGATGTAGAAGAGACATGAAGAAGAGGGGACACATGTTGATGTAGAAGAGACATGGAGAAGAGGACACATGTTGATGTGGAAGAGACATGAAGAAGAGGGGACACATGTTGATGTAGAAGAGACATGAAGAAGAGGGGACACATGTTGATGTAGAAGAGACATGGAGAAGAGGACACATGTTGATGTAGAAGAGACATGAAGAAGAGGGGACACATGTTGATGTAGAAGAGGGGACACATGTTGATGTAGAAGAGACGTGAAGAGGAGGGGACACATGTTGATGGAGAAGAGGGGACACATGTTGATGTAGAAGAGACGTGAAGAAGAGGGGACACATGTTGATGTAGAGGAGACATGAAGAAGAGGGGACACATGTTGATGTAGAAGAGACATGAAGAAGAGGGGACACATGTTGATGTAGAAGAGACATGAAGAAGAGGGGACACATGTTGATGTAGAGGAGACATGAAGAAGAGGGGACACATGTTGATGTAGAAGAGACATGAAGAAGAGGGGACGCATGTTGATGTAGAAGAGACATGAAGAAGAGGGGACACATGTTGATGTAGAAGAGACATGGAGAAGAGGGGACACATGCTGATGTAGAAGAGACATGAAGAAGAGGGGACACATGTTGATGTAGAAGAGACATGGAGAAGAGGGGACACATGTTGATGTAGAAGAGACATGAAGAAGAGGGGACACATGTTGATGTAGAAGAGACATGAAGAAGAGGGGACACATGTTGATGTAGAAGAGACATGAAGAAGAGGGGACACATGATGATGTAGAAGAGACATGAAGAAGAGGGGACACATGTTGATGTAGAAGAGACATGAAGAAGAGGGGACACATGTTGATGTAGAAGAGACATGAAGAAGAGGGGACACATGTTGATGTAGAAGAGACATGAAGAAGAGGGGACACATGTTGATGTAGAAGAGACATGAAGAAGAGGGGACACATGTTGATGTAGAAGAGACGTGAAGAAGAGGGGACACATGTTGATGTAGAAGAGACATGAAGAAGAGGGGACACATGTTGATGTAGAAGAGACATGAAGAAGAGGGGACACATGTTGATGTAGAAGAGACATGGAGAAGAGGACACATGTTGATGTAGAAGAGACATGAAGAAGAGGGGACACATGTTGATGTAGAAGAGGGGACACATGTTGATGTAGAAGAGACGTGAAGAAGAGGGGACACATGTTGATGGAGAAGAGGGGACACATGTTGATGTAGAAGAGACGTGAAGAAGAGGGGACACATGTTGATGTAGAAGAGACATGAAGAAGAGGGGACACATGTTGATGTAGAGGAGACATGAAGAAGAGGGGACACATGTTGATGTAGAAGAGACATGAAGAAGAGGGGACGCATGTTGATGTAGAAGAGACATGAAGAAGAGGGGACACATGTTGATGTAGAAGAGACATGGAGAAGAGGGGACACATGCTGATGTAGAAGAGACATGAAGAAGAGGGGACACATGTTGATGTAGAAGAGACATGGAGAAGAGGGGACACATGTTGATGTAGAAGAGACATGGAGAAGAGGGGACACATGTTGATGTAGAAGAGACATGGAGAAGAGGGGACACATGTTGATGTAGAAGAGACATGAAGAAGAGGGGACACATGTTGATGTAGAAGAGACATGAAGAAGAGGGGACACATGCTGATGTAGAAGAGACATGAAGAAGAGGGGACACATGTTGATGTAGAAGAGACATGGAGAAGAGGGGACACATGTTGATGTGGAAGAGACATGGAGAAGAGGGGACACATGTTGATGTAGAAGAGACATGAAGAAGAGGGGACACATGTTGATGTAGAAGAGACATGAAGAAGAGGGGACACACGTTGATGTAGAAGAGACATGGAGAAGAGGGGACACACGTTGATGTAGAAGAGACATGAACAAGTGGATGTTGCATAGTAGGTCCCCTTTAAATCTGACGGCAGATGGGAATGTTTCGTCTGTTTTTATCCCCAGAGAAACACCTCTCTGTTAATATAAGTTCCTTCTTGTTGACGACACACACTTACATCATCTAGGACACATAGGTTGACCTGATCACGAGGATGAGTTCAGTGATATTCCTCTGTTTAGTGTGTGTGTGTGTGTGTGTGTGTGTGTGTGTGTGTGTGTGTACGTACAGTATCTGCAGGGCGGAGATCTTGTCTTTGAGCACCTCCTGGGCCTTGTTGAAGTCTGACAGCATGTTCTGCGTCTCTCGGCTGTGGACGGCGCTCATCTCGGCGAGCTCCCTCTCGTGCCTCTTCGTCAGCTCTTGTTCGTGAGCCCTGCGGAGACAGAGGAGGGGATAATGCAGTTTCTGAGTGCAGGTTGAAATCACTTAACAGGACTCTTTTAACATGTTAAACCTCCCCTCGAGTTGAACTTACTACAAACTAATTTGGATGAAGTTTTGAAACAAGTGGCCGTAGTTTAACAGCAATGAAAGTGGCCTGTGTGGATAATAAAAGAGTCCTCATCGTGGTTTATGTGTTCAGGTGTTTAGGTTGCAATTCAATAATGTAAAATGATCCAATACAAGCGAGTCCTTTATTCAATTGCTATACATTTCAGAAGTATTATCAGCTAAACTGCTAAAAAGCAATCATTCGATCTTTATTTTGTATCTATTGTTGGCATACTTGTGAAGCAAAATGTAAGTAATATCAAACTGGAATACAGTAAAGCACAAGTACTCAAAGATGACGCTCTGCAGCTGTGCTTTTTTCTTCCTGTATCTGCCTGTTTTAATGGACACCTCGTTATTATGCACACTATCCTTCTGCTACATAATTATAATTAAAGTATAAACAGACCAGTGGTTGCGTTACACTTTTTCGTTGTCCGTCATTTTGACAGACAGGATCGTAAAATTTCCGTCATAATCCATTATTATCAGTCATTTTATTGTTGATGTTTTAATGATGAGATGAGACCTATTTTTAATATTTATGTTCGGGTACTGAGCAGCAAATGTTCAGTCATTCATGTTTTAAGGGCATGGAGAAACAAAAAGATGACCAGAGACACCGACCGTGTGGTCACTTTCCATGTCAACACGAACATGAATGATTTATTTGTTCCTGACTGACAGACAGCAGAGGGGGGCAGAGCCCGCTAAAAACACCGCGACCATTGGGCCTAAACAGGCAAATATGAACAATGCCATCGTTTTAAATGAGACAGTTACAACCAGAATATGAACAAACTATTTACAAGAACAACTCAATTGCCCTGCTGTCGCCTGCAGATGTCGCAGAACATGTTGCCATCTTGCCTCCTCAGCCATATTAAACTTTTGCTCCCACTGAACCCGGTACTCCCGCATGAACTCCTTGCCCCTTGCTTGCCCCTCTGCCGCTGGCTGAACGTTGTCAGTTTTAGTCTTACTGGCTTGTCCTTCATCCTCCACCGCATCAATCCCTCTTTTCACCTCGTTTCTCCACACCATCACAAGTACTGGGCTTATTAAAAAAGCTTCGGACGTTCAGCTGCCGTGACATTTTGCGATTGCTCAAGCCGGTTAAACAACGAGGTCAAAAACAAGACTAGACAATAGCTACTTAATATACATATATATATATACAGTCTATGCTTAATATACACACACTCGCCACCAACTGGACAGGGGTGTGAATGACTAAATAATAGTTACAGACTACAGTACAGTAGATCGCCCTCAGTCGACCTGGCCACTAAGGATGTAATATAATGTGGGCCGCTGGTGGGCATTTTGGCGCTGTTCCGAGTTGTGTTCTAATCTTTCAAAATTACGGACTGCTTTCAGATTTGTCCGTCATTGTTAGAAAATATCCGCCATTGATGGAAAATATTCGGTTAACGCGACCTATGAAACAGACAATCTGGGTCATATTAAAGTTTGGCGACCATGGCTGTTATGTGCTGTTTTTTTTTATTACAGAACTATTGTTATACGTCATGTAATAAAACAAAAGACAGTTGTAAGAATAAAGCGATACCAGTAACATCACAAATCAAGCCTTGACTAAGAAACAACTGACAGTGTCTCAGGGTTACCACAATAAAGTGTGACATTTCCCCTTTAAGAGTTAATCAGGAGCTGCAGCCTCTCGTCTCCCTATCTGTTTCTCAGGAGAAGCGGACATAATGGATTGTTCCACAGAGGACACGTTGGTGAGATTAGAAAAAGGGAGAATGAATTCCTAGAGCATAATAACAACAACATACTATTGATGGGAGTTTGCATATAAAATCACAGGCAGCACAACACCAAAAGACATGAATGTGTTATTGCATGTATGTATTATGTAAAGTAGGATTACTGTTGAGGGCTTTCCATACCAAGAGATGAAGCAATACATTTTAAAATAATGACGTGCAAATCCACACTCTGCTTACATTGGTGCCAAAACAAAGCATCGATTTAGTCATTCGACTGCAGAAAATGTAAATGTTAAATACGTCTAAATTTGAATTAATGGTCTTATTAGCCAAAGATTTTTAAATCAAACACTCCACACTTCTGATCGATGTATGAGAGCATGCTTAAAGGCAAAGAAAAATAGCGATAATGCACCAAGACATGAATATGTATAATGTAACACAGGAAGTATGTAATAAATGTATCTTCTTATCAAAAGTAGAAGGTTTTACTCTGGGAGGAAAGCAGCTGAAGAGAGAGGAGGAGGATGCAAAATGGGAATAAAAGATGAGAATAATTAAATGAAGAGGAGAACAAGTCTGATGAAAGGGATGTGAGGGATGAAGGAGAAACAGCGCTGTCTGTCTGCCTCTCACTCTGACTGGGCCAACTCTCCCCGAGGGGCGCACATCTTATCTCTCTCTGCTTCCTCTTTATTTATTTATTTATCAGCCTATTTTTATCCCTGTGACCAGGATTCAGAGGGGGAGTTATGTAATCACAACGGGAGAAATGTGCTGCACATGGGCCTGAAAGCAGAACGAGAGAAAGAGAGAGGACGCATACATACATACTGTAAAGACTTGCAGTGCATTCAGTAACCATAGAGAGAGAAGCACCATGAGAACAGGCACACACACACACACACACACACACACACACACACACACACACACACACACACACACACACACACACACACACACATGTGGAAAAAAACCTTTCAAACACACACATGTAACGCCATGATTGATGCTAATGAGGAGCTGGACCAAATACGCCATGTATGTGAGCTTTAAAAAATTCATAACATGCCGCAGGGAGCAACATGATTATGGATTCCAATTTGCTTTTACCCTAAATAACCTTCACATCCCTTAATCAATGAGAGAGAGAGATTTGCCATGCCTCTGGTTTCTGTCTCTCTCATGTCGCTGTAAGGTTGCAGAGACTATCGTCATCCCTATAGGCCTATAATAATGACATTCTGCACCATCAGTGTGAGCATTTCTGAGTGGAAAACCTGGTGTCAAGGCTACCCTGAAGCATCAGTGCTAATAACGTGTTGCTAATCTTGCTACTTCAACTTGTACATTTGAAATAAATGTGCATCTTTTTGTGGAAAAACGTACATTTACTTTCTTTCCGAGAGTTTAATGAGAAGATTGATACCATTCGTGTCACAGTCCTACGTTCGATACGGAGCTGGAGCCAGGCGCTAATTAGCCTAGCCTAGCATAAAAACAGCTAGCATGGCTCTGTCCACCAATACATCTCTTGCGCGCAATGCAGCACAATAATATAATCTCTTTTGTTTAATCCATACACAAACAATAGTGTAAAAGTGACATTAGCATTATAGCCAAGGGTGCTAGCAAGATTTATTAACAGTTGTTTGTCAATAAATAGTTATAACATGTAACTCAACAACCGCAAATTGTCAATTTTTCATACTTGCTTTTGCACGTCTTAAAAAAATAAGACACAACTGTGAGTTTTACCTGTGTGTAGTGTAGACAGAAAGAAATGCAAATGGGGCATTATTTGTTCGAAGTAGGCGACTGTTCAGACGTTAGCTTTAAGCTAGCAACCAACTCACCTGTCTCATTCCCTTTTTGCCTCATCTCTCCACAATTCTCAGCATTTAATTGGATTTTTATCTTAAGTTGAAATGCCTTTTGAAATTCACCTCCTACTCCATTTGAACACAATTTGAGGTGTTGGCAGGCAGATTTTGTTATTTCAGGCACAGCATGGCTATCTGTTTTCCCAAATCCAGTCTTTAAACTAAGCTAAACTATGCTAAGCTAAACACACTTCGAGTTTTAAACACAGAAGCAGAAAGGTATCAATCTTCCCACCCCCAACTCAGTGAATACGAGTCAACAAAACAAAAACCTTAACACCAGCTGGTTCTCACAACTCAAAGTATCAAACTTTACCACCAGAAAAAAACATGTTTTGCTTTTGACTAATGGCAGAAGCACTAATGGTGGAGCCAGAACATAAAAACAGCACCATATCTAAAGTGTTTACAGCATAAAATACAGGCAAAGAAAACATACAATAGGAAACTCAAGGACCACTACACTGCATTCATGGGAGACATATTCATCAGTGTTGCCAAGCGACAGCACATTAAGAGGAACTGCTTTGTGAACACACTGGCACTCATGTATTTCCTTCAGACAAATTTGACATTATTAACATTTTAAGTATTTGAAAGAATAGCAAATAATATGTTTCAGAAAGATAATCTAAATATTTTAAATAATACCCATTACACAATGCAACAATTTAAAAACCTATATACATTATAATACTATATCAGGAGTGTTCATGGTGCATAGATATGGAATAACAAACACATATTCTGATTACAACATAATATATAATAATTATATTAGGTTTTTAAGATAAGGATGTGATGAATTTATTATTTACATTTATTTTTTATGGAAAAGTTAATTAAAATAAATAAATAATATATATAATTAAATGGATTCCTAAATAATAACACTTATATTTGAAAAGGTTTGTTAATTTATACATTTAAATGTAAATATCTGAAACATATCTGTATCCTTTTTTGAGAACTGACATATACAAAATAAAATGAGTTGCTGTCTTTAAGATGCTTTGAACCACTTCCACAAAACAGTCCAGTATAGTTTTGTATTGTTTTGTGTTGCAGTCGTACTGGGAGTGGTACTGATGCTACTGGGAGTGGTACTGATGCTACTGGGAGTGGTACTGATGCTACTGGGAGTGGTACTATTCGGGATTGCGATCTCTCTGTCTGTACACACAAACTGAAAGATTGACAATAAAGTTGACTTTGACTACTGGGAGTTGTACTGATGGTACTGAGAGTGGTACTGATGGTACTAGTGGTACTGGGAGTGGTACTGAGGGTACTGAGAGTGGTACTGATGGTACTGAGAGTGGTACTGTGGTACTGGGAGTGGTACTGATGCTACTGAGAGTGGTTCTGGTGGTACTGTTGGTACTGCTGGTACTGTGAGTGGTACTGGGAGTGGTACTGATGGTACTGATGGTACTGGGAGTGATACTGATGGTACTGGGAGTGGTACTGGTGGTACTGAGAGTGGTACTGGGAGTGGTACTGGATGGTACTGGGAGTGGTACTGATGCGTACTGAGAGTGGTACTGGTGGTACTGAGAGTGGTACTGATGGTACTGAGAGTGGTACTTGTGGTACTGAGAGTGGTACTGATGGTACTGGGAGTGGTACTGGGAGAGGTACTGTGGTACTGAGAGTATTACCTGATCTGCTGGTTGGCCTCGCTGCGGATCTTGAGCACCTCCTTCCCTTTGAGCTCCAGCTCTTTGGTCAGGGCGCTGATGTTCTCGTTCAGGGTGTGGATCTGGTGGTCCAGCTGGGCGACGTGACCCTTCCTCCGGGACACTTCCTCCTGCAGCTCCGTGATCCGGCCCAGCAGCTCTCGCTCCTACCAAGAGAAGGAAAACAATATTCATACTTTATTACCCCACGGTGCTAATTGATCAAACTTTTTTTGTGTTGTATTACTTCTTGACAGAGGTGGGAAGTAGTGGAATACAAATACTTTGTTACTGTACTTAAGTACATTTGTCTAGTGTCAGTACTTTACCCCACTACTTGTTTCTCTGATGACTTTTACTTCTAACATGTTGAACCCAAATACCTGTACTTTCTACTTCTTACATGTTGAACACAAATACCTGTACTTTCTACTTCTTACATGTTGAACCCAAATACCTGTACTTTCTACTTCTTACATGTTGAACCCATACCTGTACTTTCTACTTCTTACATGTTGAACTCAAATACCTGTACTTTCTACTTCTTACATGTTGAACTCAATACCTGTACTTTCTACTTCTTACATGTTGAACTCAAATACCTGTACTTTCTACTTCTTACATGTTGAACCCAAATCCTTTACTTTCTACTTCTTACATGTTGAACTCAAATACCTGTACTTTCTACTTCTTACATGTTGAACTCAACTACCTGTACTTTCTACTTCTTACATGTTGAACACAAATACCTGTACTTTCTACTTCTTACATGTTGAACCCAAACACCTGTACTTTTTACTTCTTACATGTTGAACCAAATACCTGTACTTTCTACTTCTTACATGTTGAACCCAAATACCTGTACTTTCTACTTCTTACATGTTGAACCCAAATACCTGTACTTTCTACTTCTCACATGTTGAACTCAAATACCTGTACTTTCTACTTCTTACATGTTGAACTCAAATACCTGTACTTTCTACTTCTTACATGTTGAACTCAACTACCTGTACTTTCTACTTCTTACATGTTGAACACAAATACTTGTACTTTCTACTTCTTACATGTTGAACCCAAACACCTGTACTTTTTACTTCTTACATGTTGAACACAAATACCTGTACTTTCTACTTCTTACATGTTGAACCCAAATACCTGTACTTTCTACTTCTCACATGTTGAACCCAAATACCTGTACTTTCTACTTCTCACATGTTGAACACAAATACCTGTACTTTCTCAGGCTGTTAAATTGTGGTAATTAATACATTAACTGACAGTCAATCATTAACATTCACTGTCCCACAATGCATTGCAACAATAACTGTAGACTTGGCCACTATGCTGTTCTCCTAAATGCACAGTATGGTTGTGTATAGCAATATGGGTTGCACTTGACTTTAGTCCTGAAGGGCCGCTTTACAAAAGAGTGTTATGACATCTCTTAGCCCTTTGATTTGTAAAAGGGATAAGTGACTATTCTGCTGGTTATTATGTGTAAAGACGGAGCGTTAGAGTATATCAAAATTAATCTAGTAAAGCTTCAACATATCAATTAGAATCAGAAACAGTTTTATTACCCAGGTAGGTTTAAAAGCACGAGGAATTTGACTTTATCACTCATCAAGTTCTCCACGTCTCTGAATGACGTCCATGCCGACCGGCGATCTAAATGACTCACGCCCCCCCCGCAGAGCGTCTCTGTGACTCGAGACTCGTATACAAGTCGTGATTTCAAAGTGAGAAATTAAGGAGTGATTGTCTCAGCGGGGAGGCAGAGAACAAGGCGTAGGTTCAATCCAACTCTGAAGACGTGACGCAAACTGACTTTACAACGAGTCCAGTTTTACAAGAAAGCATAAAATCATGTTTTTTAAAGCTTTAACAAAATCCTAAAATGTCGGTAATGGCTGATTAGGAAATATGTTTTGAACAAAGTACTTGACTGGACAAAATGAATTCAAAGTAGTAATACATGTCTAAGCACTACATGTTTACGAAAGGACCTTTTGATCCTATGCACTTAGAGTCCAGAGCCTCTTTCAAGAAGAGATTGAAGGGCCATCGACTAAAGACCACGTACCCTTGTGAGCTGTGAACCCTAATTGAATTTGATCGCATGTTGTTGATGATATTGGTGATGTTTTTAATGTTGTTAATGATGTCAGGACTTATGTCCTAAATGTTGCTGTATTATTGTTGTATTATTGTTGTATTGTTTTAAGTGTCGGACCCCAGGAAGAGTAGCTTTTGTCGAGAGCAAAAGCTAATGGGGATCCTTAATAAACATAAATAAAAGTGTTTACGCTATACAAGGTTTTTGTCAACATAAGTTAAATTAAATCACTTTAGAGGATTACATCATTACATTGCGTTTAGCTGACGCTTTTATCCAAAGCGACTTACAAAAAGTGCGTTCGACCAAGAAGATACAAACTTGAAGAAAACAGAGTCATAAAGTACATCAGGTTTCATCGAGTCAAACATTTCCAGTGCTACTCAACTGGCTTTAGGTAAGCCAGTCCTTTATTAGTATATAAGTGCTTTGTTAGTATATAAGTGCTTTGTTAGTATATAAGTGCTTTGTTAGTATATAAGTGCTTAGTTAGTATATAAGTGCTTTGTTAGTATATAAGTGCTTTGTTAGTATATAAGTGCTTTGTTAGTATATAAGTGCTTAGTTAGTATATAAGTGCTTTGTTAGTATATATAAGTGCTTAGTTAGTATATAAGTTAGTATATAAGTGCTTTGTTAGTATATAAGTGCTTTGCTAGTATATAGGTGCTTTATTAGTATATAAGTGCTTTGTTAGTATATAAGTGCTTTGCTAGTATATAAGTGCTTAGTTAGTATATAAGTGCTTTATTAGTATATAAGTGCTTTGTTAGTATATAAGTGCTTAGTTAGTAATTCTATTGCTCGAAGTGGAGTCGAAAGAGATGAGTTTTCAGTCTGCGCCGGAAGGTGTGTAAGCTTTCTGCTGTCCTGATGTCAATGGGGAGCTCATTCCACCATCTTGGAGCCAGGATAGCAAACCCACGTGTTTTTGCTGATGGGAACTTGGGTCCCCTTCGCAGCGAGGGTGCAGCGAGTCGTTTGGCTGATGCAGAGCGGAGTGCACGTGCTGGGGTGTACGGTTTAACCATGTCCTGGACGTAGGAAGGGCCAGATCCATTCGCAGCATGGTACGCAAGCACCATTGTCTTGAAGTGGATTCTAGCAGTTACCGGAAGCCAGTGGAGGGAGTGGAGGAGCGGCGTGGTGTGAGAGAATTTAGGAAGGTTGAAGACCAGACAAGCCGCTGCATTCTGGATGAGCTGCAGAGGTCGGATGGCACATGCAGGAAGACCAGCCAGGAGGGAGGTGCAGTAGTCTAGGCGATGTTATCATCTGTATCTAGGAACCATCAACATGCAACACTGCCAACTTAAATCCACATTATAATAATAAGAAAAGTGGACATTGTTTGTCAGAATGATCATTATGATTAGAGACTTTAACGGAGAGGAAAAGTTGTTTATATATTCTCTTGACTCCATCAGAGTCAGATTACATATCGTCAAACGATAGTCTGATCATGATTCCCCCTCTGCATCAATCTCCCTCCACTTAGTGATGGCAAAGACAGTGTTCAAACGGCCAAAAGCCATAATGGTGTTTAATAACTTTGTGGTCTCTATCTGAGCGTCCCTCAACATTGTAATTGAATGTGATTGGCTGAGTTCTGCTGTCCATAAAACTCACGGCTCAATTAAACACAATGGGGACGGGGCAGATTAATCCTTAATGACTCCTTTCACTCGCCATCTCATCACACTGCTGGCTCCATTCAGAGCAGAGAGGATGCACACAGGCAACACAATAATAATAAAAACCTGAAAGCACACAGGAAGAGGAGGAGGAAGATGACAGCAAAAGAAAGGAGTAAAGAAAAATAAATGCTGGAGAGAATGTATTGAATCTGGACTATTTCCATGGTCCAATTTAAAGCAAATAGTGTCTGTTTGATGTTCACAGCAGGGGATATAACTGCAGTGTTTTGGGTAAAGAGTCTTTTTTTAAAGGGTCCCTCCCTATTATGCTAATGTCCCGGTTCACATTTATATGTTTGTGCCTCTACTCTACTTTTTTAAACTTTTGCAGACCATGTTCACGCACAGAAACCTTTATCACACACTACAGGAAAAGGGAAAAGCACAAAATGCATAATATATTTGTTCAGATCTCTCCATTAAAGGTGGGGTAGGTAAGAATGGAGAAACCGGCTCGAGTGCGCGAGAATTTGAAAGCACACAGCCGGAACAGATCTGCCACCTCCTCACAGAGCCCCTCCTCCAACACACACGAACGCGCACATGACCAATGAGGGCACGAGATAAGTCTGTGCCCCGAGGGAAGGCTGACAGGCAGGTAGGCCATCCAGTTACTTTAGCCGGCTCAGATGATTGGTCGTGCTTTTCACAGCGCCACGGCTTCCACAGATGAAATGTTTTTATGGATTTATTGTCAAAGCATTTAAGATATTCATTGCTATCGGGATGTTAAGAGCATTCCATGGAATACAACAACAAGTGTTTCTGAAGTGAATTACCTAGCCCCACCTTTAATCAAATGAGAACATCTAAAAAAAACTGTATATAATCATAAGCCATACGTTTATATATTTTTGTGAATACACATGTTTGTATTATTTGTTTCTTGGACAAGGGAGAGCATAATAAGCATTTTTATTCCGACTGTCACACTAGCCCTTTAGAGAAATATTTTTGTAGAGGTTTTAAAGTTACTGGACAGAATTGGCCATTATCAGTCGGCCATAAATAGACATTTAGCTTTTAATATCCATCACAATAAAAACTGCAGATTAAATAGAAAGGACAGGGGATTAATGATTAGATGAGCTGAACTGACAGCACTTTTATGATATGTGAAATATTTCGATAAAAAAAAGTTATTTTAAGTTCAGAGACGAAGAAGAAGCGCTTTGTAAAAAACACTCAAATCGACATCCTAAATAGAACAATGTAATGGAAATAGAACAGAGTAAATAAGTGATGTGCAGAGACGCTGATGATGTGATAATTGATCAGACAGCTCTGTCAAAAACAACGCGCACGGCACACACCCACACACACACACACCCACACCCACGCACGCACGCCATTAGTCCCTTCCTCCCCATCTGTTAAGTAATTGGGAATATAAAAACATTATTTATCGCAGCGTGAAGACGGTCTGCAGCTGAGCTCTAATGACTCGAAGCGGGAGGTTTCAGTTTACGTGCCACCAGGACTCTGGCTTGGTAAATATCTCCGAGTTTAAAAGTTGTACTTGTTGTTCTACTACATAAGGAAAATAACTTGTTGGGTTAACGCGTGTGTTGTGAAATCTGCTGATGATTATGAAGCAAAGCAGGAGAGATAATGGCAGATGGTTAAATGAAGGAAGTATACTGTGAAGCCACAATGGGCAAACAGTGAAATGTGCCGAAAACACATAATATAACTTCAATGTCCCGAACACTAATCCTTTGCTGCTTGTCTTTTGAATGTCTCTCAATCTTTGTCCTCATATTTTGCATCTCTCGGACAAAAAACACATCTCACAAAAACAAGAACAGGTGTTTAAAGTAACTTTGCTGAAGCTGATTTGTGCAGATGGTTGATAGTATTTAGTTTAGTCAGCCTACTGCATCTTCTCTTAAAGGTGCCCCATTCCTTATAGTGTGTTATACAGGTTTGTGTGCATGTAAATGGTCGGCAAAGGCTAAAATCACTGTTCCCTCCAGACACACACTCCGCCCCTTGCCGAAACGCCTCCATTGGACTAAAAGGAGCATATGACGGGCCCTTTAAGTAATTCTAGTACATAAAGAGGGAATAGATGCATTATTTAAATGACAAATAGACTACTTCGATCTATTTAGGGGACAAATCAACCTTGCGCTGCAGTAGAGACTCAAATATGAGACATTTTGCTGCAGGAATCGATTGAAATGTGAACAATTTCCCCTATTTTTCGCTGCAGCGTTGTGACTGACAGACTGAAACACTGGAGTATTAGCCTTTTATTGGCTCCCTATCGCCGTGGCAACAGTAGATGAGAGGGTCTGATGGCGGACAGTGGGAGAGAGGAGACCTCCAGCTGTGCAGCTCTGAGAGAACATCTGTACGACGAGGAGCAGAGAGGAACTCACCGTGTTCAGGGCAATTAGTGAGACGCTGAGAGGGTCGCCTGCTGAGTGTGTGTGTGCGTGCGTGTGCGTGTGCGTGTGTGTGTGTGTGTGTGTGTGTGAACTTGTTGCAGCTGGTATTTGAGGCACTATGGCTATTTAGTCTGTGTGAAAATCGGTAGAGATTTCAATGAAAGACTAATTAAAAAAACTCAATAAAATACAATTTCTGAAACCATTTTCTCGTGATTTTTTATTTTTTTAGGTTTATATAAAAATAAAAGTGTCATTAAAATGTAACAAAAGACTTAACTTCCAAGTGTGCAAGATGTTATATTTAAGTAGCTTGTTTTGTCTGAGAGTATAAAGTACAAAGATATATAACAATTAATACATTTTTAGTTGATCAACAATCTATTATCGCTCCATTTTCTAATAAATGAGTTTCATACTTTTTGTTGTTCGCATTTTTTAAAGCAGAAATTACTTGATATATGTGTGCAGTCTCCTCTCTGTATAGTCGTTTCATAGTAGTAGAGTATGCCACTATTTGATTGGATTCAAGCTGCCTTCACACAGGACCAGTGCCCCACTGTTTGCTGCTGCTGCTGCTGCTTCACAATAAAAGCATTCAACCGGTGAAACACTCGGTGGCTTTTATTGTGAAGCAGTCACAGGAAACACAATTAGTGATTAAAATGCTTACATCAATCGAGTCCATCAGTACGTGGGTATTTGACTTCCTGTGTTCTCACCGGTGTAGTTTCCTTGGAGCCAGTAGGTGATGTGTTAGTACACATAGTGAATGTGTGAAACAGACGTGTGGATTTATTTCAATATCACTATCTTATATTTAATTAGAACGTTTCTTGTGACAGTAGCTTTGTTTCCAAGCAGCTGTCAAAACTGGTTTGGGAGTCCACAGAGGATCAACTCTAAAGACTTAGGTTTTTATGTTTGCAGCTGTAAGATTAAAGGTCCCCTATTATACTGTTTTTCATCAATATATCACAGGGCTCATTCGCACCAACGCAACTCCGGTTCAAGCTCCGTGCTAGAGCTTTTCAGGTTCAGAACCGGTTCTTCGGTTTAGCTCCGGCTCTTTTCACACCGCCCAGAGTCCGACTGGTGCTGCGTCATCGTTTGCGTCATGACGTAACCGTTTGCGTGCCTGCTTCAAACCGCGCGGAAACCCCTCACAGCTGACACCGACAACAACAACAATGGCCGATTGTGCTCCAGCTTCCTCTGTACCTCTTCGGAAGACCAGATTCCCAGCAGGTAGCTGGTCTCTTCAGCGGACCACTGCTGCTTGTTAAGTTTCTCCATAGTTGTGTACAAACTGGATAACACGCCGGCTTGTTGTTGTCCAGGAGTTGATCCCGCCCTCGCCCCCGCCTAGACGTAAGCGTGACGTATGCGGTGCTTTTGCTCTGGCCAGACAATTTTTTGGTGCTTGAAACGAACCGGATTCTGGAGCTAAGAGGTTGCTCCGCTGCGGTGTGAACAGGAAAACCCGGTGCTTTTCAAGCTCCAGCTCTGAACCGGCCCCGAAACACCGTTGGTGTGAATGAGGTTGAGAGATATTTGGTTACAAAGAACTCAATGGTGCTCTAGGAGGAGATTCAGGTGATGGGGGGGGGAGGTGATGTAAAAGAGACATGAAGAAGTGGATTTTGCATAATAGGTGACCTTTAAATCCCAATCGATGTATAGATGTCTCCCTGGTAAATGTCCTACCTGTGTCCGGTTGTTCTCCAGAGTTTTCTCCAGCGACAGCTTGGCGACGGCTGCTTCCTGTTGGTGCGTCTGTCTCAGGTGTTCGATGGCCGACGCGTGGATGTGGTTCAGCTCTGACCGCAGAGAGGCTGGAACGAGAGAGAGGGACAAAGTAAGAGTTAATAATAATTATGACAATTCCCTTATTTGGACACACCGTTACTGTATACATACAATGCTGCTCATTATAGTATGACATTTCAACACTAAAACTGAAATAAAATACAAATAAAGTTCATACAAATTGAATAAACGGTCCAATAAGTGGTTAAAGTCTTTGTACAGGGTATATGCAGGAACCCTGAAGTCAAATGTAAGACATTTTTGAAGACCCTTTCCATACATTTGAAGACCTCATCGCCACTTGGAGTTTTAACCGGTTACCATTGCGACACACTTTACGCTAAATTGATTTATCAACTTGTAATACTTTTTAAGACCCCGCGGACACCCTGTAGAACAAAAAGATTAAACTACAGTCCCAATAAATCTAAACTCTTCAAGTGTTTTATAATTCTATGGTTTTACTGTTACTGTATTTTGTTTTATTAAAATTGAAGTAGGTTGTGATCATTATTTCTTATTCCACGTTTACTTTTTAGAGTTGTTCTTCTCAACAATAGCTTGCAGAGATCTGTGAAGTGCATTTGAAAGTTGCTTAAAGAATAAGTTTGATTGATGACTGAAAATCAATGGTAAAGGAAAAGGGGACCCAGCGTCCGGGAGCTGAAACAGAAGCCTGATAACAAGTTGTGAACTAGAGCTGAAGTATCTGCTTTCTTTGGTGGCCAGTGAAGAGATTATTACAAAAGTCAAACCTGCAAAAACTAATAAAGCATGACTCATCTTCCCTGCATCCTGTTTTATCAGACAACCTGGCTTTAGGTAAGGCAAGGCAAGGCAAGTTTATTTATATAGCACTTTTCAACACAAGGCAATTCAAAGTGCTTTACAAAAAACGAAAGACATTAAGAAAATGGCATTTAAAATCAGTCATTAAAAAGAAAAGCTAATAAAATAAACATTAAAAGAAAAAATACATGGATAAAAGTTACAGTGCAGTTTAAGATATGAATAGTTAAATTAAAAGCAGCGACAAAAAGAAAAGTCTTCAGTCTGGATTTAAAAGTAGTCAGAGTTGCAGCGGACCTGCAGGTTTCTGGGAGTTTGTTCCAGATGTTTGGAGCATAATAACTGAACGCTGCTTCTCCATGTTTAGTTCTGACTCTGGGGACAGAAAGCTGACCAGTCCCTGAAGACCTGAGAGATCTGGATGGTTCATCATTTAGCAGGAGGTCAGAGATGTATTTTGGGCCTAAACCATTCAGTGCTTTCAGTATTTTGAAATCTATTCTTTGACACACAGGAAGCCAGTGTAAAGACTTCAGAACAGGAGTGATGTGATCCACTTTCCTTAGTGTTAGTGAGGACTCGAGCAGCGGCGTTCTGAATCAGCTGCAGCTTTCTAATAGATGTTTTTAGTGAGACCTGTGAAGACACCATTGCAGTAGTCCAGTCTACTGAAGATAAAAGCATGGACAAGTTTTTCCAAATCCTGCTGTGACATACGTCTTTTAATCCTAGATATGTTCTTTAGGTGATAGTAGGCTGATTTAGTAACTGTTTTAATGTGACTGTTGAAACTCAGGTCAGAGTCCATGACTACACCTAGATTTCTGGCTTTATCTGTTGTTTTGAACATTGCAGGCTGAAGCTCAGCGCTAACTTTTATACGTTCTGCCTTGGCTCCAAAAACCATTACCTCAGTTTTATCTTTGTTTAATTGGAGAAAGTTCTGACACATCCAGCCATTGATTTGTTCAATGCACTTACTCAGTGTTTGAATTGGAGCATAGTCTCCTGGTGAAATTGTTACGTAAATTTGTGTGTCATCCGCATAGCTATGGTAACTTATTTTGTTGTTTTTCATTATCTGAGCCAGTGGTAGCATGTAGACGTTAAAGAGAAGAGGCCCCAAGATGGAGCCTTGAGGTACCCCACATGTCATATTTGTCAACTCAGATGTGTATTTATTTACCGATAGAAACAAAGTTGTTTCTGTCCTTTACGTAGGATTCAAAGACTGTCTTGGTCACTTCTAACTCTGATGACCGAGATAGACAGGTTTAAAGCTCCTTCGGACTGGAATAGTTTGCCACTATTACAGTATATGACGCTTCAGTTATTTTGAAATGTTCCCAAATGCTCTGTCTCCTTTTTGTTGTTGCTGTTAACTGTATATGCTATAGATGAAATCCCAAGTACCAAACACTCAAAACACACAAAAATATAAATGCAACACTTTTGTTTTTGCTCCCATTTTTCATGAGATGAACTCAAAGATCTAAAAGATTTTCTATATACACAAAATAACCATTTCTCTCAAATATTATTCACAAATCTGAAAAATCTGTGATTATTGGGGGGGTCTGAAAACCAGGCAGTATCTGGTGTGACCACCATTTGCCTCACGCAGTGCAACACATCTCCTTCGCATAGAGTTGATCAGGTTGATGATTGTGGCCTGTGGAATGGTGGTCCACTCCTCTTCAATGGCTGCGAAGTTGCTGGATATTGGCAGGAACTGGAACACGCTGTCGTATACGCCGATCCAGAGCATCCCAAACATGCTCAATGGGTGACGTGTCCGGTGAGTATGCTGGCCATGCAAGAACTGGGATGTTTTCAGCCTCCAGGAATTGTGTACAGATCCTTGCAACATGGGGCCGTGCATTATCATGCTGCAACATGAGGTGATGGTCGTGGATGAATGGCACAACAATGGGCCTCAGGATCTCGTCACGGTATCTCTGTGCATTCACAATGCCATCAATAAAATGCACCTGTGTTCGTCGTCCATAACATACGCCTGCCCATACCGTAACCCCACCACCACCACGGGCCACTCGATTCACAATATTGACATCAGAAAACCGTTCGCCCACACGACGCCAAACGCGCTGTCTGCCATCTGCCCCGAACAGTGAAAACCGGGATTCATCCGTGAAGAGAACACCTCTCCAACGTGCCAGACGCCATCGAATGTGAGCATATGCCCACTCAAGTCGGTTACGACGACGAACTGGAGTCAGGTCGAGACCCCGATGAGGACGACGAGCATGCAGATGAGCTTCCCTGAGACGGTTTCTGACAGTTTGTGCAGAAATTCTTTGGTTATGCAAACCGATTGAGAGCTGGAGCTTTGATGGCAAACACTGACGGTTTATTTGGAGCTTCGGCCGGAGAATTCACAAGACATGTCACGGGCCACAAGTTGACCACACTATTGAGATGCCACAATCAATTCTGAAGAGCCCTCCTGTAGCTCCAGGGTTTAACGAGTTCAGAGTGGAATGATCAACATTCTTCAATAGATAGACTAAAGAGCTGAGGACACTGAATCACAGTTGTAACAACAACAACTTGCTAGGGCAGCCCCTCCTTACGGGATATAACAGCTGCGTCAGAGGGCGAAAGGTAAACATGTAGGGCGAAATTATTCCCTGACAGTTTGAAAGATGGTTAATCTCAAGGTTTTATCCTAAATTAATACATTTCAAAACTAAAACACTTTTTGAAAAGTGTCTCTCTCTTGGATTAAAGTCAGAGCAAGCAGTTTGTCTTTTTTATGTTCTCTAGTTTAAAAAAAGTTCACTCATTCACTGATTCGAGGCCAAACAGGCATCCTTAGACCACGATCAGTTCTCTCAAGAGAAACGTAACTTGTACGTTTTCTACTTTTCTACTTATTAATGCTGTTTATTTCTATTTTGAGATGTTTACATTTTAGAATTGTTTATTTCTACTCTTTCCATTTCTACTTGTGTGCAATGCCTTTTTTTTATGCTGCTGCAACGCAAACATTTCCCAATTTGGGATAAATTAAGTACATCTAATGTTATCTTATCTTAAAGGTCACCTATCATGCTATTTTTAGGCAATAGCACAGGTCTCAGATATATACAGATATATATAAAAACATGTCTATGAAGTGTTTTGCTCAAAATACCAAACAGATCACCCATTCTAGCCATGCCTCATATCCCTCTATTTCACTTCCTGTTTCTAAAGTGCTGATTTGGGGAATAAAGCTTTAATAAAGGAGGGGTCTGAGCTCATGCGGGACCCGGCAGCTACCGTCTAAACTAAATGCTGCCGTGATGAAACGCCATATCATGGATTATCAAGGCTCTGAAACAGTCTGGAGCTCAAAGGCTTTCTCTCTTGCCGGTTACACCACAAGGTGAGTTCCTTTCTACTTCCTGCTTCTTCACACACATGCTCTCCAGTACAGGTTAGCTCTGAGTGTTAGCGATGCTAATGTAAACACCGACCATATTACGTCCAAAACAGTCGGGCAGTGTTTCTGATAGCAACGTTTCTGATTGGGCCGTGGGTCCACATTTCAGATATTACGTCATATCGACAGCAAATCTGGATCAGCTCCGTTGTTCCCCGTTTTTAGAGATTTGGGTACGGAGGAAAAGAGAGAGGGTTTTATTTTCTGACGCTGCGTGAGTTCCCCGACACACCGGGGACACATATTTAAAAGTGCATTTTGCATGATAGGTCCCCTTTAAAACTGTGCGTCATCTGCGTAGCAATTCAAATCTGTATTGAACTGATGACATTTGTACAGAACAAACGAGAGCAGAAAGCTCGTCTGCACATTTGAGACTCAGTAATTTGAAGGCTTGTTACAAAAAGCCTCCACCGACCTTTAGTGTGCTCGCAAAAAAAAAGTGTTCATTAAAAGCAACGGCGTTTTTATTGCAAAATAAAGAAAGAAAGCCTTTTTCATGGCCGTGGCTGCTTTTACCCAAGTGGCCTTTAGTCCTCACCCCAATGAACAACTTCCTCCCAAACAGTCTAATGGCTTAGACACACACACACACACACACACACACACACACACACACACACACACACACACACACACACACACACACACACCACACACACACACACACACACACACACACACACACACACACACACACACACACACACACACACACACACACACACACACACACACACACACACACACACACACACACACACACACACACACACACACACACACACACACACACACAGAGAGAAAATGAAGGGAAGTAAGATAAAGTGAGAAGGTAATGAAAGGATGTCAGGACGTGGGAGTGAGGGATGGATGTGAGCGGCTCTCTGGTGTCAGGACCGTGACATGAAGGTTAATGGGAGAACATTTATCACAGCGCTGGTGGGTCCAAACTGAAAACCAGCGAGATGTGTCAGCACTTTACAGTTCAATGCTGATATACTAACCGTTGTTCATATCCTTTCTTACTTTATATCAAAACACAGGCTGCACACTTCAGAAAGCTCTCTTATTGCTGCATCGAGTTCAGAAAGAAAGCAGCGAGGAAGCCTCGTAAATCAGAGAACATCCACCCATAGTCCATCTGTTAGTACAGAAGTGGCTTCGATATAAAACGGTTTGTGGTTTTCTCTGAATTTATAAGGTTGTTTTTTTTAGTTCTTAAAAGGCAGTGAATGCAGACATTTCCAAAATTAATGGTTTTCCAGAAATGCTACAATCGGTGGACGATGAATAATGAATAATCGAGCATCGTAAAACACGAGGCGTCTCCATTGTCCAAAGCAGTCCAATGTGTTCATATAGTTTGCATCTGGCATCAACTTCACTTACCAATAGAGATGTCCCGATCCAATCACGTGATCGGGGATCGGAGCCGATCACATGATTTTCAAAAGATCGGAATTAGGAGAAAAAAATCGGGGATCGGGAATTTATTTTTTTTATATAATTTTTTTTTAATATATATTTAATGTTACAAAACAAAAAATGACCATGTTCACATCTTAAAGTCATCCTGAGGACTTAGTTTTGGTTTAAAATTACACAACATCATGTATGTGTTGCTTTCTTTGGGCTTGTTTTCATAGACCTGGTTGCTTATTCCTCTGAAAGCTGGCAACAGAGTGGGCGCAGTGTCTGATAGCAGCAGCAAGCTAACGAGAGGCTGCGTTCAGCTGGTGACTCGGGAGTCGGGACAGAGCAAATGTCAGGAGTTTGGAAGTATTATCAAATTGAAAGCGAAGGCAGTGTGACAGCCAGATGCAATGTTTGCAAGGCGGAGGTTCCGCGTGGCGGAAAGAACAGAGCTACGTTCAACACGACCAATCTAACACGCCGCCTGAGAAACAAACACCAACACGACGAGTACACAGCGGCCACTCGGGTAACGGCACTGAAGCAACCGACACTTTCAGAGACTTTCAAAAGGAAAGAGAAACTGCCCCAGAACAGAGAAAAGGCCAAAAGAACAACAGCAAGATAGCTGAATTCATCGCGTTGGATGACCAGCCGTTATCTGTTACCTTTGTTTTCTCTTAATGCATCGCATAAAGATCGGATCGGGAAAAATCGGTATCGGCAGATTGTCAAAATCAAATGACCGGAATCGGATCGGGAGCAAAAAAAGGTGATCGGGACATCCCTACTTACCAACATCTGAAATAAACAACGATAAATCAGACTCACAACATCCCCTTTGTAGTTTTAAGCCCCAGAGGTTTTTAACTGCTTTAATATGTATAACACATATACATTCTAAGAACACACAACCATTGAAATGGCTGGGATACACATGCATAAGTTGTTGACTTTTTAATGGACGAAACCACAGTACACTAATTAATGTATCAATAAACACGACGAAACAATATAATAAATACATTGTTTTATGAAATGGGCCACGGATATGGAATACTTTTATATTCAAGTACATCTTAATGGTAATACTCGGAGTCAGAACTTGAGTGCAGGACTTTTACTTAAGAACGTGTACATTGTGGTATCACTACTTTTAATAAAGTACATTATTTGAGTACTTCTTCATCCACCGTTTATAGATTTGATGTGGCGTTATGCTGCCTGTGTTGCAAGTGTTTTGTATTTTTGTGAACATATGAAACAGTTTCTTGAATCAGGACCGTATTCTGGTAGAAACACGTGTACTTGTACATCTGGAAGTATCAGTTTTATCACTTTTTACATTTTGAAAGTGGAAAAGCTTTAGCATTTTCCGTTTTAGTTTGACTTTGTTTTCTACCGAAACCCCCAAACCTGAGCATCTCTAAGACACACACACACACACACACACGCACACACACACGCACACACACTTACCCAGCATGGCTTTGCCCTCGTCCTCCAGTTCAAAGCGCAGTGTCTGCAGCTCCTGCTCCGACTGCTGCTTGAGCGTCTCGATGCTCTGACGGTGAGCATCCCTCAGAGACTGCAGCTCCGCGTGGTGGTGGTGGCGGAGACGCTCCTCCAGATCCTGAGGGGGGAGGAGAGGGGGAGGAAAAGAGTGGTGGAGGAGGAAGGGAGAGTGAGAGGGACATTTGAGGATAGAAAGTTACAGATGAGGAGTGAGAGAAAGGAAAGGAAAGTGAGAGAAAGGAAAGGAAAGTGAGAGAAAGCAGGGAGACAGGGAGGACATTAGCGGTATGTTGGATCCTCTATGAGGGCAGAAGGAGAAACCGCCCAGTCGACATGCAGTGAATTCTACTGCATTGAAACTCTGCACAGTCTGAGAAACACTTCACCTGCTACTGTATACCGACATGTTTTAAAACCACGGATTCTCCTCCTCCACATTTGGAAGAGTTGTCTTTAAGAGGTTTGCAGAAAGATCCTGCACAACACGAGCTGGACCGTGAGGACAACTATCGAGTCACTCTGCTGTAGCCTTTTAAAGATTCTCTCACCATCAAAAGACATTGTTATATTGACAGAACTAGAGTTTGTGAGAAAGCAAAGGTAAGGTCACAATTGTAATGATTTCCAGTTGAGAATTGCCTTGACTGAAACTCTACTTTTATAATAAGTTCATTATCATTTCCTCATCTACAGTGAGTATACAAAAACAGACATATTACAATTTTTGAAAACTGACAAGCACTTTTTTTCCAACATGTAGTTTCAGCGTGTCTGCAGGAATCCTGAAGTCACATGTAAGACCTTTTAAGACCCTTCCCATACATCTTTAAGACCTCGTCGCCACTTGGAGTTCTAACCGGTTACCTTGGCGACACACTTTACCTCACATTGACTAAGAATGAAGAATTGCGGATCAAATCTTTTCTACCTATAATCTTGTTTTATGCCAAAATGTACGGCCGTTTATTTGTGTTAGCGTCCTGTGGATAGATCCAGTTTCGTACCTGTTGTCACACACATGATGTACAGTGTCATGCTACTTGTATCTCTTCCTCAGGTCAGTCAAACCCTGGGACCCCTTAAACAAAGACACATTAGTAAAGAGGACATCTTTTGGAAATGTTCTGGTTGATATTAGCATGTAGTGTCTCGACTGTGACATGTCTCCATGCTTCAATGTCTCCCTCATTCTCCCTGTACCTCTGCCCCCTGTCTGCGTAATACATGCCTTTGCTGACTGAAGTCAAATGAAGGAAATGTTACATATTAAATGGAGTATTTGATAGAGGTCAGGTCTCATGTTCACGACCACAGAACCCTTAAAGCACACCCTTACAGACACAGAGCTGCTGTTCACACACTCAGATCAAGCCATGTTCTGCCAGGAAGACATTAAGATGCCATTTTGCAAATTATAACCAGAGCCCGTCAGCAAGGAAACGTCTTCAAATGATATTCATAGAAGACGGACGGCAACATCTGCGGCATTTTAATTCACTGATATGAAATGCCTTTGGGAAATGATTCACGGGGGGACGACAGCCCTGAACCTCGTTCAGAGTCATCGAACATCCGCCTGTGATTTTAAGCGTTTGACGGGAGCCCGTGCTGTTTTTATGGTAACGCTGAAAACAGACGTGGTACAGATCCTTAAAGACAAGATCTTAGTGAGTCAGAGGAAGAAAAATAATGTTGGTAAAATAAGTAAAATAAGCTTCCAGAGCAATACAAAGACAACTGTCATTCACTCCTCATTTCCTCACCGAAGTACCTATTGTTTTGTTATGTTTAAATGTGGCCGCATTTTATGTCTAATAAAACTAATGCGAATCACACTAAAGACGAGGGATTTAACGATATATCGAATTTCGCGGTAAATAAATGTTTCAATACCGCCGTGAGACTGACACAATCTACCGCGATTTATTTTTTATTTTATTTTTTTAAATAATTTAAAAAAAAACCCTTTATTTAACCAGGTGGTCCCATTGAGATCATCCATCTCTTTTTCAAGCGAGACCTGTCCAACATGGCAGCAAGTAGGTTACACCATGGACATAACACAACAGATAACACAAAAGGACATGGTATTTACAGGGCTACATGTACACACCTAGAGACATTGACAAGTACCAACAGTATGTTTATATCTCGCCTTGTCATTAAGCCTCACCTTCTTGGCAAACACTGTATTGTTGTTGAAGTGGTGGAGAGACAATGCACAGTTTTACCCACTGCTGTCACCCATGGCCAAAGCATATCTCTCTGTCCCAGCAACACCAGTACCAAGCGAGAGAGTTTTCTCCACAGCAGGGGATTTTGCAAACGCCCAAACATCCCAGCTTCTACCTGGAAATGTGGACATGCTCATATTCCTAAAAGATAACCTTGATGACGCTGAGTGAGCGAGAGAGTGAGTGAGTGAGTGAGAGAGTGAGTGAGAGAGTGAGTGAGAGAGTGAGCGAGCGAGTGAGTGAGTGAGCGAGTGAGTGAGAGAGTGAGTGAGAGAGTGAGCGAGTGAGCGAGAGAGTGAGTGAGTGAGTGAGAGAGTGAGCGAGAGAGTGAGAGAGAGAGAGAGTGAGCGAGTGAGTGAGTGAGCGAGTGAGTGAGAGAGTGAGTGAGAGAGTGAGCGAGTGGGTGAGAGAGAGAGAGAGTGAGTGAGTGAGAGAGTGAGAGAGTGAGCGAGTGGGTGAGAGAGAAAGAGAGTGAGTGAGTGAGAGAGAAAGAGAGTGAGTGAGAGAGAGAGAGAGAGCGAGTGAGTGAGAGAGTGAGCGAGTGAGTGAGAGAGAGAGAGTGAGTGAGTGAGTGAGTGAGTGAGAGAGTGAGTGAGTGAGTGAGAGAGTGAGTGAGTGAGCGAGAGAGTGAGAGAGAGAGAGAGTGAGCGAGTGAGTGAGTGAGCGAGTGAGTGAGAGAGTGAGTGAGAGAGTGAGCGAGTGGGTGAGAGAGAGAGAGAGTGAGTGAGTGAGAGAGTGAGAGAGTGAGCGAGTGGGTGAGAGAGAAAGAGAGTGAGTGAGTGAGAGAGAAAGAGAGTGAGTGAGAGAGAGAGAGAGAGCGAGTGAGTGAGAGAGTGAGCGAGTGAGTGAGAGAGAGAGAGTGAGTGAGTGAGTGAGTGAGTGAGAGAGTGAGTGAGTGAGTGAGAGAGTGAGTGAGTGAGAGAGTGAGTGAGTGAGCGAGTGAGTGAGAGAGAGAGAGTGAGCGAGTGAGTGAGTGAGAGAGTGAGCGAGTGAGTGAGAGAGAGAGTGAGTGAGTGAGAGAGTGAGCGAGTGAGTGAGAGAGAGAGTGAGTGAGTGAGTTAAAAACTAAAGTGAAACTTGATTTATTCTATTGCAGGGTCTGATTATAATCTTGTTGACACTTTAAAATACTACTATCCTAAAATGCTGTACAAATCAGATTTATTATTTGATATTCAAGTAGAAAAAGAAAAAAATACAATTTTTGTTCCCTTTATTTTTAATATCGCGATAAATATCGTACCGTGAACTTTTTATCGCGATATTATCGTACCGTGAGTTTTTGGTGTCGTTACATCCCTTCAAAAGACACACAATGACCAGAAAAAGATACAGAATGACCACCAAATGAGGCATACTAACTCACAAGTCAACGTGTCTTGCTCCTGTAAGAGTGTGTGTGGGGTCTTAAAATGCATGTTTCATAACCCGCCCTTGTATTACTTGGACATTTTATACGTTTTGTAAATGAAATCGCAGAGGAGGTAAGACAATTCTCCCTCTGAAAGGAGACAGGCAAATTATGTAGTGAGCAAGAGTGTGAGAGATAAGATAAGTGCGACAGAAGATGATAAGGAAAGCAATAAGCCCTCAGACGCTGCATACACACACTCTGCGTACACACACTCTGCGTACACACACTCTGCGTACACACACGCTGCTGCTATTTGAAGCTTTTTGGAGGGGAGAAGTTCGGGATGTAAATTAGGTTATGCTCGTGTGTCTGTGGAGCGAGGATTTGCCACAACTTGCAAGATAACGCCAGACAAACTACACACACACACACACACACACACACACACACACACACACACACACACACACACACACACACACACACACACACACACACACACACACACACACACACACACACACCACACACACACACACACACACACACACACACACACACACACACACACACACACACACACACACACACACACACACACCTCAAAGAAAGCCCCTCTGTGGAGCTTTTAACACTTTATACCGCGGGTTATAACTAAGAGTGTTTGACAGACATTTTGGTCAGATTTGCGGTAATATAAAAGAGAGTGTGCGCCAGAAGACCAATCACAACAGAGCCGGCCAGCTAACCAATCAGAGCAGACTGGGCTCTGGTTTCAGACAGAGGGTGAGAAAAATAAAGAGCTTTTTGAACATTAAAGCATGGAGACATGTCACAGTAGAGGACACTACATACTTAAATGAACCTGACAATTAGCATAATGCATGGGCGTCGCAGCCATTATATGAGGGTGGGACAAGTCCCCCCCACCTTTTCAAATGATTACTTTAGACCCCCCCCACTTTTACTATGCGGAAAGTCCGTGCATCGGTCTATCCTCTCGCCTCTCTGTAGAGCGCTGTGTCAGAGCTTCACCATCAAATCCATTCCACTCACTGATTGAGAGAACACCCAAATCAATGAAACTCCGTCCCATGTTTTCACTGCTGCTTTGCACCACGGCAGATTCTCAGAGCCGTACACATGCTGCGTGTTTTGTGTAGCTGTGTCTTTAGTTGTAAAATGATGCGCGAGGCTCTGGCGCTAACAGTTCACTAGCACCCGGATATAAGTAGGTTTGGGTATCGTTTGAATTTCCACGATTCCGATTCTACTTTTCGATTCCGGTTCTTAACGGTTCTCAATTCCGATTATTTGAGGGGCAGGGAAAAAAAAATTATTATGTTCTTGTTGAGAAAAACAAGCATATCTGCCTTCTCAGGCATACCAGGAAGAAATGTTTGAACATTTGAAAGCAAAATGCTTCAATCTGGTGCACTTTAAGCAGAATTAATAGAGACTAGATCTAGGGGGTACATAAACACCCATATGAAAAAGATCGGTTTACATTTGAATAATTAAAAAAGTAGGCTACGGAGAGCGGCGAGAAACATTTCCTCAGGCATCGAAAAGCGGAACCGAAATTTCTAAATGAAAAAACATTTCTAAATGATGCCGTTGGAATCGAAATGTTGGAACCGGTTCCGAACTGGAACTGGTTCTCGGTACCCAACCCTAGATATAAGGCGCTGTTATTAACGAGGTGGAGGGAGAGTCCTCTCCTGTCAGACTGAGAGGCTGATAACCACAGCTCAGTGAGGTAAAGGACTCTCTGAGGGTTTAGATAACTTTAGTCTAAGTAGTGGATCTCAAAGTGCACCAGATTGAGGCATTTAACTTCAAAAATAAAAAAAATTATTCCCGGGGGAGCATGCCCGCGGACCCCCCTAGAGGAGGTTAGGTCCACCATCTGCCCACACTCCCTGTCCGATTGTCCCACCCACATTGAGGATGCTTCCTACGCCCATAGCATAATGTCAGCTTTAAGTAGACACTTAAGTAAATGTACTTAGCTAATAGCTGCGTGTTGGTACCGGAGAGGAAACGAGTAGAGTAGGAGAGACACATAACAGGAGGTGAATGTCCCTTTGGTTTACACGGAAATAAATAATGAAGACTTCTGAGTTTTTAAGAACGGTGAGTGACTCAGAGGTGATGTTCCTTCTCCCCACTCAAACACACACTTGCCCTTATTCATACCGCCATCACGAGGACGCCGTTCCCTGACCTCCATTCAGCCTCGAGCATTAACACAATTACAGCGTCCACGGCGTCGGAGAGGGGATTTGGGGATTGTGATGTTTCGCTATCCAAATCGACCTTGAGTGCGATATGGTCGGATTAGCGGTGAGGAACATTTCCTTGGGCACCTCGAGGCGTGTGTATGTTGCTTTGTGCGTGCATATTTTGACATTATAAGAGGGGGAAAACGTGGAGCTGTCAGAGAGAGTGAGGGATGATGAGTCACTGCCACGCTAACCTTGACTCTGACAAGCCTCAGATCATAGTCTGAAGATTATTTTAAATGCATATATTAATTGGATTCAATTATTGAATTAGTCATACTTTGTTCGCTAACTTAAAAAGGTTAGAAAAGTGTCAAAAGAACTATCATTTCACGGGAAAGCCTGCAGGTCCCCTGAAGACACACTGCACTGTACCTTGTATTCACGTACCCGTGTTATTCACGTTTTATTATCTTTGCTTTTTAAAGTTTCTAATGTGTTTTATGCTCTTAATGTCTTTCATTTTTGTAAAGCACTTTGAATTGCCTTGTGTTGACAAGCGCTATATATATTTAAAGGTCACCTATCATACTATTTGGTCTATTGGGTCTCAGATGTATACAAATACATAAAAAACATGTCTATGAAGTGTTTTGCTCAAACTACCAAACAGATCACCGATTCTAGCCATGCCTCTATCCCTCTATTTCACTTCCTGTTTCAAAAGTGCTGATTTGGGGAATAAAGGTTTAAAAAAAATAAATAATGTGATTGAAATAAAACAGGAGGGGGCGGAGTTCATGCGGGACCCGGCAGCTACCGTCTAAACTAAATGTGATGAAAGACCATATCATGGATCATCAAGGATCCTCTCTGAAACAGTCTGGAGCTCAAAGGCTTTCTCTCTTGCCGGTTCCACCACAAGATGAGTTCCTTTTTACTTCCTGCTTCTTCACACACATGCTCTCCAGCACAGGTTAGCTCTGAGTGTTAGCGATGCTTATGTAAGCACCGACCATATTACGTCCAAAACAGTCGGGCATTGTTTCCGATAGCAACGTTTCTGATTGGCCCGTGGGTCCACATTTCAGATATTACGTCATGTCGACAGCGAATCTGGATCACCTCCGTCGTTCCCCCGTTTGTTTGGGTACGGAGGAAAAGAGAGATGGTTTTATTTTCTGACGCTGCGCGAGTTCCCCGACACACCGGGACATATATTTATGTATAAAAGACATCAACAAGTGCATCTTTGCATGATAGGTCCCCTTTAAACTTGCCTTGCCTAACTGTGATGGTGCCAGTAAAGGCCTCCAGTGCTTCCATCATAATGAGGATTGAGTGTGCTGAAATGCAGGTTTCTCTGGTTTTGCTTTACTGCAGTGGTCTCACATTTCCTCAGCCACTATTCTAGTTAACTTTCCATGATAAATGCTCCCATTGTTGTACATCGGATCTCTGTCCATGGTGCTCATTTATCCCTGCAGGCATGCAGTAGCTCTCCATGGTGCTGAGGTTACTTCTTAGTGTAGTTTGCAGCGTCCCAGCACTCTGATTGCCTGCAGTATTTCTCTCAGGCTGTATCACCTGTGTAGTGATTTCTGATTGCATTGTTACTAAATGCTGACAAAAATATCCTGCTTGACCTTTTGACAAAAGCTACTTAAGCATGTGAGGCTGATATATCAATCGATCTGATCTTAATCCAGTGTTTCATTGAAGGAAAGATATGTCCACAGTCATTTGTTCTCCTTCTCAGTCCATATATGGGGTGAAATATTTGTATTAAACACATTTAAGGGATGCATGTCATAGAAAACATCTCATATTGGCAACATATTTGGCTATTTCCAGATATATTTAGTTACAAATATCCCTAAAAGTATTGTATATATGAAACTATCAAATTATATATCGAAGTATATTATCTTTTTGCAGATGCTTATAGCAAGAAAGATATGTTTGAGGTTCTTTTTTCTCCTTCTCAGTCCATATATGGGGCAACATCTTATATTAAACAAATGCAAGCAATGCTAGGTAATATGTAACGTAAATATGTGATTAGCTTGAGGTCATTTCTTCCACACAGCACATTCCAAAGGGTCAAAATCTTTATCAAAACACTTAAAGGATGCTAAAGAAAATCCAGTTTCAACTCATCTCAGTTTGACCACTAGTAGAGCTATGTTTGTGTTTCTGGTTTACTAACTTGCATGAGGGTAAATAAGTGCATTCACAAGCATGAAATACACATTCATGCAAAGTGTCTTAAATGATTCCAAAGTTAGACGGAGTAACGTCCTCAATAAAGCAGCAATGTGCCGGTTAAAGAGAGGAAAGAAGAATGCTTGCCAGCAAACATGAATTTGTCCTTGCACGGTATTATTTCAAATCTTAGGAAAGTACTGTTTCATAAACACGTGTTTGAGTGCATGTCTGGCTCCGCCCACCTTCAGGTCCCTCTTGCGGGCGTGCTCCATGTCCTGCATGGAGCTGAGGTGCAGCTCCTGCAGGCGCTGCTGCCTCCTCTGGTGCTCCGTCTGCAGCTCGTCCAGCTGCAGCCTCAGGTGCTCCCTCTCCTGACTGAACTGCTGCTGCAGCTGCTGCAGAGACGACTGCGACTGAGACAGCTGCATCTCCAGACTCTGCTTCAGCAGGGAGATCTGCACAGGGACACAGGGTCATACATGTTTGTTAGAAAAATATCACTGGTCACCGGCTTGAGCTTCACTATCAGGATCCATGTGTCTGTGATCCTCTCCAGAATGGAAGCAGTCATCACATACAGAGCATCAACTAGTTCCTGAGCAGTGTCCTTCACACGCTGATATCCAAGAGAGGGAGTCACACAGTCACAAGATGGAAGAATACCGGTTCTTGTAGGTAATCATACATCCTGTCATGAACCAAATACTGAGTTTTTTCTTAAAATTCTGACTTTTTTTCACAAGATTCTGACTTTTTCTGAATACTTTCATTTCACGTCATGTACACAGTTGGGTCTTTGTTATCATGTGTACTCTGATATTGGAAGAGGACATTCAGTATTTTCCCAACAATGTTAGACAGGTGGAGGAGGAGGAAGTATTGCAGGTAAGTTCTTAGGTAGGAATGTATAACTACAACGGCCCCTGGAAGACCACCACACAATATGGGCTATATTACTACACAATAACCCTGTGCAATATATACACTTTCTATAACGGGCACATTTATTTTAATGCAATACTTAAAGAGGCCCTATGATGAGTTTTTGCTTTTCCTTTAGTGTGTTCTATAGGTTTGTGTGCATGCAATGGTCTTCAAAAGCTCAAATCCATGTGTTTCCCCCCCTGCCTGAAACGCCTCCATTGGACTCCTTTGTTTACTTCAGTTATTTGTGACATCACTATGAAACACTCGTGCTTCTATTGGCTAGCGCTCCAACACATTGTACGTGATAAGGGGCGGGACATCTCTAAGCGGTTGACCAATCACAACATAGCCGACCAACTAACCCAGTGATTCTCAAAGTGTGGTCCGCGGACCACTGGTGGTCCGTGAGCGCCCCCTAGTGGTCCGTGAGTATATTGGTAACATTTCACATTTTAAATTAATTAATTAATTAAAGTTGTTCGTACTCTCGCGGGAATATCTCCGCAATGGAGCGAGCTTAAGTTTCACTTTCGATTGCATAATAAAGCCCAGATAAACACCTTCATCACACATGTGGCCACTTGTTTGTACCATTTTCAGGCAATTTGTAAAAAACGGTGTGTTTTTGGACATTTGTGGAGTTAGGTGGTCCGCGAGTGTTTTTTTATTGGTTAAGTGGTCCTTGGTATGAAAAAGTTTGAGAAACACTGAGCTAACCAATCAGATCACCCTGGGCTCTGGTTTCAGACAGAGGGTGAAAAGAGGTGCTGCAGCACAGGGAGTATGAGAACAATAAAGAGCTTTTTGAACATGAGAGCATGGAGGCATGTCCCAGTAGAGACACTAAGTACAACAATGTATATAATATGTCCTAAGTAATGCTGTATAGACTGTTAACTACTTCTAACTTTGATTAATTCTAATTTCATATATTCACTTCCATAATGCTGCTACTTATCCTTTCTATCTTGGATGTGTACTTATAAGGGCAGAGCACTGGTGGTAATCAATTAGGTACAAGCAAAGGATATTAAGATGATTATTTAAAGCCACAAGCAATAAAGTTTCTTTCTCTAAGTGAACACATTTGTTCAGTTCACTGCGGGACATAATGAGCTCTGGCTAATGTGTAGGGCAGCACTAGAGCAAATTGTTGGAGAGAAGTAGCACGATTCATCAAATGAGTCTGTCTAGACGACTTCAGATAATGAGTATGTGGGAAAATGTCGAGATAAATAAGGACAACCTTGCTCAACCTGCTGTATCTGTGTATTCCAATAACGCTGATGTGATAACGCTTTCTCTTTTGAATCAAAGCTGAAGACTTTTTTGTTTGCTGCCGCCTTTTATTACATCTAATAACTGTTCATATCTTACCCTGCACTGCCACTTTTATTCATGTATTTTGACAGTGTTTTTAAAGCAATCTTAATGCCTTTAATGTTTTTTATTAAGCGCGATTCATTGCCTTGTGTTGAAATGGGAATAAACCTGATTTGCCTTTACAACGTAGTGGATGGATTTATTAACACAGGTTATATGTGCATGTCCATGGGTGACTTACAAAATGGTGGCTTTCTTTTACAGTCCATGATGTACACATTATTTGTTGAACGTTTTGAAAAAGGGATATTATTTACGATATGAAAGGTTATTTTTTATTGTAATTGTAAATAATAATAAATCAACATGATCATGGTGTGATGTTTTTGGGAGGATCTGTACACGATAAAAATGTATTTCTCAAATGTGTATAATAGCATTTTGGACCTCTGCAACTCAACAATATAGAAACTGAATTTTAAATCTCTTTTGAAATTTTTTTACCGTCACAAATACTGCATCACTTTTAATTTGGATATTTTACTCGCACACATTGCGATTCAACTCCAAATAATAGTTCATCTTGTACTTTAGCAAAATGGTATCAGCCCACCCTGCCTGCACATCAATCAAGAGGCTGAACACCTGCTGCCGTGCTTTGACAAATGTAGTAAACGAGTAATCAACAAGTAAATAAATAAACATTAATCACTGCATGTCGTCTAAGGACATCAAGTGTGCAGAAATTAACATTAATACAGCCGCTGACTCTGTGTGTGTGGTGTGTGTGTGTTTGTGTGTGTGGTGTGTGTGTGTGTGTGTGTTTGTTTGTTTGTTTGTTTGTGTGTGTGGGTGTGTGTGTTTGTTTGTTTGGGTGTGTGTGTGTGTGTGTGTGTGTGTGTGTGTGTACGATGACCACAGGAGCGCTAAGTCATGCCACATTAGCATTCGTCATTAGCTGTGACTGCCTGCTCCTGTGTGTTCATCACAATGTTAAATAATGAGCCTGAGAGTCAGGCAGAGTGAGGTAGAGTGAGGTCGAGTGAGGCAGAGTGAGACAGAGTGAGGTGAGGCAGAGTGAGGCAGAGTGAGGTGAGGCAGAGTGAGGTAGAGTGAGGCAGTGTGAGGCAGAGTGAGGCAGAGTGAGGTAGAGTGAGGTAGATTGAGGCAGAGTGAGGTAGAGTGAGGCAGAGTGAGGTAGAGTGAGGCAGAGTGAGGCAGATTGAGACAGAGAGAGGTAGAGTGAGGCAGAGTGAGGTAGAGTGAGGCAGTGTGAGGTAGAGTGAGGCAGAGCGAGGTAGAGTGAGGCAGAGTGAGGCAGAGTGAGGCAGAGTGAGGCAGAGTGAGGTAGAGTGAGACAGAGAGAGGTAGAGTGAGGCAGAGTGAGGTAGAGTGAGGCAGTGTGAGGTAGAGTGAGGCAGAGTGAGGCAGAGTGAGGTAGAGTGAGGCAGAGTGAGGCAGAGTGAGGCAGTGTGAGGTAGAGTGAGGCAGAGTGAGGTAGAGTGAGGCAAGAGTGAGGCAAGAGTGAGGCATATTGAGACAGAGTGAGGTAGAGTGAGGCAGAGTGAGGCGGAGTGAGGTAGAGTGAGGCACAGTGAGGTGGAGTGAGGCAGAGTGAGGTAGAGTGAGGCAGAGTGAGGCATAGTGAGGTAGAGTGAGGCAGAGTGATGCAGAGTGAGGTAGAGTGAGGTAGAGTGAGGCAGAGTGAGGTAGAGTGAGGCAGAGTGAGACAGAGAGAGGTAGAGTGAGGCAGAGTGAGGTAGAGTGAGGCAGAGTGAGGTAGAGTGAGGCAGATTGAGACAGAGAGAGGCAGAGCGAGGCAGAGTGATGTAGAGTGAGGTAGAGTGAGGCAGAGTGAGGTAGAGTTAGGCAGAGTGAGGTATAGTGAGGTAGAGTGAGGCAGAGTGAGACAGAGATAGGTAGAGTGAGGTAGAGTGAGGCAGAGTGAGGTAGAGTGAGGCAGAGTGAGGTATAGTGAGGTAGAGTGAGGTAGAGTGAGGCAGTGTGAGGTAGAGTGAGGTAGAGTGAGGCAGAATGCCATTTCTACACTGTAGCTTTGTGCATATGACAATAGAACCTTTGATCGTTGATCTGTGGTAGTCCTACCTGCTCCAGCAGATCCTCCACCTTCCTCTGCCAGCTCTCCCTGGCACTGCTCAGCTCCTGCTCTTTGCTCTGAGCCAGCTGACTCAGCGCCAACGCCTTGTCCTCCTCATGGTCCTCTCTCAGCTCCTCACGCAGCTTCTTACACTCCTGCCTGCAACACACACACACACACACACACACACACACACACACACACACACACACACACACACACACACACACACACACACCACACACACACACACACACACACACACACACCACACACACACACACACACACACACACACACACACACACACCACACACACACACACACACACACACACACACACACACACACACACACACACACACGTTTGAGAGCATAGCTTATACTGCGATCGACAAAACAACAACATGCATTGCTTCTTTATGGAACTGTTAATTGAAGTTTCCAACAAGCCGATAGAGTAAAGAAAGCCTACACATGAATAATCAGTACAATAAAAAATAACCATGTGATCCATGAACAATGTATATGTGACTGTCTGTTAAAGGCAGAACAGCTAAAGAGAAGCCCAGACCTTAAATCAGTGGTTCTCAACTGGTCAGGCCTCGGGACCCACTTTTTCCTTAGTCAATAGATCGCGACCCAACATTTTGAACCACTGCCTTAAATCATAGTAGACTTCTGGGATCTGTAGAGCCCTACATTTAAGAAAAACAAGTGTATATATCTGATAGTAATGACATGATTTTTACAATTTCCAAATAGGAATAAACCAATGATTCACAATGTAAACAGCTAAAAACGATGCTACAGTAGAAGAGAAAACAGTGGAGCTTTGGACCATATAACCACACATATTTGCATTGCAGCTTTGATTTATGGTCCATCTAAATTGGCTCAGACTTTGCTGAAGTTGCAAATGAGATTTAAGGATGACTTCGGAAGTCTTTGATAACGGCTACATTTACATACAATTATAAAGACTCAACGAACTGCAAGTGGAGTTTAATACAATTCGTTAATCACTAAAACCATTGATTCTATTTCTAAAAGCTCTTAATCTCTCAGAACATAATGTGTTTTTTTCAATGCACATTTTGTTGTTTTTGTTGACATGACTTTTTTTAAATGGCTCACAACAATATCCGGTACAATGAAAGTCTCAGTCAATCTTATGAGAGCTCAATATCTGCTTCAAGGGGATAATAAATGGTCCTTTTACATTGAACACTGCATCTATTGAGAGACCAACAGCTTTTTGCATGGCTGTGTGTGTGTGTGTGTGTGTGTGTGTGTGTGTGTGTGTGTGTGTGTGTGTGTCAATGTAATAGCTGTGTAGGAGTGGAGATGGCAGCTGTTAAACGAAGTATCGAGGCAAACACGTTTCTTTGACACTTAGACAGCCAGAAAGTGTCAGACACACACACACACACACGCACACACGCACACACACACACACACACTTGGGCTTCAAAGAGCTCTGGTCTTCCTAATAAGCGTTGTTAGCGTCTGGACAGATGGAGAGAGGTAAAGGAAAGTGGGTGAAGGACCTGTCAAGAGACGGAGGAAGCATGGGGATAACATGTGGGATAATTGGCTGATCCTGCGAGATACGAGGCACATGTTCTCAGTTAAGACACTGACATCCTCGTGCATGCCTTCATAACTTCCAGAATACACTCCTCTCCTCCGACAGCAACGACCAGCTGCCAGAGACTGTAAGGGTGTAAGAAGTCTGATCATGAAACATCGGTACTGATGTCTCTGCGGCGGCTACTAGTTCACACCAGAGCTGGTTAATAATCCTGTTTTTATCTTCAGCACACGCTCTGTTGGTGGTGATGCTCAATCCAGGCTGAATACACACCTTATTTTTATTCACTACAGTCTGAGACCTCCTTAATCACAACCACTGTGTACTCAAGTCACATTGTTTTATCTATGTTTTAACAAAATCATTATGACAGTAGTGTGGTGAGTGATTTCACAGCTAATACGGTTTGCTTTCTTTTCCCTTGTTGTTTACTGTCTTGCAAAGTGTGTTAGGGAATAATCTGCTAAGGTGTTTAACCTTCGACACAGTTCATAATTTTCTCCTTTCACCGTCTCCTTCCCATGGCATAGGTCTACGGCCTTGGGTATTGCTGCTATCTCTCGTAAGGCAGCTTGGGCGCATTGTTGTTCCAGCTTATGACGGAGCACAAGCCGCCATGAGGTAGTTTACTGTTCAGGGACATCTGGATGCCCTTCTTTTCTGTTACGGAGGTTCCCTGGCGCAAATTCTTTTCTATGGACGACAGCAGTTACACTGAACAAAAATATAAACGCAACACTTTTGTTTTTGCTCCCATTTTTCACGAGATGAACTCAAAGATCTAAAACATTTTCTATATACACAAAATAACCATTTCTCTCAAATATTGTTCACAAATCTGAAAAACATCTGTGATAGTGAGCACTTCTCCTTTGCCGAGATAATCCATCCCACCTCACAGGTGTGGCATATCAAGATGCTGGTTAGACAGCATGATTATTAAACAGGTGTGCCTTAGGCTGGCCACAATAAAAGGCCACTTTGAAACGTGCAGTTTTGCTATATTGGGGGGGTCTGGGGGGGTCCGAAAACCAGTCAGTATCTGGTGTGAGGGGTAGAGGTAGGGTTAGGGTTAGGGTAATGTTGTGAATCGAGTGGCCTGTGTTCGTCGTCCATAACATACACCTGCCCATACAATAACCCCACCACCATGGGCCACTCGATTCACAACATTACCTTACCCCTAACCCTAATCCTACCCCTACCCCTCACACCAGATACTGCCTGGTTCTCGGACCCCCCCAGACCCCCCCCAATAAAGCAAAACTGCACGTTTCAGAGTGGCCTTTTATTGTGGCCAGCCTAAGGCGCACCTGTGCAATAATCATGCTGTCTAATCAGCATCTTGATATGCCACACCTGTGAGGTGGGATGGATTATCTCGGCAAAGGAGAAGTGCTCACTATCACAGATCTTTTCAGATTTGTGAACAATATTTGAGAGAAATGGTTACTTTGTGTTTATAGAAAATGTTTTAGATCTTTGAGTTCATCTCATGAAAAATGGGAGCAAAAACAAAAGTGTTGCGTTTATATTTTTGTTCAGTGTAGATTCAGGGTCCATATTTGTTTAGTTTCGCTGATGAAGAATGTTGATTATTACACTCCGAACTGGTTAAAACCTCCTACCAGAGAGGAGAACCCTCAGAATTGATTGTGGCATCTCAACCGTGACATGTCTTGTGTATTTTTATTTATATTTTATTTATTTTCTTATAAATAATGCTGTTGATATATTGTAATTTGTAAGGGTGTCTATTACCATCTGGCCGGGGACAACGGCTGGAAATTAGCCATGTCGGCTAAAGCTGCTCCATTTACTGTTTTTGTGACAGTTCATCGATGGGGACTGTCCACGACACTATAAATAAATAAACTAAAACTAAACTATTCTCCGGCCGAAGCTCCAAATACACCGTCAGTGTTTGCCATCAAAGCTCCAGCTCTCCTCGAGTCCTGTTTCCAATTGCTTCAGAAGTTTCCCCCACAACGTGCAAATGGTTTTCCCTTTTCTGTAGTGTGTTATACGCATATGGGTTTGTGTGCATGTAAATGGTCTGCAAAGGCTAAAGTAATAATAATAATAATACGTTTTATTTCGAGGCGCCTTTCAGGACACCCAAGGTCGCCTTACAGTGCATTTAAAAGTTAAAACAGCTAAAACAAAAGCATAACACAAATTAATCGAACACGGGAGAAAGTGCGCGGGAGAGAGACTGTATGCGTGTTCTCACAATACGTCATCTTTCTAATAGTGTCCATATCACATAAGCTTAATTACTATCCTGAGCTTAATCACTAGAGTGTCTGGATTTCATAGAGTACACATACAAATGTATATAAAGTTACAAGGTGTTTCAAACCACAATTTGAATTCCTTTGACAACTTTAAATACCCACAGCTCACCTGCTGTAATACATTCTGTCCGTGTACACCTGACTTCCTCTTTGTAGAAACATTCAATACGATTTTGAAAAGGTTATTCAAATCCTGCAACTTTCAACTTTAAGGAAATACCTAAGGAAATTAGGTTTCCAACTTGTCAGCACACACTAACACACACTAACATTTTCATTCACATAGCAAGTGGCCTTCTACCTACCATTTATGTATTTATTAAATATGTTTCTTCCTTGTGGGGAAATATTTCCAATAAATGGCTCGAATTCTCTTCTCAAATCACTTCCTCCGAGGCCACTGACAAACCCTCAAGCCAAACATTTCTGTCGATATTTTGGGAACAGGTTAACAAAGAAAGCTTTGAAAACATGCTCCGACCGACGGCTCGTGCTGTTATCGTCGACTTCCTTTTTTGATGACGTTATTCACGGCAGCTATGTATTGAACAACGGCCAGGAAATGATGTTTCGAGCTTCAGAGACTTTGAAAGAGGCTGCGGTGTCACGGCCATCTGAGATGAAAGTCACACGGCTGCAATAAAAGCTCTTCACAAACACTCGGATGGGATGAGAGCTACTGTACGGCGCGGTAATGAGGGGGATTATATATTAGCTGTCCTCCTGGTGTTTACCTTGTTAGTGTCAATGACAGATCACAGGCGGAGCTACAGAGTGTACACACGTGTTCCCAATCCTGCTTGTATACCATCTCTGCAGGGGGGGGGTACTGCAAAGAATACCAAAGGCATTTGCTTTCATCCTCTGAGGATCATGAGTCCTCCACAACTTTGTACGTTTACTTTAGTCCTGCACTCAACCCTTAAAAGGTTTCTGTATACAGTCAGTTGACAGGCTGCGTCTATCACGTGGGTGTGATATAGGTAGGGTGTAAAACAGGTGTTCAGGGTGCATGCAGGAATCCTGAAGTCACATGTAAGACCTTTTAAGACCTCATCGCCACTTGGAGTTCTAACCGGTTACCTTGGCGACACACTTCACCGCACATTGACTATATACAGTATTGATTGTCCTTCCTCCTTATCTTCCAACCACTTGGACGCAGACTTGCATTTCCCCATAACGATGTTGCTTAGCAACCGGCGTAAACGGACCTTCGCGCGCTATCAAGCAGTGAGCGCGCGATGTCCTGTTCAGATGACGTCAAACCCAACGGGATGCCATCAATAAACTCCACAGAATCACACTACACACCTACGCCATGACTACATTCAGGCAGACTGCAGAACACAACCTCTCTGGACCATTTATATACTTATTGAAAACAAGCTACAAAATGTAATACCTTGGAAAATACCGTTTAATACTTTTTAATAGCCTTAATTTTCGCTAAATTGATTTATCAACTTGTAATACTTTTGAAGACCCCGCGGACCCCCTGGTGTAATAATAACGGATACATATTGGTTCAAAGCAGGTGTGATAAAGGCGTAACAGCCACTAAACAACCTCTCCAGGGTCTCCAAACACAGCGTCTCCTCTCTGCTGATCCGCTCTGCCTCCTCTGTTCACTCGGTAATCCTTGGAGCTCTCCCTGTGATAGTAGACTCTACTATCACAGGGAGACGCTGGGGCGGGGATTAAAAGGCAGCCTCCTTAATGCAGACGGCTCACTAGCCACAGTGTACTCACCCCAAACGCCAAATGAACAGAAGCACCCCCTGAGAATAAAGGGCTGAGTGCAGAGAGACAAAGGGAGGTGAGTGAGGGCTGATGAAGAGGAGAGGAAGAGCGACGGATCTGTTTCCAGCACCTCGTTCCCGTTCCACTTCAGTCACATGCTTTCATCACATGGCAATACTCATGTTGATGTGTAATGGTTGTATCATTTGTATGCTATGACGTTTTTCGCTTTGTGCATCCCTTTGGAGGCATGTCTTTGATTTGGGGCTATAATATATTTTGATTTGATTTGATTAAGGGAGGCTGTGGCTCAGTGGACAGTATGATAAGACACTTCACCCCAAATTGCTCCTGTGGGGACTTTCCACAGTACTGAATGTATGTTTGGATAAAAGCGTCTAACATGTAATGAATCTGGTATTTCTACAGTGTGTGGATCTTTGATTTTAAGATCCACTCTTATTATAACTACTATTTATTCGTGATTTATCCACGGTCGGTTTGTCAGAGCGGCAGAAAAGTAAAGCAGGTATTTATACGTTTTTTGTCACTTTTAATTCAACAAGCGTTTTCATACCTTGCTTATTTCCAGGTTGTAGTTTGGTTTTCTTTAATGCTTTAATGTTAAAAAAAACACACGTTATAGCAGAATGTTTAATACAGCGTATTTCTGGAATATTCATTGAATGGTATAAGCTATATGAAGTGTGCTACGGAGTTGGGTCACACAGAGTTAGAGGGACAATGGTCGTTCTGAATTATAGAGAGGTTTTTTATTTATTCCTGAAACGATGTCCCATTTGAAGTCAAAGTAGAATAGCGCAATAGTCTTTTCTTCCACTTTTATGTAAAATCAAAAGGGTGTTTTTGGCTATTTGTGAGTAGGTCCAGTACAGGTGACTTCTGCCTTGAGTGAAATGATTATCCATTGATACATGCTTTTCAGAAAGTCATTTTGGGCTTTCGAGGGCGGAACTCAGTAGGTTACTTGTAATAATTATTAATATTTTTGAGTATGTGTAATTAAAAAAAGGATGGAGTGTTATAGCAGAATGTTTAATACAGCGTATTTCTGGTATATTCATTTAATGGTATAAGCTATATGAAGTGTGCTACGGAGTTGGGTCACACAGAGTTAGAGGGACAATGGTCGTTCTGAATTATCAATAGATGTATTCATTTTAAGTGAGCTGACATCGAGGTTGGAGGAAGTTCAGAGAAGGCCTTAGGCTATACAAACAGTTAACCTTTGTTAGTTGACTACCGTACTTTTCGGACTATAAACCGCGACTTTTCCCCCCATTTTTTTTGTACAGCTATCGGCCACTAGGGAATCTCCTACATCTATGGATTTTACAGGTACAATTAACCACCTTTAACTCTACGGGCTCTAGGACCGGTCCGAGCCTGCCACCTTTAAGCGGGCGGGCTCCAGCAGGAAAAGCTGGAGGCCGGAAAAGAGTGAGACAGGTAGCGCCAAAGTGAAAGTGGAACCGAGAGACAGAACGAGAGCGAGACAGACGGACCATTTAGCTGCTGCGGCTCATATGCAGGTGCGCTTTATCGTCCGAAAAGTACGGTACTCCTAAAGGACGTCATGAGATAAGTACACTTTCGACATCTGGAACATACAAGTATAGCATTCAGAGGCAGAACATGTGATATTGTGTGTTAGCTAATGTAAGGAAATGTGTGTGTGTCTTGTCAAGAGTCATATATATGTGTTTCTGTAAAGTTCTACTGCTTGGGAGCAGACGTAATGTTTTCCGCGTTATTATTGATTGTTGTACAACGAAATAATAATTGATCAACTATACCCGTGTTTGTGTTTTATTGATCCCTCTCTGTTGTGAGTGCTAAATTGCCACAACACACTTTTAAATGTTTGTTATCTGTCTTTTATATACGTTCGCTTACCTTCTTAATAATGCTGCTACTTATTTCACTTTCATTTAACATGCATGTGTACTCACTTGTGTTATTGGCTTTTGTATAGCCCTGTTAGGAAGAAGTTTGTGTTTGGGTTAAAAAGAATGAAATATGCTTGGTACTTCCTGGGAGTTGTCTCAAAAGAAAACAAGTGTCTGGAGAGACGCTGCTGACAGATTTAGGTTGAGATGATTCCCGAGATACGAGGATGAGGAGGATGCTAAAGGTTCCTTAACAGCATCCTGGTATTTATACATCACTTATTTGACTTGACACTCATTGGCCTCCTTTTTTTATTGTGCTTCCTCTCCTTAATCCTTGAAGGAGAGGGTCACGAGGCCAATAAAAACATTTACGTTCAGTTTAGGGATCTTGATCTGAGTCGTGGTTCAGAGTGATGCTTATCATTTGTTTTAGTAGTTGTATATAATATCGAACCTCTGTCTAGAGCTCGGATTGAATGTATTTACCTTTAAACCCTGTAGGAGTTAACGGGTGAAGAAGTTAATTTGATTTGATGATTCTGGTGTTATTATGAGATGACATTTGAAGCCCTGCCTTCAATACAGTAATACAGGAAATGAAGCGGAGTAATAACACATATCACGGTGAGGCGTGCAGTGGCTCGGAGAGCGAGGAGCGGCTAAAGATATCAAACAATATCAGGTGTGACCTTTTCAAAGAGCCGGGGCGTTTACAGATTGGATGACATTACAGGTTGAGACGAATCGCAGAGGAGATGGAGCAGCACATGATGAGAGGAAGCAGACCATACATGTTTTTGAACTAGTGTATATTGGTGTTACGGCCGCCGCCTCCCCGGTCCTGGTAACTCTGTTCTGAATGTGTTCTATGTAAATGAGCTGTGCGGTTGCCCTGATGTCATTGGCTACCCATCTCCTGGTCCGCCCCCGAAGATTGTGATTGGAGCACGCCGGGCCCGACGCGCTCCAATCCCAGCGCACATCCGGCGTGCACCTTCCGGAGACGACAACAAAGCCCGGGGACAACGATCAGTCGGGAGGCTCTGGGTGTTTCTCAATGTCGAGTACGCTTGCTTGGTAGCACATGTCTTCCGAGTCACTTGCTTCAGAAGCGAGGCGAGAATACTTCCTGGCATTCGGAAAGCGAAGAGTGGAACAGGCGAGAAGCCCCGTCTTACATTTTCCGCCAAAGATTTGGGGAAATTGGTCCGAGCGCAAAGCATTGTGGGTATTTTAAGACCGCGGAGGCTACACATGTGCAGCCTCGAAATTTCTCGCTACGAAGGACGCCGGGCTCGGTAGAATTCCAAGTATGCTGGACATTGGAACAGTCCTTCGGCGGCACTCGATGACGTAGTGGCTCTGGAGCATCCTTCCTCGACATTGAGAAACACCCTCTGCTGTGTGAACAGACGCCCCTCGTACTTGTGTGTGGTCCGTATTAGTGTTGTTGTGACTAGTTTAGTATTATGTTGACTGTTGTCCGATAGCTTAGCTGTGTTTTCCTACAGCCTCCTTTTGTTAGTTTGTACCACGTTAATAGTGAGGGTTGTTTTGTCACTATTTTTGTGTATTCATATCTATTCCTTTGCATTTGATTAGGCTCCCTTTTCAGACCCCATTTACACGGGAACGTTTGCGTTTACGCACCGTGTCCGTTTCCAAAAAAGTCTTCCGTTCACACGCATTCGGCTCAATTAACGTGTCCGTTCACACGAGACCGCTGGAAACGCTGTAGTACATATGCCAGGCGCTGCTGCCGCCACAAAATACACCAAAAGCAGCGAAGAAGGCCCAGGAGCATGGTTGCCATGGTTGCCCTACTGTTTATTCTCCGCGGTGGACGGCGTGTGCTCCTGCTGTAGATCTCTCCGGTGGTCCACCAGCAGATGAAAAACACCCACCTCTCCGTCTCTTCCAAGGGACGAGGGGACGGCGCGGCAGAGTTTCCGTTATCGTTTTTTTCCGCCGGTCAACGTGTCCGTTAAAGAGCCGTTTGCCCCCCCAGAGCGTTCCGTTTGCCGATCTATCCACCTTGGGACCCGTTATCGTTTGTGGGGTCCGTTTCTATCGTTTTGTTACGGCCTCGTGTAAATGAAAGGGCTAGACTCTACAGTGTGAGAAAACGTTTTTAGAGAGTACTTGTCCATGGACACGTGAGTTTGGCAATGTACTTGTCCGAATACATTTTCCACTTGTCCAGAATGGACAAAAATTGGGGCCACTGGAATCTTCTTCTTCGTCATCGTATTTTACATTTTCCCACGGTTTTTACGACACCGCTAACGTAAGTGAGCGGTAACATTTTACTGCATCACACAAAGGGTTGGGTATCGTTTGGATCTTAACGATTCCGGTTCTGCTTTTCGATTCCGGTTATTTTCGGTTCTCGATTCCGGTTATTTGAGAGGGTAAACATAAGTCCCATGACAAACTGGGAGAAAAATATATTTATGAAAACATTAAGTCAAATCTGTATTCCTATTTACAAATCACTTCATACTGTTGAATTTCTTCCGGTTATTGAATACAATTATATAAAAATAATCTCTGCATTGTTTAGTTAGTTCTAAGTGGTGCAGTTTGAGAATGTACAACTGGCCCAGTCTCCTCTGATGTTACACTGCAACCTGCCTGTGAGACAGAGTCCAACCACACATGTCCAACACATAGGCCTAATAATAATAATAATAATGACACATTAGATGTATAGCCTAGAGGCCTAGCACTTTTCTACAACTCAAAGACGCTTGCACGCTTGCACATGTCCTGCAACACACAGCTGCAGCTGCCCAGCTGCTCACTGTTTGTAAAAGTAAATAAATAGTATTTTCATTTCAATAATGTACTTTCTATACCCTTGCTTCATAAACAATACTGACATCCCTGTGCTCCTCTGGGGGTCCGGTGAGGACAGCGCGAGGACAAAGACAGGGAGGCTGCTTCACTTCATAAAGGAAATGGTGGTCCATATTAACAACATAGGAGTTAAAACGCTTAATAACCTCCATTACGTGTTAGAGAAAGAACATTAGAAAGTTTGACAAAGATGAGGCTGTTAAACAGGCAGCGGATCCGCTGTGTGTAGAAAGAGAGAGAGAGAGACACTGAGCTGCACCGAGCAGCGATCAGCTGATACGGAGCATAGAGAGAGCTGCAGTCCGCGGGGCTCGGCCTCGCCTCCTGTCCTCACAACTCTTATTAATCCCGGTACCAGACAATTGTTATTTGTTCCTACTCGGAACCGAGTTTTGCTTCCCAACCCGGCCACTGTGCTACACTTCCCGCCCCGCCCCGCCCCCATCTAACTGTACAGAAAGCGGTGAGATGCATTTCCTTTGGAATCGACAAGCAGAACCGAAACTAACACTTCGAAACGAACAATGGCGGACACGTACAATTTGCGAATGAGTTCTGCCTTTTGTAAACTGAATGTATCAATAATTTGTCAATAAATCAGGAAAAACATCACTTGTCCGCCGGACAAGTCAATTGAAAGATCTATTTGTCCGATATTGTAAATAACACGTCCCGGACGGTGAGACGTGTACTTTTTCGCACACTGTAGACGCAAGAGAAACTATGCAGATCCAACCAGTTTTGTTCTCGTGTAAACGGAGTCTAAGGCTGCGGCCACACGAGGACGGAACCGGCTAAACGCATAGGATTAACGCAAACGCAATCACAAACGGCTTCCGTCCACACGCAATAATTATCCGGATAGTGTCTGTCCACACGAGACCGCTCCGTTTAGCTCCAACCGCTGGAGAAGCTGCAGTACATATGCAGGAGCCTGTAGGTGGCGCTGTAACTTCCTCCACAAAAGCAGCGAAGAAGCATGGTTGTCATGGTTGCCCTTCTGTTTATTCTCCGCGGTGGGGGCGAGGGAACCGGGCAGAGTTTTTCGCCAGTCAGCGTGTATTAAAGTTTAAATCTTCCGGACAAAATCATAAAAGTGCCGGTCAAAGGTCTTCTTTGTTATTTATTGAGCTTTAAAACAAATGAATAACGACTCTATATATTATAATAATAAAATACACGGAGCCTCTCTTTTTCCTCGCTCTCTTCGGACAGCGTCAGTGTCTGTCTCATGCAGCAGCTGATCCAGTAATGAGTGACCCGGCCGACAGTAAAAATAAACATATTTATAACTAGTGTAGGTAGTTTGAGAGGTGTCTCCGTCCTGTCAGATTAGACTTCACTCGCGTTTAGGTCCATATCGAGAGAAAGCTAAATAATCTGAATTCAGTGCAGTTTACTTTGACGCGGGGGTGAGCAGCAGAGGTGGGGAGAGGCGGGGCTATTGCCTCATCATTATCAGAAAATGATCGTATAGGGCGTACACACGGAGCCGTTTGACCCCCCAGAGCGTTGCGTATGCCTTTCTATCCACCTTGGGACCCGTTATCGTTTCCGCAGTCGTTTAGTGCCGTATTCGCTCGTCCTCGTGTGGCCGAACGGTCTATATGACACTAAACAGTAACGCAAACGACTGTTTTCGTCCTCGGGTGATTTGTTTCATGGCTGTGTGTGGACGGGCCGTGAGGAGGTTAGAGATGTTCACAGCTGTTCTGATTGAGTGCCTGTGTTTACATAACGATACAAGAGGATATAATAGCGATGTTGAAGAGACTTTGGAACGAGCTGGATACCCGATTTCTTTGACGTGCAGGGTAGAATTAAACATGTTACATTTGTGAATTAAAAAAGCCCGAACTTGGTTTAGAAAAAGAACAATGTTTGGGATAAAAGAGTTTGTTTTATAAGCTACGTACACAGGGCAATGGGACTTCTTCTGGTCGCTTTAAGCCATGTCACTGGACGTATACAAGCCCAACTGTTCACCAACTATCCGACCGAGCAGTAATACAATGTCCACTCATTAACATGTGATTTAAAAGCAACAAGTACATACCACTTCTTTGTTATTAGCGATGAGATCTAAAGCTTTTAACCATCTAGTCAAAGTGCTGAGAGACACTCTAATAGAGTTGTTAAAGGATGCTGACTACGGTGTTCAAAGTGCATCAGTTCACACCTCAGACGGCCCATTTTATTATTTGAGTTTTTTAAATTTATTTAAAAGTTCTGAGGGCATAAACAGAGACTCTGAGCTGAGGGCTTTAACATCGCATCGAACGGAGATGTTGCAGAGCCATCCAAGAATAATGATTCATCTCGGTCAATACTGTGAGGTGTGTGTGTGTGTGTGCGTGTGCGTGTGTGTGTGTGACAGAGTGAAAGGAATGTAGTGAAATAGAAAGACTTCCACATCTGAATTAAGTTAAGGCAAAGACTATAGGTGTTTCTCACACACACACACACACACACACACACACACACACACACACACACACACACACACACACACACACACACACACACACACACACACACACACACACACACCACACACACACACACACACACACACACACACCACACACACACACACACACACACACACACACACACACACACACACACACACACACACACACACACACACACACACACACACACCCTACCTGAGTGTTTCGGTCCATTTGAGCTCCAGCTCCAGAGCCATCTTGTCCATTTTAAGTTTTTCTTCTTCTTTGGTGGTGATGATTTTGGCTTCATGATGACGCTTTTGGATCTCTAGCTCACCCTTCATAGCAAACACACACAGAAAGTCAGTCAAACTCAGAGACAGACCGACATTGGATAGTATTCTGATGCTGCTCAAAGGTTTTCCATCCAACAAGAATCTAGTTCTGTTGGCAACCTTGCAACTGTTGGGATTCTCTGTGGCGTGAACACAAGTTTAAACAGCCAACAGAACATGCCGCCATTAGAGTCATCCTGTCAAGTCCTTCAAAAACCCACTCAGGAAACATGTCTTTAATTATGTCGTTAAGTATCGAACAAAAAAGGCCATCATGAATTCATCCAAGAACTGAAATATGTATCAGAGTCAATTTGAAAAATGTGGGGTTATGACTGTGGCTATTTAAAATAACATGTTCAGTTAAACAGCTGTGTGTGTGTGTGTGTGTGTGTGTGTTGTGTGTGTGTGTGTGTGTGTGTGTGAGACCTGCAGGGCTGTCAGTAGGTTGCTGGTCTCCCTCAGTCGCGCTCTGGTGGCGTCCAGCTCCTCCAGCAGTTTGTCCTGCGCCTCCTTCAGGGTGCAGATCGTTCCCTCGGCTGAGCCCATGTCCTGCTCCCCCTGCTGCACCTCCTGCTGCAGCCGGACCACCTGGGGGGGTTTGGTGGACAGAGAATAAACCAGGGCCTACTGGCTGTCCCACGGTCTCGTCTAAAAACTGAAGGTGACCGTGCCTTTCTAGTGGTGGCTCCAGCACTTTGTCAGAGTCAACTCTATTGTCAATCTTTCAGTTTGTGAGTTTGTGTTTACAGAGCGAGGGGGGGGGCTAGTGCAGTACTTCAGGAAAGTCGACGGGGGGGGGCTAGTGGAGTACTTCAGGGAAGTCGACGGGGGGGGGGCTAGTGGAGTACTTCAGGAAAGTCGACGGGGGGGGGCTAGTGGAGTACTTCAGGGAAGTCGACGGGGGGGGGGCTAGTGGAGTACATCAGGAAAGTCGACGGGGGGGGGCTAGTGGAGTACTTCAGGGAAGTTGACGGGGGGGGGCTAGTGTAGTACATCAGGAAAGTCGACGGGGGGGGGCTAGTGGAGTACATCAGGAAAGTCGACGGGGGGGGGCTAGTGGAGTACATCAGGAAAGTCGACGGGGGGGGGCTAGTGGAGTACATCAGGAAAGTCGACGGGGGGGGGGCTAGTGGAGTACATCAGGAAAGTCGACGGGGGGGGGGCTAGTGGAGTACTTCAGGGAAGTCGACAGGGGGGGGGGCTAGTGGAGTAAATCAGGAAAGTCGACGGGGGGGGGCTAGTGGAGTACTTCAGGGAAGTCGACGGGGGGGGGCTAGTGGAGTACTTCAGGGAAGTCGACGGGGGGGGGCTAGTGGAGTACATCAGGAAAGTCGACGGGGGGGGGGCTAGTGGAGTACTTCAGGGAAGTTGACGGGGGGGGGCTAGTGGAGTACATCAGGAAAGTCGACGGGGGGGGGCTAGTGGAGTACATCAGGAAAGTCGACGGGGGGGGGCTAGTGGAGTACATCAGGAAAGTCGACGGGGGGGGGGCTAGTGGAGTACTTCAGGGAAGTCGACGGGGGGGGGCTAGTGGAGTACATCAGGAAAGTCGACGGGGGGGGGGCTAGTGGAGTACATCAGGAAAGTCGACGCTAGTGGAGTACTTCAGGGAAGTCGACGGGGGGGGGCTAGTGGAGTACTTCAGGGAAGTCGACGGGGGGGGGGCTAGTGGAGTACATCAGGAAAGTCGACGGGGGGGGGGCTAGTGGAGTACTTCAGGGAAGTCGACGGGGGGGGGCTAGTGGAGTACATCAGGAAAGTCGACGGGGGGGGGCTAGTGGAGTACATCAGGAAAGTCGACGGGGGGGGGGCTAGTGGAGTACATCAGGGAAGTCGACGGGGGGGGGGCTAGTGGAGTACATCAGGAAAGTCGACGGGGGGGGCTAGTGGAGTACATCAGGAAAGTCGACGGGGGGGTGCTAGTGGAGTACTTCAGGAAAGTCGACAGTTTTGGCACAGTTGTACAGACCGACATTAACAGCAGCCTGTCTGTGCACACGGAGACCGACTCTGTCGTCCGGTGATCGAACCGCCTTCTGGAAAAGCTTCACAAGTACGTCGGTACGCAAATGCGCTTTGTGACACAAGTGACGTACGCATTTCAGATTGTTGCCGCGCATGCGTACCTGCGTACCAGTTATATGCACCCCTGATCATAATACCGTTTCCCACAATCCTAAATACAAAATCTAAATAGTTGCAAAATAGTTGTAGATTAGTCGTTTAATCTTTTAGGCTCTACTTCGTTGAAAAAAACCAGATATTAGATTACATCATTTTGATTGAAGGAAAAGTGGTAGTAAAATATAGTCTGTTTTATATTTTAAATAATCACACTGGCAGGTAAATATTAGCGGGTCACAGGGTTTAGCCCTTGATTGTGCTGATGGATCCAGGCATGCAGTGCATGTCTCTGGGTGCGTCTCACTTCGGTTATTTTTCATTTCCTCGCTCCTCTGTATCACCGGAAGTAGATTTGTCTGCGCCATCTTGAGTACCGTCCCAGTGGCCGGAGGAGCGAGGAGCGACAACCGAGGAACCACCAGACCATCCTCCGGTGAAATCCTCAGACACTCGCCACGCCCCCTCACTGTGTATCGCTCACTGATTGGACGATGTAGCGCATGCACCGATCTGGCTGCTGTCAGACGATCAGCTGTGCGGCGCCGTCACAAACGGACGTCGCTTCACGTGACGCTCCGGAGGAAACGACGTCCCATTGCTCTTAAAACTCATGTCCCTGCTTCTCGTGGTTTCCTTGCGTCTCTCCTTGCTTCCCTGGCGGGAGGGACTAGTCGCAAGGAAACGACGCAAGGAATCCATTTAACCGAAGTGAGATGCACCTTCTGAAGCTTTCGTTTCTACTTGAGATGTGTGTGATGCTTTCTGTTCTTTTGTTTGCTCCTTTCGGGACTCGACGTGGTCTGCGTTTTGTTTTTATGCTGACCTTAATAACGGCCTCATGTTGTTATTGTATTCATGTTTCTGTGGTCTTAATTTTAAGATACTAAATAAACGTATTATTATTATTATTTTCACAACCTGCACTTCGGGCTGCATCTCAGTGTGGCAGCAACCTACCGACTCTGCATCAGCATGGTATGCTCAGCTAGGTGGAATTCCCATCAAAGATGCATTCAGTAAGCCTTTCTACTTCGTATTTTTACACGAGCCAGGTCCATATTCTTTCTGCCGACGTGGCAACATAGTTTTGCCACGCATCACATATTAATTTAACTCGATGTTAAAAGCACAGGAGAACATTGGAGTGCAAACAACAGCAATAAACGTGACGTGAGTTTCGACACAGAGAAACTATGTGTTCAAGGAGCAGCGACAAACCAACCTCTGGGGGGAGGTTATAGTTCCCTCTCTCTGTGTGTTTCAACATGCAGGCATTGGGACTTGGCAACCACATTATTCATGAATGCCAACAACTGTATTCTGTAAATCTATATCAAAAAGCTAATGTCTTCAAAAAGTTAACGTTTTATTTGGTAGTTAAACACGTGTTGATGTAGAAGAGACATGGAGAAGAGGGGACACATGTGGATGTAGAAGAGACATGAAGAAGAGGGGACACATGTTGATGTAGAAGAGACATGGAGAAGAGGGGACACATGTTGATGTAGAAGAGACATGGAGAAGAGGGGACACATGTTGATGTAGAAGAGACATGAAGAAGAGGGGACACATGTTGATGTAGAAGAGACATGAAGAAGAGGGGACACATGTTGATGTAGAAGAGACATGAAGAAGAGGGGACACATGTTGATGTAGAAGAGACATGAAGAAGAGGGGACACATGTTGATGTAGAAGAGACATGAAGAAGAGGGGACACATGTTGATGTAGAAGAGACATGAAGAAGTGGATTTGCATAATAAGTGACCTTTAAAGTTCTTATTGATCTGACATTGTTGTACACTTAAGGAAGGTACACATTTAATGTTTCAGACGTCCTACCTCGTCGTTGGCGGCGTTGAGTTTGGAGGTGAGCTCCTCCCTCAGCTCGTCCAGCTGCTGGCGGAGCGTCGTCTTCTGCTCCTCCAGAGAGAGGCGCTCCTTCTCAAACTGCTGGTCCAGCTCCTGTGGAAAACCGTCAGAAACAAATGAGGGACAGTTTCATCCCGCCGGCCACAAGACGGTTAAACACCTGCGCTTTTGAAAGAACATCCATAACATCTGTTTGCAACTTCTCAATATTCCAATTACTTGTATAAAGACTATTCTGCACTATTTCTATTATATTATATTTTATTTACTTTACACTATTATCAGTTGTATTGTGTATTGTGTAACTATAGCTTTGTACCATTGACAATAAAAGCCTTGAATCTTGAATAAAAGTCAAGAAGCATCAACAAGTAAATGTCTTGCGGCTATATCGAGAATTCATGTCCAAATCCAAGATGTTCCAGTCGTATTGGAAGAGAAGTGGTATTGTATTAGTATTCATGGTGTTATGGAGACTCAGATACAGACATAAGAAGTACCGTACTTTTCGGACTATAAGCCGCGACTTTTACCCCCATTTTTTGTGTACAGCTAACGGCCACTAGGGGACCTCCTAAATCTATGGAAAATCTATGTGGTAAAATTAACCACCTTTAACTCTATGGGCTCTAGGACCGGTCCGCGCCCGCCACCTTTAAGGGGCGGGCTCCAGCAGGAAAAGCTGGAGGCCGGAAAAGAGTGAGACAGGTCGTGCGCCAAAGTGAAAGTGGAACCGAGAGACAGAACGAGAGCAAGACAGACGGAGCATTTAGCTGCTGCGGCTCATATGCAGGTGCGCTCTATAGTCCGAAAAGTACGGTAAATGTCTTGCGGCTATATCGAGAATTCATGTCCAAATCCAAGATGTTCCAGTTGTATTGGAAGAGAAGTGGTATTTTATTAGTATTCATGGTGTTATACAGACTGGACTTTTCCCCCTAAAAAATAAGCAGAAACTCTTCATATCTCCCTCAGCTTGAGTGCAGCACTACTGCCATTATATTCATCTGTGCAACATGCTCTAAAAATACCCCGAACTATTGCATTGTCCTTGACAGCATTGTTCGCATAATGAAGCTTATTATGCCTGCTGATGAATGGGGAGCGATTTCTGTTATAGCGCGTAGCGATCGCTGCTTTCCAAGGACAATTAGAGCTGGGGGAAAATGGCTGTAATGTTAAATGACATTTCCCACCATTATGCATTACACAAGAGGATGGAGTATGTAACACAACACCATCAAAGTATCGACTCCTGGGACACAACAAATGAATGGAAATTCGACTGAATGAGGGAACGAGCGACACCAGTAATTCATGTGTGATGGCATCTTGTATTTCAGTGGAGGACGTGATAACTGTGAGGAGTGAATACTGACTGACGCTAATATGTTAAATAGTTTGGTCTAATCTGGGATAAAGAATGGCCTTTCAAACGATCTGCTCCTGCTTTCCCCGAAGAGGCCAATAGTTTCAACACTCGTATGCAACCGTAACAAAAGACAAGAATGAGGCTGGTTGAACAAATCCCGAGGAGATGTGTCCGCTCTGATGTTCGCCTGAAGCCTCTCCTGCCCCAGGTCCTCAGAGACTTTCATTGAGACTATTCCTTAGTGGAGAATATATGGGTAGAAAGGGTTTCAGGCAGAAATCTGGATACCTAACTTCAAACTTTCTTGTTATTTAACTGCTCTGCTAATCATGTGCTAAAGTAAATCAACCAATCAGATATGATGAAGACTCGGGCTAATGATGAAGACTCAGGCTCATGATGAAGACTCAGGCTCATGATGAAGACTCAGGGTCATGATGAAGACTCAGGGTCATGATGAAGACTCAGGCTCATGATGAAGACTCAGGCTCATCATGAAGACTCAGGCTCATCATGAAGACTCAGGCTCATGATGAAGACTCAGTCATGAGCTCATCATGAAGACTCAGGCTCATGAAGACTCAGGCTCATGATGAAGACTCAGGCTCATGATGAAGACTCAGGCTCATGATGAAGACTCAGGCTCATGATGAAGACTCAGGCTCATGATGAAGACTCAGGCTCATGATGAAGACTCGGACTCATGATGAAGACTCGGACTCATGATGAAGACTCGGGCTCATGATGAAGACTCGGGCTCATCATGAAGACTCGGGCTCATCATGAAGACTCGGGCTCATCATGAAGACTCGGGCTCATGATGAAGACTCAGCTCATGATGAAGACTCGGGCTCATGATGAAGACTCGGGCTCATCATGAAGACTCAGGCTCATGATGAAGACTCAGGCTCATCATGAAGACTCAGGCTCATCATGAAGACTCAGGCTCATGATGAAGACTCAGGCTCATCATGAAGACTCAGGCTCATCATGAAGACTCAGACTCATGATGAAGACTCAGACTCATCATGAAGACTCGGCGGAGACACGGTTTATATCTCCATCTTCTATTTCTTTTAAAGGTCCCATGTCATGCTTGTCCGGTTATCACCCGTCCCCTTGTTGTTATGAAGGTTCTTCTGCATGTGAACGGTCTGCAGTCACAAACCCTCAGAGTACACCCTGTAGCGAGTAACACTCTAACACAGAGAAGACCTGTCTGTGCTGCCTCGTTGGAGATTTCTCTTTTTCCATTGTTTTTCTTCCTGGGCTCTGTGACGTGTGAACACCCAAACTGACCCATTGGTCCAAATGGACCAATCCGTGGAGCTCCTCACACACTCAATCTTTTCTCAGCTGCAGCTCCGCCGATTTCTCCTCCCTGAGACGGTGGGACGCGGCGAGGCTGTGAGTCGGTGTGTGAGCACACACACAAACTCCCAGCCAGGCTGCGGGTGTGTGTGTGTGTGTGTGTGTGTTCGGGCTGGGTTTCGCTGTGTCTCGCTGACGGCCACTGGGCTCACAGGGAGGGGGGGGGCAGGAGCTCCAACAAGCCGTGTAGGACAGAGAGTGAATACACAGACTATACAGAGATGCTGTGAGAAACCAATGTGAGTTTGGAAAATGTAACAATGTAAATCTATTCTAGTCGACCTCAACAATGGAATTATGATCAGTAGAAATGGCCGTGACGTGGGACCTTTAAGTGATACCCCAGCCCCTTATCCATGGTAGTTTGCAGCATTAACAGCTGTATCATCAATTATTTTGGCCCTCATGCTTTGAATGCAACATGTTCCTATGGTGGCGTCATATACTATGGCTGATGAGACGGCATTTAAATAACATGTTTACTTGTTGTGCAAAAACAAAGAACATTAGCATTCATTTAGAGTCCTGTCCACCTGACGAATGTTAGTCCAATATGCACCGTCCTTTCAGCTTGCCAAATACTAACTGCTTATATCACGTGTTGGCTGGTTGGTGCTTGGCAGCGAGCATTACAGGTGTATTGAAAAAAGAACACAAAGCGGTTAGACTCAATCAAAATAGTAGAAACGCGTCCAAAAACCTGAAGAATAAGAGAAGAGATGGAAGAAGAGCTGCATGGGGACGAGGTGATACTTAACTCTGGGTTTGTTGCAGCCTCCTTTCAAACTACATTTAGTAATTTGATACATTTTAAAAACATATAATAATGAGAGCAGTTTTAAGCGCTTACAGTAGGTGTAAGAAAGTAGGTATTGTTACGAAGTGTGTGTGTGTGTGTGTGTGTGTGTGTGTGTGAGAGCAACAGGTGGTGCCCGTTAAGCTGATTAGCCTTCAACCTGCTGATTGGTCCACCTGAAGGAGAGGATATTTATCAGTTCCTCGGCCTCTCTCCGACTAGACTTCTCCTCCTCCCAACACACATGCGCTGCGATGTCTGTCCTGTTACACTGATTGCTTATTTATACCGTATTCCGGTCCTTTCTCTCGTGTTGTGAGACTGTGTAGAAAAGCTACTAACCCTGTCTTTGTTAGACACGCTTTATTTATTTTGCTTAGGAGTGCAAACCCTTTCTTTTTTCCCCTTCTGGATAATTCGTTTTCTCCTGTTTTTTGCATTAGAGTAGGTACGATTCTTTTTCTAATTTGATAGGTAAGATTCTGTGTTAAAAGCTTTCTTTGTTTCGTGCTGTTGCTACTCCGGTGTGTAATAACTTTGGGTAAATAAATGTACCAAACGCTTTCTCTGTTTTGGCGTCCGTGTTCGTGGGAGTGGGAAAAGTGGGGAGAGTGCATGTTATGCTGCGCCGTCTGGGCGTAGCAGTATGTAAGGAAAGAATGACATAACATGGGTCATCTCTTATAAGATGTTCTACTATGTTTAGGCTTCACAAAAGGCTCCTAAAGTTCTCACTGTTTTACCGACTGGATTATTACAGGCTTTTCTAGAAAAAGAAAAATGTGAACGCACCATATCAGACATCAAGAAATGTGAAATGTCGAAACCTTAATTGATACATCAGGTGACTTCCAGCAGTCTGGTCGTATTGGGAGAGTCAGGAGGAATCTAACGGCACACATCAGGATTCCCGTCATCGCTCGCAGATCGATATGGAGAGCGAGAGCGAGGCACTGCAGACACGTCCATTCGTATTCTGAACGCAGCCTCCTCTCAGACACCTCATTATCATTTAAAGCGATGAAAGAAAAGATGATTAACTCGACGTGATGAAACCTGGACCAGACAAAAGACTCAAATGAAGACGAGTGGAGGGATGAAGAGGCATCTCCTCGTGTTCCTGCCCCTGTGATTCAGCAGAACGCTGCAGCACGAGGACGAGAATTCAGGTCATGCATTCAACCTTTAAAGAGGACGTTATGCTCGTGTCCAGGTTCATTTTTGTATTTAGTGTCTCTACTGCTGCACCTCTTTCCACCCTCTGTCTGAAACCAGAGCCCAGTCAGCTCTGATTGGCTAGCTGGCCAGTTCTGTTGTGATTGGTCAACCAGCTTAGTGATGTCCCGCCCCTTAGCCTATCACGTACAATGTGTTGGAGCGCTAGCCAATAGAAGCTTGAGTGTTACATAGTGATGTCATTGTAATGGAAGTAAACAAAGGAGTCCAATCGAGGCGTTTCAGGTATTTCTACACCAACACGTCATAGCGCGAGGAAATATATTGATCAATATATCGGGACGTGAGATTAGGGGTGTTTCTCAATGTCGAGGAAGGATGCTCCAGAGCCACTATTTCAAGGATGCTACGTCATCGAGTCCCCGCCGAAAGGACTGTTCCAATGTCCAGGATGCTTGGAATTCTACCGAGGCCGGCGTCCTTCGTTGCGGGACATTTTTCGAGGCTGCACATGTGTATGCTCCGCGGTCTTAAAATCCCCACAATGCTTTGCACACGGACCAATTTCCAAAATCGTTGGTGGAAAATGTAAGGCGGGGCCTCGCATATGACGCACACTTGCTAGCCATTCTTCGTTCATCCGAATGCTAGGAAGGATTCTTGCCTAGCCTCTGAAGGACCTGACTCGGAAGACATGTCCCACCAAGGAAGCGTCCTGGACATCGAGAAACACCCTCGATATTAACAAAGAATTTGGATTTCATAATATAGCACACGTCTCGTCTTTTTTGGTTTTAAAGGCAGATTTAAAGTGGAGTGATTTTCTGAACTTAGCAAACTGTTCTACATTTTCCTTTAGTCATTATATTTGTGACAATTATTTATAAAAAAACATCTTACTGTGTTAATATTTCCCCCCAAAAATCCTACACTTGGGATGAATGAAGTATCCATCTATCAATCCAAATATCAAAACATCGTCACAATATCGATATCCAGGTATTTGGTTATCAATGCGGCGATGTTTTATTTAAAGTATACGAATCTTTTAAATATGGCTTTTAACTTTCAATTCTCACTGGTATCATTGTCCATGTTTTACTGTACTGTAGCGTTTTGCTTTTATTTTACATTTTAATTGTTTTATTTTAATTTATCGTCAGCTTGAATTCAAGGGAATCTCGTTAGGATCATGATTTATCGTGTTCTGTATTTATTTTAATATTTAATAATACTTTGTGCATGAAAGGGGCTATGCAAATAAAGTGTATTATTATGGTATAAACAAAAGTGAATTCTTGTGCATATCAGTTCACGATGGGATGCAATCCGAGGCCCTGAGCGCCTGCGTATGGAAAGGCAGAAAGCCTCTCCTCTCAATGCGCCCGTCATGTCGGACGGGCTCCTCCGTGGAGTATCATTAAAAGCACGTCCTCATTATGCAACTTCGATGCAAGGGAATATCTGATCACTTGCTTCCACATGGCCGTGTGTGACTGGAACAAAGGACCCGCTGGAGAGGGGGCTTCATCACGAGGCTATTTCAGGCTGCGCTTCAGAGCAGCGAGGCCCCGGCTCATCAAACGTGTCCCAGGACCCAACTTGTAATCCTCAGGAGCCATTTCACTTCTGATGCCGAAGCTGAAGTTCGGCTATTTGAACAGAACGAGTGAGGAGCTGCAGGCCGATGCTTGTTTCACCCTTACTGGCTTAAAATGTCTTTAATAGTCTCTCTAAGTATTGTTCCAAAAGCTTTCTGCCTTTTATTGAACGAGATACCTTTCGTTATTTCAAAAGCAGATAATGTCCTTTTGTTCTCGTTCACTCTGAAAGCCATTGATTTATTTTCTCAGTCTGTACACACGATGGTGTTCAGCTGATAGCCTGGACTGTAAAAGTGAATATGCAAGAACATTGAGACTAGCCTTCATGCTGCTTTCTTTTTTAAGACTAAGCTGGATTCCTTTAATGAACATGAGCGAAAGGGCACATCGCATTAGCTTCGCAGGGTGCGATCAGTGGAAGTAAGTGTCTTGAAGGCTAAAACCTGCTTTGGCTGACCTCACTTCACTCGGGAAGAAGGAAGGAAGCAGGAAGTTCTTCCAAGGAGTACAAATATATACCATAGAATATGCAGTAGACGAGCAGTGAAAAGCACCATCTAAGAAGTGTGTGTGCGTGTGTGTGTGAGGTGAAGCCCAGTGAGGGGTCGTCACACACTGCGCTAAGTAGGTAGCGGTGAAATATTAATGCTGTACATTTCACACACACACACACACACACACACACACACACACACACACACACACACACACACACACAATTTTCCCGCATCTATTTCCTGCCCTCATCGCGTCATAAGCTCATCCCTCCACCCCGGGGGCAAATGAGCTCAGAGCTGCTCGTAAAGTCACCGATGACGAATGAGTAAATATAAACATCTTCTCCCACGTCAGTAGGCCGCATTCCTTTGACATATTTCACTCTATAAAGAACAGAAATAAACTGCACATTTCCTGCCGGTCTCTGAGCTCCTGTCACTTGGTGTTCCCGCGTGTGAGGTCGTATTCATTTGTATTTCAACCGGTGCCGAGCGATAACACAAAACCTGAGTCTCTTGTATTGCTCTGGTTGACATGCCGTGTGCTTACGAGCATCGTCTCATCTCCTGCACTGCAGAGCCGATCAATTCTTTAAAGTGATCGCTTTTAGAAATGTTACGTGGACTCAAAGCTCGTCTGAAGTTTTAATAAGCACACGGGAAATGTGAGATAGCTGGATAAAGCAGGAAGGTGCATCGAAATAACTTCGTGTTTCTTTCTAATACACCACAACCTGAGGGTACGGTACATCGTAACCAGAGGTGGCGCTAGACTTTTTGACGGACAGGATCGTAGAACTTCTGTCAAAATCCAGAATAACGGGAGGGGCAGTTCACGACGTAATATATCTTGAATGTCCGGTCATCCAATCCAAGCTTCCCCTGACCTCTCTCGGTCTGTCTTGAAACAGTTTCCATTCTTAGAAATAAGTACAAGTTGACGGATATCTTTACTGTCAGAGTTCCCGTTTAAAACACAGTTCAACCTCAACCGATCTAAAGTCATCTTTTAGCACGAGTGTGCTCAATGTGAATGTGGTCAGTGGTGGGTTGTTAATCAGACTAAAGCATATGCAGAGAAGACAGGACGTCTGTCACCCAGAACCACCAGTCATCCATTAGCAGGCCTGTTTACCATCAACAGACTGAGGTGGCGCGACAGGCTCAGATGGCTTGGCAGGCGACACCTCCAGAGTGAAGAGAGACTGAGAGAGACAGCTGGCATTCCTCACTCCCGTTTAAATGTTTAATGTGCAGCAGGAATGTGACGAGAGATCCATCGTATCAGGCTTCAAGTACTGTGTGTGTCCTTACTGTGTGTGTGTCCTTACTGTGTGTGTGTCCTTACTGTGTGTGTGTGTGTGTACCACTGCAGTACATATATTGAGTAAATTGAAGCTATTGGGGCGGTGGTGGCGAAGTCGATAGGGCAACTGGAAGGTCACCAGTTCAAGTCCCGGGAAGACCAAGTGCTACCGAGGTGTCCCTGAGCAAGGCACCGTTCCCCACCCTGCTCCCCGGGCGCCGTTCAAAATGGCTGCACACTGCTCCTAACACTAGGATGGGTCGAATGCAGAGAAACAATTTCCCCATGAAGGGATTAATAAAAGTCCGTCTTAATTTGAGACTGAGATAAAGTACTTTATACGGTATGTTTGTAATTAGTTACATCTATACGTGATGTTTTAAGAGCCCATTGCAGGGCTCGAATGAACCGATGACTTCAACAATCAGGCGTATGTTATTCAGTAGCGTAAAAACGATTTCGCCAAGTAACCAAATCGCTTGCCAGGTTGGATCAAAATCCGTATCTTTCACCAACAACGTCTAAATATACCACGAGAGGAAATGTAGTGTTACAAGTTCTTATGCATCTGCATTAAGCAGACTGAACCAGGACCAATTCAAACTATTGCTTTGAAGACAAACGCAACTAACACAAAGCCACATGCATTTCTGTTTTCATCATAGCAAGAATGTGTGTGTGTGCGTGTGTGTGTGTGTGTGTGCGCGTGTGTGTGTGTGCGCTCACGGCCAGCATGCGGTTCTTCTCCTTCTCGGCGTTGTTCAGAGCGTTCTCCAGGGTGACTCGGTGTTTCTTGGCGACCTCCTCCAGAGCCCTGGCCTGGCTGTCCTTCATCAGGCTGGTCTCCTCTTCGGATCGAGCCTGGATGTCCTTCATGTCCTTCTCGTGGGACGACTTCTCCTCACGCAGGGTCTGGGGGACACGAAGATGAATATGCATGAACACACACGTTTGGAAATATGCACAGAGGTGAGTGTTTTTTAAACACGACACACACACACACACACACACACACACACACACACACACACACACACACACACACACACACACACACACACACACACACACACACACACACACACACACACACACACACACACACACCACACACACACACACACACACACACACACACACACACACACACACACACACACACACACACACACACACACACACACACACACACACACACACAGAGAGAGAGAAAGGGCTTGGGCTGACATTCAACCCATATGCTGTATTTTTTTGAGCCACATTTAAATGTTTATTAAGTGACCGCCAAGAAATGAATCTTAACTCTGTCTGTTTGTCTCCATCTCTCTCACCGAAACCCAACAGAACATTCGTAACGGACTCCATGTTGGATTACTGATAACGGGGTTCTTCCTTATGAGAGCAGCAGATGCTGATGTTGCTGTTTGTCGGCTGTCTGAGTCTGCAGCCTCAGGCGTGACGAATGCAAGGACTTCTTGCTTAATCACGGCCTCTTTTAGTTTCACATCTCACATCTCAAGATGATACCAGATTAAATTGTTTTCTATTGCACAATGAAGAAGAAGAAGAAGAAGAAGAAGAAGAAGAAGAAGAAGAAGAAGAAGAAGAAGAAGAAGAAGAAGCTTGGTTAAAAATAGTCCGACAGACTTATTTCGAAATGAGAACCATTCAAAAAGTTCTTTCATATGCATGATTGTGATTTAATGTTTTAAAGTGTCGTATTTATATTATCTATATACTGACGAACATCCTGTTTGAGTTTAAATGCCGTTTTTAAAAAATGGCCTAATCTGGATTTTCTATCCACGAAAACGCCAAAAATTTACATTTTTCGCCTGGTTTTAAGATTTAATTTGGAGTGTGTATTGATTGATGCGCCTCGTAAGAGTTGCTAAGCTGTGATAAGACAATCACTGTTGTTGGGGGTGGGTAATTGGGATCATTTGGACCCTGCTGATTCCTGATGTGCGAGTGATTGTTTGAGTAAGAGGAGTCGTTGAATAAGAAGGAAGCTGCTTCATAGACTTTTAAACTGCAAGTGAAATCTAGGAATGGATATCAGCCAGAAGATGGAGCTCAGAGGACACGGAGGAGGAAGAAGTCCTGCTGATTCAAGTTCTTTCTGAGCTGCGTATATCGCGTGACCGTCAGGCGAGCAGACAGCCAGGAACCAACGGCAGCGATGTTTCTGAGGAACCCAAACATGTCATCTGAAACCCATGTACTTTGAGTTTCATCGAGCGAGCAGCCGTTTCTTCATCACACGCGTTTAGCTACATTTTAATTAGCCAAACTGCGCCAAAAAGACACAGAAACATCCTTCAGTGAGATCTGACAGTGGCATCGCTGAAGACCCTTAAAGCAAGACCCTCTCCGCGAGGCTGTTTCCTGTACCAGGATTACGTGACTTCAGGTGACGACTAATGAGATCAAGTACAAATAAAACCTTCACTTTTTGTTTGCAATGTTTTGAAATACGCCGCCGGTCTTCTGCTGTCCACACGCAGGGCTTCCCACACAGACTGTACTTGCGCGGGCCGCCCAGGTATATTCACGGACGCCCAGGTATATTTCAGATCTGTGGGAAACACAGATACGTTAAGGTTTATTTCGTGCAAATATGTAAATAATGGCTTTGAGGTTCTGATTGTTCTGGTTTCTGTTGCATTATTTAACTTTCGTTTTGGCCGAGTAGCCTGACATTTATACAAATACAAGGTATGAAATGTAGGGCTGTCAAGTTAACGCGTTAATAACGCAATTGTATTTTAACGCCACTAACGTGCGATTAACGCATGTGTATTTGTACTCGGCCCGCCCCATAGTTTCAGAGCCCAAAGACTTGATGTTGTTGTTGTTGTTGTTGTTAGTTGGATGGTGGGAGAATCTAGAGAGATATGGATACAAAAAAATGTGTTTTAAACCGCGAGCCAAGCACACAGCTGATGCCGACAGCCCCGCAGACCACGCTCGAATGTTTGCCGGGGAGACGCCTGCACAACAACAGCGATAGCTAAAAGGGTGGCTCCAGCTTAACACCGTGGAGGACGAGGATCGCATCCAACCGGCCGAGTGCACATCACAGCGTTATTCTGACCCTAGGTGGGAACTGCAGTCTCATGCTTCGACTGGTATGAAGACAGAGGAGCGGCATCTCGCCGACAACTGTAAACAGGCTTGTCTGTTTGAGCAACTGGCTCAGTGCAGAGAAGTAGACAGGGTTGAGAGAGAGAGAGAGAGAGAGAGAGAGAGAGAGAGAGAGAGAGAGAGAGAGAGAGAGAGAGAGAGAGAGAGAGAGAGAGAGAGAGAGAGAGAGAGAGAGAGAGAGAGAGAGAGAGAGAGAGAGAGAGAGAGAGAGAGAGAGAGAGAGAGAGAGAGAGAGAGAGAGAGAGGTGAGATAGAGATAGAGATAGAGAGACAGAGAGAGATAGAGAGAGATAGAGAGAGAGAGAGACAGACACAGACACAGACAGAGAGAGAGAGAGAGAGAGAGAGAGAGAGAGAGAGAGATAGAGAGAGAGAGAGAGAGAGAGAGAGAGAGACGGAGAGAGAGAGAGACAGAGGTTCCAGGTTGTTGTGTTGAGAATATTCAGGAGAATATTTGTCATTGATCAAATGATAACAAACAAACATTTGCATAAAGCATATTTGTCCACTCGTCTGTTGATACGAGAATTAAAAACTTGAAAAATATTCCTCTAAGGAACATTTAGAACAGATAACAAATATGCGATTCATTTACGATTAACTATTTTAATCGACTGACAGCCCAAGTGAAATGAAAGCACAGCGATAAAGAATACATGGACCAGATTCTAGGACTGTCCAGATCAAGTCCTTTACCTGTGAGGTATCTGCCAGGCAGAGTTCAACGCAACACTTAAATTCACCACATGGTTATTCACCACATGTGTCGCCCTCTAACGTCGTCCTGCTTCAGGACTACTCACCTGATACGCTTACATTATTCATATGATATGAAGGAAAGTGGAAACTGTAAGGACGCTAGAAAACAAATTATGTTTGCTATCAAGTTACGCGTGGAATTAATATTAATTAGCAACAGTTGATATGGATTTCAGCCGGCGTCATCTGTCACTTTAACCTGAGAGTCAGCTCAACGGTGAGAAGCTGCTAGCCGAGTATTGCATCAGAGCTTAATGAATTATGTTAGTCAACAGTGCATTACAATGGTTTTCACATAAGAGGCACACTCACGCTGATGAAAGGCTGCACTGCACAGCTAAAGGTAAAATGGAGGAGAGCCGCGCGGCAGAACCGTCAGTAAACGCTTTTTTAGCTGATATCAAACCATTATTATATCGAGAGGCGAAGTCCCCTCCCTTTCCTCCATGGGACCTTATTTCGGAAAAAGAATGTATTGAAGTCAACGGAGAGAGAAAGATTATCTCTCGATCCCGTTTGAATTGTTTGATGTTTGTCAATTTAAAAGATCATTTTGCAAGTCAAAACATTTTTTGTGTGAAACCGCTCAATGAACTGCATCTCCCGCCTCGCTCCACACACCCAGACGGCCGTCACGTTGAACATTTCACTTCTTTCTCTCAGAACGAGGCGGAAAGTATTAAAAGAGGTAAAAATCACTGCAAGTCTGGGCGCGTTGAGAGCTGTGCGTACACACAAGGGGAGTTAGTCGGGTCCGTGAAGAAGAAGCCTTCATCGCAGTTGGCATAGGGGCATGGTAAACGGCACACTGAGGGTAACACACATTTGATCAAATATAACCCAAGTCATTGTTTGTTCAAAACTCATTTATTGGAAGTCTTTTTGCAAGTAACCTGCTTACCCTCTCCTTCAAGGTGGTGAAGGCCAAACAGAGCCACAGAAAGAAGCAGCCTTAAGTAGAGGCTCAATCAGTGGGAACAGCTGTGCTCAATTGGAGCATACCATGTAGTGCATGGGCGCGGGTGGCACTTTTCTTGCAAGTGTAAAAATGTTATTGTTTGGGGCTTCTGTGGTCAAAGAGATAATATGTTGCCCTATTTTGATTTGGTGTGTTTGGGTAATTTGTCTTGCATCGTGAATGTGTTTGTAGATTAGAATGACATTGGTTAGGGGTATAAATAGTAGGGGTGTTGAAAATAATCGTTTCTACGATGCATTGCGATGCGGACGTGGACGATTCGGTCTCGATGCAGTGACGGAAGATAAATCGGTTATAGAGTAGTAACGTTGCTTCCTGATTTTCCGGCCGCGGCTTTACTATAACGTTTTTTCTGTCACTTTAATATCAAATCGGTCGGTGACGCAGAGATCAGGGAGCAGACGTGACAGCGGCACAGCAACACGGAGCAGTCTGCTTTATCCACCAACACAAGAACACCAGTCCAGAACCAGCAGCAGAATGACCCGCTCTCCCTGTGTCTCTGAGCCGCAGCGACACGGAGTGTGACAGGGATTTATGTTTTTCAAAAATAATCGCGTTACAATCATGTCAGGTTTTTGGTGGATTTAATCAAGTCTTGGATGCAAAGTATGAATGTCCTCTAGCAACTTTCAGACGATATATACGTGTGTAAAGTTTGTGAAGGCAGGAGGAAAAAAGCTTCCGCGATCACCGTCTCCTCCCCGTTCCTCTAAGCCCCGCCCACTCCCTGAAAATAATGAGTGACAGGCTGATAGTGACCCGATAGAAACTTTATTATTCACTTAATCACTGAGATATAATGAAGCTAATTTAATCTCATACATTCATGGGATTTATGTAACAGTAAGACAGAGAATGTAAGTGTGCACCCACATGCAGTATTTTTGTTGTAAATCCTCCTGTTGTAAATACTCCTGTTGTCTGCTGTGTTCAGACTCAGGTCCTGTGTGTGATGCCACACTCAGGACATTCAGTGTCCTTTCTTAACAGAAGGCCGTGGCTAGAAGCTGCAGCTCGACTGCAGAAGCATTAGCTTTTTGTTTTTGAGGATGGAACAACTTCACACACGGAGGCTAGACCTATACAATTCATTTATTTTGGTTTATAAATTAATGTCAAGACATTTATGTTATTGATTTCTGAAGCACTTTCTAAATAATAAAAAGAGAGTTCATATGTATTTACTGCATGTTGTATTGATGAAAAATAAGCCATGTGCAGTAATATAGAAAATTGAGGATGCAACGCATTGGTATGAATCGTGATGCACCGGGATATCGAACCGAATCGAATCTTTGACAGGATAATCGTAATCGAATCGAATCGTGAGACCAGTGAAGATGCACAGCCCTAATAAATAGTGGATTGTCCTAGGGGGAGGGGCTTAACATGTATACAACCCTGGCCACAAGTGTTTTGTGGAGAGTCTGACTGTGGCGGTAGAGCAGAGAGGGACCAGTTATATGTCCTCGACCTGTATGTATATATGAGGTTTTTGGTTTCTTCCTGTAAAATCCTGGTTACTTTGTGTTGTTCAGCACGTTGGTGTCAATAAAAGCACCTAAGGATACATTTTTCGTGACTCTAGCCATCTTATTTAATGCCTAGTTTTTTTCATTGAACCTTTTTGTAACACGGTTCCGTGAGAGCCAGCATGCGGGACCGGGACTCTGGGACTTGTAGTCTTTCTAGTTGCGTATTTTTCATCGTCTTATATTTCAACAGTTTTACGACAAACTGACTTTTTTGACATGGAAATGATTGTTTAAGATTGACAAACATCATGTGTGTATTCGTGGCACAATTCAAACGGGATCGAGACATAATCTTTCTCTCTCCATTGACTTCAATGCATACTCTTTCCGAAATAAAATCCCATGGGGCGGAAGTAGACGGGCGGGACTTCGCCTCTCTGTACCGGGATCAGCTCCAAGATCACTCAAATCAAACCTTATCATTGGCTAAACTCACACACCCTAACAACGCTGTCCTTAAACGACACATTTCCATCAACAAACAACTGCTTGCCATAAAAGATAAAAGCGTTTCCTCATTGCCAACAAACGTGCCCGGCAAGCCGTCCTCCAGATGCACTATGTATACTAAATTTGGCCATTATCAGTCATACAACTAGTGAGTTATTGCATAAATCAGACATTGGCAACAACATAACACACACACACTCTAATTCCCCACCAGGGAGGATATTTCCTGAGCACTAATTTCTATAAACCAGAGGGTGGTTCTGGAAATCTCCCCAGAAACTTCCATCAAGCTGGTCAAACTGAGCCAACTGCTGGGCCGCCGTATGGCCAGCCCCCCCGGAGGAGAGCGTTGGACAATAGGCAGGAGAACTCGTTGGGACGGAGGTTCACTTTCCCTTTTTCTCAGAGGGACGAGAAGGGAAGATCATAAAAGCACATGAATGAGGAAAAGGAGAGGAGATGAGGAAAAGGAGAGGAGATAAGGGAAGGGAAAAGCCTCCCATTACTGTAATGACTTTTCCACAACGCTGTACAATTAAGTCAGAACACTAACCTTATCTGAAATGGTTTTTATTTGCTAATGTTGCTCATTTTGAAACACAATTAACCCAAACACGAATCCATTAAAGCGAAGAAGCTAAAAAGCCCTTCACACACTTCTAATATCGCCACATTTCTTTTGCAAAATGTAAGGATGTTTAAGTTAAAACATTGGTACACGATGGTACACGACACGCCCACCTGACACAACACTACGGTGGCTGAGAGGCACCACCGTTAAAAGCGAATTGACGAGATTTACATCATACAGCCCATGTAGTATAAACATTGATTTTAATTTCTTACAGTAGGAGAGGTTTTGGGGTTTAGGAGGGAGGAAGGAAGATTAGGATTAGGTAAAAAGGTAGGGAGTGATTAGGGTTAGGATGAGGGGAAGGGAAGGGTTAGATTGAAGGGAGGGAAGAGAACTGCTACCCGGGAACGTTCATACTGGGTAGTTTATTTAGTTTAAAAAAAATTATCCAACGAGTTAGAGACCACAGAGGAAGTGTAGTACCGCCGTTTGGCCACAATACTCCGGCGTACTCCTGGGGGCTTGGTTAAACCTCCACTGTCCGCGGCCGCAGCTAGACCCTTCTCAGCCACCGTAGTGTCGTGTCAGGTGGGCGTGTCGTGTACCATCGTGTACCGCCGTGTACTGGCCGTGGCCGCAGCTAGACCCTTCTCCCTCTAAGCGGCGGCTCCAGCAGGAAAAGCTGGAGGCCGGAAAAGAGTGAGACAGGTAGCGCGCCAAAGTAAAAGTGGAACCGAGAGACAGAACGAGAGCAAGACAGACGGACAATTTAGCTGCTGCGGCTCATATGCAGGTGCGCATTATAGTCTGAAAAGTACGGTATATACTGTAATATGCATCATATATATTTGATCATAATTCTATCATTTCATCCTGGTCATCTCCATGACGATCCGAAGCTGTGTGCGCTACTTGCTGGTCGTAACGGTCGGACCTTTTAATCTGTGTTGTAATAAGTCTGTCTGTAAAGCACTCGCTGGAGCGGTAACTATACGTCTCGTAGTATTCTGTACGATGCCAATAAAAGCTTTTGAATGTGAACAGTGAGAGAACTGTTGGCGTGGCACAGTCTAAGAGGTGCGTTATCCCAGAAAGACGTTGAGATTCAGCAGCTGGGCAGGAGGACTCTCAGAGGAACACGCTGCACAAATGTCAGAGATAAAGGGATGGAAAACACACATGAAGCAGCACCGCTTGACATTTAGCCGGCTGTGCTGGGTCTGCTGACTGCACTGAAAGCATCCGACCTTTAAGCCTTTTGGATTTGAAAAACAGGCACAATTTAGTTTTCAAAGTTAATGCGATCGACACGTTTGACCCGAATGATGATTGAAGGCTCGTTAAACTGCGTCGCATTCAACTTTTGTGAAACAAAATGACGAGGAGAAGTGTTTAAAGGGGCAACGATGGACAAGAAGACAGGAAGGAGTGGGAGTCCTGGTGAGATTTATGCAGCTATATGCTCAGGCTTTGACATTTGGTCTCCTCTGTAGAGTACTTCCTTCAAATTGTTCTTCTGTCTGGCTTTGGGTGTCAACTCCACCGGGGGGATTACTCTGGACAGACACAGACATGTCAGCGTTGCAAAAATAAAATATAGACGAAACGAAATACCAAATCGACTTGAGGACTTGAATCGGTTTGGGGTAGACTGAGGCGTCAAGGTCAAAATGAGAGACAGCACAAGCTCCCTACATGAAATAACAAATATCCTCATCTTTAATATTGCAATCCAGACTTCCCGTATGATGGGCGGGCGCGTTGTAAGCAACTCTCTGTAGTCGGTTTAAACAATCCAATTCGACGTTTAGTTATGAGTTGGGGACACAATCGATAAAAGACGGAACAATCCACAGAAAGCCAGACAATGGAAGACATCTGTGAAGCTAGCACACACAGCGACATGTCAGGATAGCAAACCATCGTCAGCTATATCAACAGGAGCTACCACACCATCTATCCACATCTCAAGACCACCTGAAGACAGAGAGGAAGGAAGACATCAACAATCCTCGACAAGAAATGTATCGTAAGCTCAGAGAATAACAACGAGCTACAGACGGAGAAAATATTCAGCTTCTGAGAACCTGAAATCATGTTGTTCGAGAACGCATGAAGACCAGTGGTTATACTTTTTGGAACTACTTAAATCCTCAAATGTATACTAATATCTTGCTTTGAGTTTTCTCCTAAAATGAATGATTCCCCTCATGGGGACCTCCATTTTATCCCCATAAGGGAGGCGAGTCCCCACACGTGACTATGTAAACAGATTTAGGTCCCCACAAGTATAGTAATGCTAGCCCGCCCGCCCGCCCGCCCGCAAGCACTAACCCTAAACCTTAACCTCACCAAGTCTTCACCCTAAAATTAATGATTCCCCTTATGGGGACAAAATGGAGGTCCCCATAAGCACGTGACAGATGTAGGTCCCCACAAGTATAGTAATGCTAGTACACACACACACACACACACACACACACACACACACACACACACACACAACACACACACACACACACACACCACACACACACACACACACACACACACACACACACACACACACACACACACACACACACCACACACACACACACACACACCACACACACACACACACACACACACACACACACACACACACCACACACACACACACACACACACACACACACACACACACACACACACACACACACACACACACACACACCCCCCCCCTACCTTCTCCAGGGACAGCAGCTGTTGCCTCTGCCTGTCATCCAGCGCCTGGCTCTGGCTCTGCAGCGCCTCCCTCTCCTCATCCATCCTCAGCACCTTGTCCTTCAGGCGGCTGCGCTCGTTGTCCAGGTCTCTGATGGCGGCTTCCTGCGTCATCTGAGTGGCCTGCAGGTTGCTGATCTGACCTGAGGGGAGGGGGGGGCACAATGCAGACAGATGGGTGTCATCGAAATATTGACATTCTTGGAGGTCTCTTGTCACAAAAACCAACTGGAGTCAGCATCTTTAACTTCGCCTTGGGTCTGAGGTTTCTGCTCTCCTCTATTTAAAGGGCACCCATTATGCAATCCACCTGGTCAGGTCTTTTCTACATCAACATATGTCCCCTATGTGTACTTAAAGGTGGGGTAGGTAAGTTTCAGAAACCGGCTCGAGATACACTTTTTGTTATATTCCATGGAATGCTCTTAACATCCCGATAGCAATGAATATCTGAAGTGCTTTGACAATAAATCCATAAAAAATGGCCTACCTGCCTGTCAGCCTTCCATCGGGGCACAAACTTATCTCGTGCCCTCATTGGTCATGTGCGCGTTCGTGTGTGTTGGAGGAGGGGCTCTGTGAGGAAGTGGCAGATTTTCTCCGGTTGTGTATTTTAAAATTCTAGCGATCTCTAGCCGGTTTCTCAAACTCACCTACCCCACCTTTAAGTGAATTTACTCCAGGTGTAGCTAAAATCTGATTTAAGAGTTAAGTAATTATATTTCACATCATTAATCCACATCTGTAAAGTAACTAAATACATGTGGTGGAGTAAAAGTACACCATTTAGCTCTGGACTGACTGTAGTGGAGCAGAATTACAAAGAAGCAAAAGTGGAAATACTTAAGTACCTCAAAATAAGTACAGTACTTTAGTAAATCTACTTACTACCACCACTGCAGGTATGTTATGTCTGCTAGCAGCCCATAATCCAAAGTATACATAAAACGAATCAATGAGAATTCTGTTTCTAATTTATTTAGTTTTTCCCCTAAAAAATAACCAATAAAAATACTGTTAAAGAACCGGATCGATAAGCAGTATTTGTAATTGTTTCCATTAGACCTCATCATTTCACAGTGGCACAGGATCATCTGCCAATACAAGCACTTTTGTTCATGTTCAATCCATAATGAAATATAAAATGATCGTTGGATATTTGTGTCTTGTTATTATTAGCAGAGGAAATGTAATGTTCGTACAACTATATACAATTAATTCTACCAATCTTGATGGGAACCGGGTTAGGGGGGGGCTCGAAAATATTTCCAATTACACAAGGGGGGCCTGACTGAAAAAGGTTGGGAACCACTGGGTTAAACTGTGATGCAAGCAAACAAACAGTTATATCAGACGCTGATGTCGCCATGGCTACATTGATTAATAATAGCTTACTATACTTTGACACGTTAACCAAAGAAAATAAGAACCAAGTGGTAATTAAATGGATGTTCCTTTAACAACCAATCAAAGGAACAAAGGACAACCGTAGGTCCCTCCACAGTTTAAATAAATGATAAGCTATTATCAGCGCTGTATTGTAAACAAGGCAAAGCAACATTCACCACCTCGATGTTATGTTCTCCTTCACATGCAGATAGCTGTGGTGCCACACGATGAAGCACTCTCACTGGTCACGAGGCGCTCATAGGAACGAATGGGCCGAGTATAATTCAGCCGCTATTGCTCACACATATTCAGACGGGCAATGTCGTTTCACAAAGGACTGACGGAGAGACTTCATTAGATATTAAATCAGATACAAAACACGCCGCCGTTTACCCGACACGAGTGCACACAGACACACACCTTAACCCGGGAATAATCGATGTGTGAAGGGCTTCTCCTTCCTCTGAGCGACTGGGAGTACCATTAGACTGGAAACACAGCATTACGCCATTAAAGCGTTCCAGGCCGTGATGCCTCAGACGAGAGGAGAGGAATGTTATGGGTTTGATGTGTTTTTGCACGACAAGCACAGGAAGTGCATTGTGGGTAGCGTGGGTGAGCCAGCATTATGAAAACAAGGCCGAATGAGCAGAGATGGCAAAAGTACACACATCCGTAACTCAAGTAGAAGTACAGAAACTCGTGTTTAAAAATACTCTTGTGAAAGTAGAAGTACTGCCTAAACTTCTTTACTCAAGTGAAAGTAAAGAGGCTTTGAAATGAGCTTCAGTGAAAAGTACCCATAGCTAGCAGCTGCTTTAAAGAGTACCTGACCTCCCTTTATATTAATAGAACAATAATGTCATAGGGTTAGGGTCTATGGATAGATCTAGATCCCTCCGCTTCTCGTCGGGCTCCTGATCGGCCTGTTGGTGTTCTTTTCCCCATCATGACCGCGTCGCTGCACGTTATCCCTTACATATGATTATATAGAGTCATTATTCACTTGTTTTAAAGAAGGAGGCGCAAACGCTTGCCTCGGGGAGGGAGAAAAAGAGCCACAGCGGAGAATAAACAGAAGAGCAACCATGGCAACCATGCGTGAGAAGTCTTCTTCGCTGCTTTTGTGGTAGACTACAGCGCCACTTACATGCCTGGCATATGTACTACAGCGTCTCCGGCGCTTTCGAGCGGCAATTTCCCAACCTCTCATTCCCCTGATAGGTGGAGAGTTGACCACTAAGCGGAGCACCCCTTTTGTGACGTAGGAAATAATTCAAATCTGGATCAGTCTGTATCAGATCCGTTACAGCCCCTTTTTTTTTGAGATTTGGGTATAGAGGAAAAGAGAGAGGGTTGTATTTTCTGACACTTGGTGAGTTCCCTGACACACCGGGGACACATGTTCATGTGTAAAAGACGTACACGAGTGCATTTCGCATGATAGGTCCCCTTTAAGTACAGTAACGAAGTATTTGTACTCCACTACTTCCCACCTCTGTAAACAAGGCCGTATGAGAGAGAGAGGAGAGGGTCTTACTGGCTTTGAGCAGTATTTCAGTCGCCTGCTG